>CM022946.1:21180513-21701097 GCA_012931725.1 Litsea cubeba
ATTCTGTTGGCGGGATTGAATTACCTTCGACGGCGAAAACTGAATAACGCCGGGAAAACTTGTAAACTTCCCGGCGAAAGCAGAATATACGCCGGGAAAATAAACTATTTGCCGGCGAAACTTATAAAATGCCGGCGAAAAAATTTCGCCAGCAAGATTATACTATTGCGGCACAAAATGGGACTTCGCCGGGGATAATTATACTTTTGCCGGCATAATTATAAAACGCCGGGAAAAAACGCCGGGAATAGTGCATTTTCTTGTAGTGTTAATTGGTATTCAAAGTTTTTATAATAAAACCCATCACAAAAATCAAATAAATATCAATAGTTAAAGTTGCAGAATGAATAAAGCAATTACTAAGAAAAGGTTTATCATTGAGGAAAGTTCATCTAATGAATTACTACGATAACGTTCTCTTTAAAGCAGATTCAGACGGCACCGAAACCGTCTCCGGCGTCCCACTCAGGTTCGTCAGTTGGCTCAAACGTTTGAAACGTTTGATCCTCCTCCGTTTCCTCGGTAAAGTAGGGCTCGGTACCTATGCACCAAATATTACAAAGTAAATAGCAAGTACATAATCATAATTCGAAATTAAATACCATTACGAGAAGAATAAAGACAAGTGTGATCATATAGAAGTAAAGGCAAAGATATAACACGAATGAACATATGACATAAATTCAAATAAAACAAATGGAGCAATAAGATTCACACGGAGACAAGTGTCCCCGTTGTGGGTGGTCAACCCTACATAATCGGGAAAGCCCGTCCATAACGTCGGTGGTCATAAACCGATCAATAAACAAATATCAGGATATCCTGTTCACATTCATAGCGGATTATAAGTGATCCGGACACATCGGTGATCAACCGTCCATATACGATCTGCAGTCGTTCATAAATGGCCCACATAAAGGAAAACATATATACATAATAGACCCGAATAATAATGCTCCGACACAAGAGTCCTAAGTCAAAATAAAGTGCTGGCCATTCCGCATTCATATCATAATACAGAATTTGCCAAGCCACTTTATAATCCATAACACAATAGGGTGTGCATCTAAAGGAATAGATATCCTAAATCAACATATATATATATATATATATGCATGCGAAGGTCAAGAATAATCACAAACCAATCCTAAGGTTAAACATGAGGTCTCGTACCCAACAACCACTGGAATCTCTAATAGATAAAAGATCAACGCATCCATTCTAAATTAATGGTGCATAAATCCAATTAAGGATTTTCCAATAGAGATGGGTTGAACTTAAATCCACTAGGATTTTCTCGAGGTTATATGAAGCACTAAACCAAAGATATCATTTAATATTAATTTACAAATAATAACTTTAATGTATAATTTTAGAAAACCTAAGAATTTTATTTATAATATTTTCCAAATTCAATTCTTTATAAAAATAGGCCCAATGGTCTAATTGGGTTTATAGCATAATTAGGACCTAATCTCGAATCCCAGAATACTAACATCTTTATGACATAACTCAATGTTTTGTCATAGTCACATGGGTTCCCTCATCAAAAGTGTGCCCAGGTCAACAATCCTCTCACTTCTTTTTTCCCATACATATGTGAGGTCATCAAGTCATCATAAGGTCATGAGGTCATCACCTTTATTTTATTCCTACACAAGTAAGGTCAAAGTCATCCTCTCCTCCACTCAATACAGAACACAGTTCTGCACTCAACACAGAACAAAGTTCTGTAATGGAGATTAATGTTGACACAATTGGGTACTCAAATAGTGGGCCCCACCGATCAACACTCTTGATGGAGCTGACCTCCAAGGTCGCCCAGGGCCCCACAACAGGATCTATGGTCCAGATTAAACATCAGTGGGGTCCACTTGTGTCCCATAATCCAAAACACGGGTACCGTTTCTCACTGTTCCGAGTCCGGGAACCTGTTGTAAGATCTGGTCCTCCATCAGTTTCAATGGGTAATTTATAACCTTAATACACAAATCTACAGAATCATAGAAGTTGAAAAAGGGGTTTGAAACCCAAATAATGGTGGGTAATGGCCGAAAGCAAACCGATAGAATGTCTTCAAATCTCCGATCTCTCTCATAAAATCAATTAACATCATGCAAAAAGGGCATCAAGGGTTTCTATATGCATCCACACACGAATCAATGAGAAACACAAGCATTAAATTTACAAATTATGGTTAAGCATTTACCTTTCACCGGGGTTGAAGAAAACGCAACAGATCTAACCAATACCCAACCCGAGATAACCGAGGCGCTCGATCACAATCCTATCGCCAATCTGACATAAGAGATAGGAAAGAAATGCCCAGATGAGCAGATCTATTATAACCCTACCCAAAACCTAACATTGGAAAGAAGAATAATATAACCCAAGAGTATAGATCTAATCCTAATGATTTGAGGAAAGGGTTACCTGAGATAAGAAGGTCGATCCAAGAATGATGGTATCTTCAGATCTTGATTCCGATGGTTGGATCCTTAAGTTGTAGTGGCTTGGGAAGTTGAAAGAGGAAGAAGATAAACAGGGAATGTGAATAGTTGCAGAGGAAGAGATAAGGATGTGCGTTCGTAATAAGAGGGATTAGGTTAAGAGAGTATTGGGCTTAAGTCATTGGGTCGGGTCAAACTGCGGGTCAAGTCATCTACCCACTAATCCAACTCACCAATCCACACCTCTAATCTATCGTGTGCCCTACTTAATCCTACCCACTTAAATAACTAAAATGCATTTAATTAAAATAATATAATATTCTAATAAAAATATAATTATAAATTATAAATGGGACCAGATCTTACACCTTCCTCGGGTTATTGCATCTGGAAAAAGATAAGAAAGTTCTCCTATAATCCAACAAGGCACCAAATGTCAATTAGGACATGGCATTCGCATTAATTTGTGGCACGAGGCTTGGTTGAATGATAACAGTATTCCCTCTGTTTTTCCAGGTATTGTTTTTCCTTCTCTTATGACTGTCTCCGTGACAACTCAAGGCGATGAATGGAATCTTCCTCTTGTGCTACCTCAAACAATCTCTGACCATCTATCCCAAGCAACTCAATTTCTTCTTCTCGAAGAATCAAAAGAAGATGGCTTCTTTGAAAAAACCTTCACCCACCAAAAGACCTCATGCAAGATAAGGATGCTAGTTCTATATATAATCTCAATCACTTTCCTCTTTATAACTTCTGTGGGACTCCAAAATATCACACCTTTACTTCCTCTCTCAGCCGCATTACAAAACAATTCATGGTAACACTCTTCAGTATATTTTTTTTAATTTTTGAACACACTCTCCCGATTTGTATCAGACGTGGGGCGACCGGGTCTGTATAATGCAGGTCTACTAATGCAGGTCTACCACTGCATGCAATCTCTTATCATCCTTATATTTATTTTATCTCTTACTACCCCTGTTATTTTATGTTGTAATAGATTTCACAGATCATTTATGATCACACAGTTAATATCGCTTTTTTAGAATAAGTACTGTAATAAAGTTTTTTAAGACCTGTTATCCTATATGATACACAAGAGGGTTTCTATATGCTCCAATGTGCCTCACCTAATGAATGGTATGCCAAAAAGGCAAAAACCAAGAACTATTTTGACTGCCCCTCTATTGAATTCCGGTGAGCCTTGGCTGATGGGAAAAATGCTATGTCTTCCCTTTTAAAAAGCTGCAGTGAGATCTTGTGCCAAAGAAGATCCAATTCAAGTATTCCTAGCATTTAGCAAGTGCTTGGTTTACCAACTCTTCCTGATTCAAGACTCTCCACTCTTTTCACCAAAAGCAGAAAAAAGAAAAGAAGGGAGCAAGAGAGATAGTAAGGGAAAGAAAAAACCAAAAGAACCAACTCCTAGGGCTGTTAATCTAGCCCTTTGACAAGGGGGCCCGGCCTGGCTCGGCCCGCAAAAGCCCTCAAAGCGAGGGCTTTTTCTTTTGTCATAAAGCCCGCAACCTTGAGGACCGAGCTAGGACTTGACTTAGCCAGCCCGAGGGTCCCGGCCCGGCCCTTTGTCTATTAATATATAAAATAAATAATATGTATAATATATATAGAGAGATATTTACAAAAAAATATAAAGAACTTCTCTAATTAACAATTAATGATAGAAACTTAATATTTTGTCAAACAATAATAACCGAGTCTTAGAAAGATATCTCGATAGATCACAATATTCTCACCTATATTTAATTCTATGTTATCATGTGAATGATATATTTGATTCTATGTTTGCCCAACACGGACATATTAATCAATGAAAAGGGAATTCAACTTGTCATTCATCATATTGATTTTCACCAAAGAAAACTATTGAAGGTTGAGAGTTTAGATAGATGATCGTTAACATTATCATTAAGTGAGGTTGAGTTTCAACCACTAGCTATTGATCGATGCCAATTTCTTTCTATACCCTTACTTTTATGACAGTTGTTGTTTTATTCATGTGGACCCCACATCCGGAGTTAAAAGTTTGTAACTCATGAATCAAATCATCTTTTTCATTCATCTTCTGATGCAGTGCAGAAAGGGTTGGAATTCATGGAAAAGTGGGACCGACGGAAGGCCAAATAATGTTTTGGGGTAACTTTTCGAAGTGTCCGTTTTTGGCGAAATTACATCGTTTTTTCGGTGGAAACGGGCCAATGAAAACAACTCAGTGGCATTTGCCACTGATGCATGGCCTTTTTTGGGCAAATTCCATTGTTTAGGCCCTGAAAAGGGCGTTTTTCCTATTTTTGGTAAATTTTGTTTTGTTAATAACTTTTAGTAGGAAGGTCAAAATAGGTTACCGTTTTTTGCGTTGATTTAGTTTCTATTAATACTATCTAGTGGTGTCATTATCTCAAATCTTTCCTTTTTTGGAAAAATTTGAATATCTAGAGTATTTTCGATTTATCTTGTTACTTTTTTTCATTTTAGGGTTATATTTATACCCTTTGTAAGCCTGATGGCGAAGTAGGAATTATTGAATAAAATTTGCAGAGGTTTCCCCTTTGTCTCTTCCAACGTTCGGTATTCTATTGAATCAACGAACTTTGATGCCTATTTCCTGGCATTTCTAAGCAAATCAACAGGTTAATAGAGGGTTGTCTTTCAGCCTTCCGTGTGGATCTTCCTCGTAGACGTTTCCGCTACATCAGTTTGGTATCAGAGCCGTGTTCGTTCTTGAAGAGATGCCTCCAAGGAGACGCCACGGTAACGAGGTTCCAAACGAACGTGATCGCATGATGCGGTTGGAGCAGCAGATGGAACTGCTCACGCAGCAGTTTCAGGCATTTATGGCCAATCAGAATCATCCAAATCATGATTTGGGCGATGGTTTTGAGGAGAGTGATGATTCACAGGAGACACCCAGGGGAAGGCGCAGGGAACCTGGTCCTCCTAATGATGATAGGAGACGATGGGAGGCAGGGATGCGTACAGAAGTCCCTGAGTTTCATGGAAGCCTTCAACCAGAAGAGTTTCTTGATTGGATCTGTACCACCGAGGAGGTTCTGGATTTTAAAGGAGTTCCTGACAATATGAAGGTTCCACTGGTGGCAACAAGGCTTCGAGGAAGGGCAGCGGCTTGGTGGCAGTAATTTAAGCTTTCCAGGACCAGATTGGGGAAGTTCAAAATTGCTACTTGGGAGAAGATGAAGAAACATCTGCGCTCGACGTTCTTGCCCTATAATTATCAACGTACTCTATATCAACGTTTGCAGAATTTGAGGCAAGGAACACGAACTGTGGAGGATTATACGACAGATTTCTATCACCTCCTTGCGCGGAATGAGATTCAAGAGTTGGAGGATCAATTGGTGGCACGATATATTGGTGGGTTACGAGTGCAGATTCAGGATACTGTGAACCTGCTTGACCCAGTTTCAGTCTCGGCGGCTCACCAGAGAGCATTACAGGTGGAGAAACAGTTGATGCGGAGATCTAGTAGTAGTGTAACAATCAATCCTGGTGGCAGCAGTACAGGAGGAATCAATCGATCTTCCAGCAGCAGTAATCCTGGACCGCGGGCTCCCTCCAACCCAGCACAGCCGAACAGAACCATTAATAGTGGAATTAAGTGCTTTGGGTGTGGTGAGACTGGCCACAGACTGTCTGAATGCAAGAAGGCAGGCAAGAAGGTATTGTTCGCAAATACTGATGATTGCGACGAGGATGATGCTTCCGTGGGTGAAGAACCAGTTTTTGATGACACTCCGGATGAGGAGATTTTAGGGGGTGACACAGGTCCTCTGTTAGTGGTGCGACGGATCTGTTTGACGCCCCGAACTAAAGGAGATGAATGGCTCCGAAATAATATTTTCCAGTCCACATGCACTATCCTGGGAAAAATTTGTCGTTTCATCATAGATGCTGGTAGTTGTGAGAATATTGTGTCGGCAGAGGCGGTACAGAAATTGGGGGTGAAGACTGAGGCGCATCCCAAACCCTATAAACTTGCGTGGCTAAAGAAAGGTGGAGAGGTAACTATTTCACATAGAGCTTTGATTTCATTTTCTATAGGCTCTAAATATAAAGATCAAGTGTTGTGTGATGTGGTGACGATGGATGCTTGCCACTTACTTTTGGGGAGACCAT
This sequence comes from Litsea cubeba, assembly GCA_012931725.1. NCBI lineage: Eukaryota > Viridiplantae > Streptophyta > Magnoliopsida > Laurales > Lauraceae > Litsea > Litsea cubeba. The sequence goes on from CM022946.1 coordinate 21,187,119, forward strand.
GGCAATATGATCGTAGAGTGACTTATGATGGGTTCACCAATAGTTATAGTTTTTCCTTCAAAAACACAAAGATTGTGTTACTACCCAGTAAGGATCCGCACACACCCATACCCACGGAGAACAGTACCAACCTCTTATCGCTGGCACGATTTGAAGAGGAGATGCGGGATACTGGTACTGTGTATATGCTCATAGGTAAGGACGCTGAAGAAGCCAATGCAGTTCCTGCAGCAGCGGTACCCCTAGTTGAAGAGTTTTGTGATTTGTTTCCTGATGATTTACCTGATGGATTGCCACCTTTACGTGACATCCAGCATCAAATTGATTTGGAACCGGGTGCAGTGCTTCCAAATAGGCCTCACTACAGGATGAGCCCTAGTGAGCATGAAGAGTTAAGGCGACAAGTGGAGGAGCTGCTTTCTAAAGGGCATATCCGGGAGAGCCTTAGTCCATGTGCAGTGCCTGCACTATTGACACCCAAGAAAGATGGGTCTTGGCGTATGTGTGTGGATAGTCGAGCAGTTAATAAGATCACAGTCCATTACAGATTTCCTATTCCCCGTTTGGATGACTTGCTCGACCAGCTTAGTGGTGCAACGATTTTCACAAAACTGGACTTGAAGAGTGGTTACCACCAGATTCGGGTTCGGCCAGGGGACGAGTGGAAGACGGCATTTAAAACACGAGAAGGCCTTTATGAGTGGATGGTCATGCCATTCGGCTTGTCTAATGCGCCAAGTACATTTATGCGTGTGATGAATCAGGCTTTGCGCCCTTTTATTGGTAAGTTTGTCGTTGTATACTTTGATGATATTCTGATTTACAGTGCCAATATTGAGTCACATATACAGCATATTCGGGAGGTGTTCAGTATACTACGCAGGGACAAGTTTTATGCAGCATTGCAGAAGTGTGTTTTCCTGGCGTCCAAGGTCTTATTTCTTGGTTATGTGATTTCTGGTGCTGGGTTAGCAGTGGATGAGTCCAAGATTGAGGCCATAAAACACTGGCCACAACCACACAGCATCACTGATGTTCGAAGTTTTCATGGACTTGCAGCCTTTTATCGACGTTTCATACCACACTTCCGCAGTATTATGGCACCTGTGACTGATTGTATGAAAGGGGGTACATTTCATTGGACAGAAGCAGCAGAAGCGGCGTTTCAGCTTATCAAAATGCGTCTAACTACCGCACCTATATTGGTGTTGCCTGATTTTTCCCAGCCTTTTGAGTTGCATTGTGATGCTTCAAAAGTTGGCATTGGAGCAGTCTTGAGTCAGCATGGTAGACCAGTGGCCTATGTTAGCGAGAAGCTTTCAGGCTCTCGAGTGCGATATAATACCTATGATATTGAATTTTATGCGGTGGTACAAGCAGTTCGGCATTGGCGGCATTATCTCTTCCATCGGGAGTTCATCCTCTATACTGACCATGATGCTTTAAAGCATCTCCATAATCAGGATAAGGTTTCAGCCCGACATGCTTCTTGGTCTGCCTACTTACAGCAGTTTACATTTGTTATTAAGCATAAGGCGGGGACTTCCAATCGAGTTGCTGATGCTCTTAGCCGACGGAGCAGTTTTCTGACCACTATGAGAGTAGAGGTACCTGGGTTTGATTCTTTTCGTGATCTGTTTGACACGGACCCCTACTTCTCTGTTATTATGACTACTGTGCGGGCGGGTGAGCGGACAGACTTTCTCTTACATGATGGGTTTCTTTTTAAAGGAAATCAATTATGTGTTCCCGATTGTAGTTTGCGCCTGCAGATTATTAAGGAGCTTCATGGTGAAGGTCATGTGGGTCGGGATCGCACTTTGGCATTAGTACGAGAGTCTTACTTCTGGCCTACTGTTCGCAAAGAGGTGGAGCGTTTTGTGGAGCGGTGTAGAATTTGTCAAGTGTCAAAAGGAAAAGCTACTAATGCCGGGTTGTATATGCCCTTGCCTATTCCTACCCAACCTTGGACTGATGTGAGTATGGATTTTGTACTAGGTTTGCCAAGAACGCAGCGGGGAAATGATTCCATTTATGTGGTGGTTGATCGATTTTCAAAGATGGTGCATTTCATCCCTTGCAAAAAGACCACTGACGCAGTGCACGTTGCTCAGCTGTTCTTTCGAGAAATTTATCGTCTCCATGGGTTACCTTCTTCTATTGTGTCCGATCGAGACACTCGCTTCCTTAGTCGTTTCTGGCGCAGTCTTTGGAAGATGGTTAACACCAAACTCGACTTCAGCAGTGCCTATCATCCTCAAACTGATGGGCAAACTGAGGTAGTGAATCGTTCTCTTGGTGATTTGTTGCGATGCTTAACAGGTGATCATGTTAAATCTTGGGATCAAAAGCTTTGTCAAGCGGAGTTTGCTCATAATCATGCTGTTAACCGGAGTTCCGGATTCAGTCCTTTCCAGGTAGTCTACTCCATGCTTCCTCGTGGTCCTCTTGATTTGATTCCATGGCCTAGCAAGATTAGAGTCCATGGCAAGGCTGCAGAGTTTGTTGATGGTCTACAAGCAATTCACAGGCAGGTTCATGATAATCTAGTTCAGGCAGCTGCTAAGTATAAGATGCTTGCTGATAAGAAGCGTCGCCATGTGGAGTTTGAGGTGGGTGACTTTGTTTGGGCAGTCCTGACCAAGGATCGATTTTCTGTGGGCGACTACAACAAACTTTCTGCTAAGAAGATTGGACCTGTTGAGATCATTGAGAAGATTAATCCCAACGCATATCGTTTGCAATTGCCAAATCATATTCGGACTGCGGAAGATGATACCACTGGCAATTCGAGGACGAATTTTCTCCACCCTGGGGAGAATGATGCAGTGCAGAAAGGGTTGGAATTCATGGAAAAGTGGGACCGACGGAAGGCCAAATAATGTTTTGGGGCAACTTTTCGAAGTGTCCATTTTTGGCGAAATTACATCGTTTTTTCGGTGGAAACGGGCCAATGAAAACAACTCAGTGGCATTTGCCACTGATGCATGGCCTTTTTTGGGCAAATTCCATTGTTTAGGCCCTGAAAAGGGCGTTTTTCCTATTTTTGGTAAATTTTGTTTTGTTAATAACTTTTAGTAGGAAGGTCAAAATAGGTTACCGTTTTTTTGCGTTGATTTAGTTTCTATTAATACTATCTAGTGGTGTCATTATCTCAAATCTTTCCTTTTTTGGAAAAATTTGAATATCTAGAGTATTTTCGATTTATCTTGTTACTTTTTTTCGTTTTAGGGTTATATTTATACCCTTTGTAAGCCTGATGGCGAAGTAGGAATTATTGAATAAAATTTGCAGAGGTTTCCCCTTTGTCTCTTCCAACGTTCGGTATTCTATTGAATCAACGAACTTTGATGCCTATTTCCTGGTATTTCTAAGCAAATCAACAGGTTAATAGAGGGTTGTCTTTCAGCCTTCCGTGTGGATCTTCCTCGTAGAAGTTTCCGCTACATCATCTTCGGTATTCAAAGTTTAATTATTTTGTTATAAAATCCAATTAATGGTGATTTTTCGAAGAAATACAAGTTAGGGTTAATTCTAACTCAAGAGTGGTCTAATGTTTATTTGAACCACATATACAAATAATGTATTTGGAATAAGTCTAATTAATGCCTATTTCAAATAAATCTAATTGATTCAGACACGATTTGCCAAACATGTTCTCATAGTTCACATTATTACTTTATAAAAATATACAGAACATGAACTAGTAAAAAAGATAACAACTAACAAAACTTCAGCTACGACAATCTTAATAATAGCCTGAAAACAAATAAAATCAGTATATTATTTAAACCATGTAACTCTTGATATTGTCTTAAGGTATTTAAAAATGTATTTCCTAGTTTCATGTCACAATGCTATCACATCACCTTATTTCATTTAATTATAACTAATATCTTTATAAAATGATGAAATAACTTGTTTCGTGCATAGAAGAATTATTATATATGATAATATTAAAAAAAATAATTATTTCTTTCAGCCCTGGCCCGACCCTAGCTCGACCCTGACCCTTGAGGGTTAGATAAGGACTTCGATACTGTAGGCCCGCCGTGGGCTCCGAGGGCTTTAACTTGACTTAAGTCCGACCCGTATATATAAAGATAAGATAAGGGCTTATCCCGACCCGGCCGTCGACAGCCCTATCAACTCCACTTATGCACAACTACTGTGACTCTAAAAGCCACGGGAATACAGGATGCAGATGAAATACAAACAAATAGCTTAATATAAACTCCTTAATACCTGGATGAAAATTTAATGCACGTCCCATCACAGAAAATAAGAAACATAGCTACGATTCGATCAGGGATTTTCCTGCTGCCGTTCGATTATCGGGAAAGTAAAGGCCTACGATGAAGGACCGCGCTATCCATGCACTTCAGCCATTGCTTCGATCAAAGTGGAAAAGATCGACGAAAGACGGGCCTTTTGTGTAAAGCTTCTTAATCCTAACTAAATATAGAAGATTGGTGAGACCCCAATGTCATACATCATATGTGTGGCTCACCTTGTCACAACCATATACGTCGGGCGTGGGTGCCACTTGGGTCCACCTAATACCTTTGTCACCCACAGGATTAGGTTTTTAGATTTTTCTGCTTACACCCTTGACCCTCCTAACTTTTTGGCTTATTTGTAAAATTCTATTGAGTAATATTAGACATCTTATTTTCATGGATTGTTGAAACCCTTTGACTATCTTACCAAAATCTTATGCTCTCTTTTGAAAAATTAAAAAAAAAATCCAAAAGGAGAAAAGAAGAGCCCCGTATCATATATTGTTACACTTACTAGGATGAGTACCAATACATTTGGAGGTATGTGGGTGTGAGAGGATCTGTATTGATCATAAATGGGTCTAATTCTATGGGATAGAAATGGTCTCTAATCCGGTAAATTTTTTTTTAGTTACATCAATATTATAAAATGATCTTTCTTTTTTCTAAGAAAAAGATTGACAACTTTTTGACAAGTGTAGAAAATAAATATAGATGTTATTGGTAACTTTATCTTTCATTATAAGCATGAAAAGGCGTATGCTTATTATATTTTGCTGGTAGTCTATAAAACAAAGCTTGTACCCATAAAATGGGCCGAGAAAGAGCCCAAATCTAGCCTATTGTGAGTCAAGCTAAACTGGATCGAACCTTCTCAACCCTTCAAAAGGCTTACCTATATTTTATATTGAGGGTTTAGATGAATGATAGATGGCTGTGCACTGTGATGCTTGGATGGTGGAGTTTTCATATACTACAAGTTGTCTGGTTGCTTTGACGAGTCCTACCGAATTTTTTTTTTCATTTTAAAATTTCTTCAAAAAAGATGCTCAAAAAGTCTCAATGCTTCTCAATATTCACATAAACTTCCCTAAACAACATGAGTTTTCAAAACTTCTTTTTTAATCAGTTCTCAATCAAATAGAACTGGACTTGCCAGTTTGTTGATATTAATATATTAATAACCACTTTATCTTCAGATCATGAATTAGAGCACAAGCATGATTGCCACCACACAAGTCCATCTTGATAGTCTCTGTCCAAATGCTTAAAAACTAATTAATTCAAAGGAGGGGATCGATGCACTTGTGTCCAATGTAATCCAGTAGGGCTCAGTAGTCTCCTTGTCTTGTAACTTGTAAGTATGGCCAGTGACGGAGATGGCTCACCACAAATAATACACATGGATCGAAAACAAAGAAACCGGTACAGTTACCCGAACAAAGAAAACGATTCTCGGGCTTCAAGCTTCCAAAAATCAACTGAAAGTATTATATTGATTGATTAGCTCTCGTAATGGGTGTTCACCCAAAAACCCTACGATTTATATCAAACTCATTCTACAGTACTAGTTTCTATCTGTTTCATTTCTACATTTGAAGTTCCCTGTAAATCATTATTTCAAAATGCTTGAAAGGTAAACAACAAGAAGAAAAGAAAATAAGGCCGTAGCATTAAATGATAGAGCAACTGTCAACAGTAACCTTGGCATAAATTAAGATATCTCAAGCTAAAAGCACCAACTTTCTAAGACAACAGGAAGGGGCCGAGAAACTTGCATGAACAAGAACAAGTGAACAACAAAGTAAAAAAGCAACACTACCATTTCACAAAGTCAACACTCAACAAAATTCCGTGCTTTCCTTCATAAACACAGTAATAAAGACAAAACAACGGATTCAAGTTCTACACCTTTTTTCCCTACCAAGTACGTACCAAATAAAAAGACAATGAGAAAGTAAAAGAAAACGTGCTAACAGAAGCACTTGCAACTAACCCTACTTCCATTCTGCTCACCATTCAACTATTCTGCAGCTTAGACGCAAATACATCAGAGAAAAAAAATCTACTGATACTGTACGACACTTTCCAACAAACCCTCCTCAATCCCGACTGAAGCATCAAGTTGCTGCTGCGGTACAGGCTCCTGATAATTTTTTAAAAGTAAACTGTAATGATCTGTCAATACCTCTTCACACCAATCCAAACCGTAGGAAGAAAAAGGGTCCGGCTGCATGGGAGATGATTTCGGCAAGAACCCATGAACTATTTCCTGCAAAAGCCCTGTGTCCGATGCCTCTGATGCAAAGAATCCCATTCCATCGTCGGTACTCGTTTTCTGAGGCCCCGCAGCAGTAGCAGCGGCACAGGAGCTCTGCATCCCAACGAGAGGCATCCCTAGAGAAGAATCAAAAAGTGAAAACTCATCACGCACATCATTTCCCATAAGAGAGGGATTGCAGGAGAGAAGGCAAGGCGATAGAGGATACTGCAACAGTTCGTTCATGCAAGGCGTGTGGTAAGAAGAGAGGAAGTGGGTGAGGCTAGCGTGGGAGCTGGTCCAATCAGAGGCCTCCACGTGAAAGTGGGTTTGGAGGTTGGGAGATGGTGGGTTTGGATAGTAGTAAGGAAGAGGAAGAGGATGAGCGTAGGTGAAGTTGGTTCGGGCTTTGAATCCGCGCAAGGAGCGAGCGGCAACGTCGTACGCACAGGCAGCCTCTTCAGCAGTGTCGAAGGTGCCGAGCCATCGTCTCTCTTTGGATTGAGGGTCTCGAATCTCTGCTGCATAGCGGCCCCAGGGACGACGACGCACGCCTCGGTATCTCATGTTGCTAGACAAAGAAGACGTCGAGGAAGAAGACCTCCTTGTCCCTGTGCTCTTCTTCCGGGGCTCGGTGCCTGTGTTCAAATGCCTCACAAACTCTTCCATCTCTCCCTGTCTTTCCATTTCTGTTCCTTTGTATTGAAGGAGTGATACGGTTGTCTGCCCTTCCTAGCAGAAAGTAGACTTTGGGAGTTTGTGGGAAGCCTGAGAGAGTTGAGGAGGGTTGACATGAATTTATAGATACGGTTTTCGATGGCTGGCAATCAATGTAAGAGTGAAAAATCTTTACAGAGTACAATCCTGCAATTAAAAAAGTAATTAAGCGTAGAGGAACAGCCTCTGAGGGCCGCCAGTGTTATCATTCCAATGATAATCCGCTTTTCCTTTCCCAGAAGCTCAAAGAAAGAGAGGAAATTGAAGTAAGAATTAAAAAAGTTTTGCAGGGGGCACGCGCCATTATATTTATTGATGGGTGGTCGCACTTAAATGTCATAGAGAAAATGTTGATTAGCAGTCTTGGGATACGAGATCCTTTGATCATTAATGTTGGGAAATGTTGGATGGAGAATAAAGAGTGGGGTGGAGCCTGAATTCCTCAAATTCTAGTAAAAGAAATACGCCAATAAAAACTATTGAATGGGTTACTTCATCATCTTTAATGAGATGATGATCTACAAATGATTAATTGAAAATCAAAGAAAAGCTGACTGAGCCAAGTTGTAGAGAAATTTGAATGGGTCAAGTTTGTCAATCCAACATCAATATTCCTCTAACCAAAAAAAATAAATCTTTCTTTTGTTCCTTGGGAATGGGCGAGCAGTTCCACTTCTATCTGGCAATTAATGTTGAAGTAAAAGAATTCTAATAAGATCAATAGGAATACTTTAAAAAAAAAATCGGAATATGAGGCTTTAACCTAGAGGAGTGACCAGCAATTGAAATCAATATTCAAAACAAGCCCCTCTATTCATGAGGTATTCTCAAATTTTAAATTAATCTGTTCCATCGTTTGATTGAATGGTTGATAAAAGAAATTTGATTAACACTATTTCATGGATGTTGATTATAATCTTTTTCATTAAAAAGTCAATTCAAAAGTGGAATAAATACATATTAGAGTAGAATTTGAGAATACCTCATTTAAAAGCTGGGTGTTTAATTTGAAAGGTTTGGAAATTGGATTTCAAAAGGGGCATCCTACTATGGAGTTTAACTCCTTTTTAACTCCAGAATCAACTAGGTTAAAGCCTCGTAAGATCCTGACTCATTCTAGTAAATGGCATTTCAGTTGGATTATAGGAACGATACATCTTGTACGGGTAAAGACGATACTAGCTTAAAGAAGTACTTTTTTGAGCAATTTTAGAATAGGGCCCCCCTATATGCTTCATTAATCCCAAACCACACCACCCCGCACCCTGCCATTTTGTGTTTTTAGTAAAACTACCGATCTCTATCGTCGGCACAGTGGCACTGTCTAAGAAATACATTAATGATTTAATGATTGAAATTGTAGAATAATCCTATAAACTGATTTAACACTTTGCCGAATATGGGAAATGCCCATATCCTCATATTATCGCTCTTATAAGGGGACAACAGACTCTAAAAGGGAACGTTTGATTAACAGAGTCCTGGGGATTCCTTTATTCTACTAAAACCATACTATCTTTGCTATGTGGAAGAAGTAGTAGAGGAGTCACTGCATTCCAAGTTTTTGGGTTTGGAAACAGCTAAGAATTTTGAGGGAATGAATCACTACACCTACATCCAACAGTCACGACTTTTTTTATAATTTTCTCACAATTAGTGATCAATTAACTCCTAAATTTTGATGTGTTGGCCTATTTTGGCAATGTAAAGATGATTGGCGGTTCCCACATTTCAAATCGGCCCAACAGAAATTAAAAATATATATATATATATCAAGTTTTAAGGTGCTAGATCTTTTTGCAAATATCTCAAAATAATTGATAAATGTACGGCTGATATTTGACCCCATGTCCGTTTGGGTCCTTTTTCAAAGGTTTAAAGGTTTAGATCATGCATATGTGGCCCACTAAAACCACAAATTGGAAAAAAGATGGATTGCTAGTAGCATCCCATTTTTTGCATAATGGATGATGAATGGTCTGGATTTTCCTCAATTTCCAAATGATCCATTATGTATCTAACTACCAAGACTGATCCATTCGTCGTAATTGGCCTTTAGAAGAGTGTCAATGATTCAGATTGTTCAAATGAGCCACATAGAAATCCAAAAATGATGATTTGTTTAATTAGAGTGTTTTTTTTTCAAATATATCAAAATTTATGATGAATCAACAACTGATATTTGACCTTCTAGCCGTTTTGGGCCTTGTGGACTTTATTATCAGTTCGGATCTTTCTTATGGGTCCCACAGATTACAAACAATTTGAAAAAAATCAATCCGGCAAAGAGAGACGCATGGAGTTACAGTAGCTGTGCCATTTCAGTCAGATATTCACTTCTATGAATTTGAAAATTTTGATAAAGGGAGATAAAGACCGAGCAATCAGTGGAAGAGAGAGTTTTTTATAAGTTAGGAGGATTTGGAAGATCCTCTTTCACTTTTTCTCCCTTCACTCAAACGTGAATTTTCCTCGGACTCAAGGAAAACCATAGAGGATACCTCTCTGAGATTATTACCCAAACATCTCCTAAGAATATCTTAAAATGACTTCACCAATATTGAATATGCTCGCAACCTATTCTACATCCTAGCTCCTATTATCATCTATCGGGTCTTAGGGGACAAGAGTAGGCCTATCGAAGGGCCAGGCAAAGCCATGGGTTGACCACCTTCACCCTCACCCTCAAGATATGCCATGGCCCTCAAGTGAGAAAATGTGCATGTCTAGGTTCGAACATACGCAGGTAAGAACTCACAACTCTTCCCACTAAAGTAAGAGGCAAGTCTTCTCGACACTAGGGAAGAAAATCAATTTTTAACCTTTGTCTCTGCACTGACCATGGGCATCTAATGTAAACCGACATTGAGATTAACCCTCCTCATCTATATTGTCGGATCCACACATATATAAGACTTTTGGTGTCATTCTAAAGCAAAGCGTGGCCCTATCTAAGAGGCTGACCCTTTGTTCATGCTAGGTAAAGGATGCAGTGACTAGAAAAATGTTTGTTGCAAACAAGAGATCCTTCATTTCGGTTTTAGGATTTCAAACTCACTCACAAATTCCATGGAAGGAAAATATTTAAGTTTCTTGTGAGAGCCACTTAGATTAATGTCAATTACAAGTGACAAGAGACAGTGTAATTGAAATATCTTATGGATATGATTACGAGTAAAAATAATCTCTATTAGATTATCACAGCTATTAATTTAAAGCCTTAAAGTTCAATAATATCTTGAATTTCTTTTTAATTTAATTCAACGGTGAATATAATTAATATTAGAGGTGACTGTCAGGTTTTTTTTTGCTAAAAGATAAATTGGTATTAGAAAAGGGGTACGTATTTTTTTACCAGGTGACTGCCAAGTTATGTAAGGATTTTGGGCTGATCATAGATGAGTTCAACGGGGTGGTTAAATTGATTCCACCTCCAAATACAAAGAAATCCATGAGTATGACTCTTATTTTGAGGGCTTTAAAGTCTGAAAACTTTTAGGGCACGTTTGTGTACACACCCTTTCTGTGGAAAGGGAAAATTGCCACGTCAGCAAATTCCATAGAAATGGAAATCTTGGAAAAAGATTTCCGTAGAATTTAGAAATTTATGTTTGGTGCAAAAAAAATTTCCTCGTTGAATTGGTGCTAATGTTGTTTGGTGCGGCTGTGGATTCCTTATAGAAAATGAAATTTCCTTATTTGGTGAAATAACTTTTGAAGAAAAATAATATAACATGTATATTATTTATTCAACATTAAATATTAATTTATTTAAAGAAATAAAAAATGAAAGAGTTGAGGAGTTTTGGGTTGAAATGGACAAGAGTGAGGAAAAGTGGAAGGAGTTTTCCGAGGAAATCCATTTTCCATACCCCTATAGGAAATCCATTTCCACAATTATAAAAAAAAATGTTAACGAGGCAGAAAAGCGTTTACGTGAAATTATTCCACATCAAATGCCTGAAAACTAAATTTCCGCGGAAAATCACACACTTTTTTCCTTTCCACGGGAAAGTGTGTGTATAACATGCCCTCAGTGAACGATTGAAATCAGGTTTTCAATCTTTATTCATTGTCTCTTAATCAATCTAAACATGTCTAGATTTGGAGTGAGTTTCAACTTAGCTCAGACATATTTAACATGTCAGCCGTCATAAACAACATTGAATTGATGTGGACGGCTAGCGATCGAAGCCCAAAGTGACAGTATAAAGGAACTAATATTTTCACGGATAAATGGATAGAAATACTCCCCTTTGAAAACATCCCAACTGCTGAGAATGACACTCTCCCAACTCACGAAGTTGATATTAAGTACACCCGAATCCAACAAGCCCTGTATCCAAGCTGCGCAAGCAGTAATTGCAGATGTCTATAGTTTGGTTAACATGAGTTCAGAAAATACTGTAATTCTCTGTACTTAAGGCTTGTATTACTATTTTTGTTCCCTGTGGCTGCGGCCTTGTTGAGTGAAGGTCTGGAAACACCAAGGGTTTTGTCACATGGACTTGTCTGATCTATGGTTTTATAGGATCTTTAAGAGGCTGTTTAGGGTCTACAGGTAGCTGAGACTTCGCACACAGAGCCAGCAAAGGTCTTCCTCTTTGTTGATACAGAAGACCAACTTGTCATACAGATGTCTCTTCGAGTGATGGATTAAAAGCTAATAACACAAGAGGCAGGGCCTCCAAAGAAGTGCAGACGCCAGACGGTCAACTTATACACGTGTGTACTCGTACGGCCACAGGTCAAACATGTCCCAGATAGAGCTAGACGATCACAAGAAACTTTGATTAGGATTGGAAGGCAATGGGTCTTTAGATTAGATAATGACGATAAGGGCGTACATGTATGTTTTTAGATTTTAAATCAGTGAGGCTAGGGTGGGTTAGGGTTTTGGCTCTCTGCTCAATCTAGACCTACTTTATTTTATGACTAATCTACAAATTACAAAGCAGATTATAATACATAATATGTGGGTTAGGACTCCTTCTAGCCTCTTTCATTTTGTGACTAGTTTTACATATTACTTAGCAGATTATAATATATGATATCCATATACTAGCCTGAGTCTCAAGTGAAAACGTCTCTGATGATGCAAATCCCCATTTTGAAGCATGTGGGTCCCCATTATCAATTCAAACCTCTCAATTAGTCATACGACCATGGCTATTGGCACCACACTTTCTACTCTTCCCACCGCACTACAAGACAAAAAAAAAAAAAATTCCTAAACTACCCTTCCTCCCTCCTCCCTCTCTTCCCTTCTTCCTTCCTCCCTCTCCCAGCCTCCACCCTCATCCCCCTCCCCTCCCCCTCCCCTCCCAGTCGCCGGCGGGGAGGGAGATCGGCCGGCAGCCGGCGGCGGAAGCCCCCAGCCGGCTGGCCTCCCTCCCCCTCTCTCCCTCTCCCTCTTTCTTCCTCTCTCCCTCTTCTTTCCCTCTTCTCCCTCTCTCCCTCCCTCTCCTTCCCTCCCTTACTTTCTTCCCCCTCCCCCTCCCCCTCCCCCTCCCAGTCGCCGGCCGGGGGGGGGAGATCGGGCTGCTGCAGCGCCTGCTGCAGCAGGTCGCCTGCTGCAGTGCCTGCTGCAGCCCGATCTCCCCCCCCCCGGCCGGCGACTGGGAGGGGGAGGGGGAGGGAGAAGAAAGTAGGGGAGGGAAGGAGAGGGAGGGAGAGAGGAAGAAGAGGGAAAGAAGAGGGAGAGAGGAAGAAAGAGGGAGAGGGAGAGAGGCGGAGGGCGGCCAGCCGGCCGGGGCTCCCTCCCCGCCGGCGACTGGGGGGAGGGGAGGGGGAGGGAGAAGAAGAGTAGGGGAGGGAAGGAGAGGGAGGGAGAGAGGGAGAAGAGGGAAAGAAGAGGGAGAGAGGGAAAGAAGAGGGAGAGAGGGAGAAGGAGGGAGAGAGGGAAAGGGGAGGGAGGCCAACCGGCTGCCGGCCGGGGCTCCCTCCCCGCCGGCGACTGGGGGGGGGGGGGGGGGGGGGAGGCTGGGAGAGGAAGGGTGGAGGCTGGGAGAGGAAGGGTGGGTTGAGGGAGGAGGAGGAGGAGGGAGAAGGAGGAGGAGGGAAAAAAGGGGGAGGGGTAGTTTAGGAAATGTTTTTTTTTTTTTTCGCGGTGGGAAGAGAAGAAAGTGTGGTGCCAATAGCACCACTCTTAGTCATACCCACTTTTAAGATTATTAAACGTGAGGGTCATAAATCATTAGTTAGGATGATCTGACAACCTGGTATTTTGTATACACATTTTGTAGAATGAAGTGAAGTAAACGCTTAAATAGTGAAAGAATAAAATATAAAAGGATTATGATAATATTTTATCTTTAGTTGTTAGATAGGAAATTTTTTTTTACTGTTTGTTTAAAAAGTAAGTATGTTTTGTCTTTTAGTGGAGAAAGGAGGTTGTTCGTTTTTATTTATTTATTTTAAAAAGGAGGAAGTTTTGAAAATGTATACTTTTGATGTAACCATTTATATGAAAATTGGTGGCTTTACTTCACTCCACTCTACCAGTGAAGTTCCCAAACAGTAGTCAAAGTGATAGGATGCATGTCAACTTAATATGTATGAGTGGGGGCGAATTTTGTTACATATTAACTCCTACTCATTGCATAATAGGTTAGATTTGGTATATGGGGAGGTCTGGTTCGGCGTTACACTTTTGTTTATTTTTAACCCCAGTCAAAGTGTGGGAACCAAGAGAAAACCAACACACAAGGGAAGACAGCACGTTCACGTGGGAAAGGAGCATGCACACGTAGAAAGTAAGGAAAGGAGCCCTCACATACGGGAAGAGGCGGCATTACACTTCTGTTGGTGTTAGTGGGGCAGATCGATTTGTCATAATCCACACAAATGCAACCCATTGACATCCCTATGCATGTTTATTAGGGATGACAATGGATTAGGTTAAGTAGGTGACCCACTTACTGAGATGGGTTTGGTGGTGCTATCGTTGGGTTTGGAGCCGGTGTGGATTTACAGATTTCAATCTAAGTTGGGTTCCAAGCAAGTCCATGTTCTTTTTTTTCTTTTTTTTACTATCCAAGGTAGTTGGGTCCTTGAGAGGCATGAATTTAAAAGTAAACCCTAGTACCTTTTGAGGAGAAGACTACCTACACACAAAAGAAATTTATGTACACTTAAGAGAAGGGACCCAAGATTGAGTGAGAAGAGAACTCCCAACCACTAAGGTATCCCTTTATTCTTTAAGCAAGCTCACGTCTTAGTTGCTCCAATTTTCGGTACGTAATTGGAGCAACTAATTTTACATGTTTAGTAGCTACTGATCAGCTTAATGCAACCTCTCTCAAATTTTACCCGTTGAACTTGAAAGTCAAATTAGATCTTACTCTATTCAATATGTATATCCTTAGTTTAAGCAATCAAATGAGAGCTTATCTGTGAATGGATTCAATTATCAATTAATGAATATAATAAGCTATATAGATCCTTGAAACTTATATAAGTTTTTAACATGTGAATGCAACCTTCTCGAATTTAGGTCAGAACATATAGGGATTTGGTTCCGAATCTATATGTTTTGAATCTTTAATCTAAATTTCTTCCGGATTCAAAAGCTGATGTCTTACCCGCTTTATTCCAAACTAAAGAATTCGAATAACGAGATACCCATTTAAAACCCTAGCATGAGGGAAATACATAGGGTACGAGGCATTTTAATGATCTTTGGTTTATACCATCCTAATCGCAGTTTATTTCATGCTTCCATTTCTTATTTACAAGTAAAATGAATTAAACCCATGACACCAAAGTGGCAACATGTCATTTGATAAAATCATAGACAACCTCAAGGTCCTCTTCCGATCTATCCAAAATGATCTAAATCTGCACTCGTTAGAAAAGGCAATGACAAGAAGAAGAAAAAAAAAAAAGAACTACCTTCTCAAATCGGAAATTGCAGACAACAAATAATATTCAACATGCATTAATTGGTACCTGAACTATCGTATACACGTAACTTAAACTAACAGCAGCATCTAATCGGCTAATAGTCATATTGATGGAGAATATCAGTATTTTTTGACATTTTTGTGAGGACGACAAAAGGATTGGACAACAGCAGCTTTACTCTTCGATCTTTTGGTAGCAGGCCGAGCTCTACAAGTGAGTGTCACTTTCTTCTCTATTACGTCCACTACCATGGACTCTACGGACACTGAGAGAGAGAGAGAGAGAGAGCACGCATAGGTTAGATAAAGAGTAATAAATCCTCTCCCAGTAATGAAAGATAATGGAAAATGTAGGGTCATTTTCTCATATTTGTATAAGTATCCAATTTGTCATATTTGCAACGTACACATTTGCAATATTGGATTCTTCGAAATTAGCATGTGATCTTCTTTCCCTTTTGTATAAAAATTGATGTAGTTCTTTGGGGCTTATTTCTCAGTAAGGCCTGCTCTTTCTTCTGGCTAAATCCAAAATTTTGCCTGGTAGGCAAAGGAAAAACCATAGATAAAGCCTATAGGGATAAATCAAATCATCCTTGAGTGTTGTGTAATTTTTTTTTTTTTTCTCTTATCAGCCAAGGGGGCTTGGCCCAGTAGAAACCAGATAGATGCACTCTTCTATCCGGAAAAAGACCAATTGGGGAATAGACCAACTGCACGCAGAGGAGAGGTCCCACGGATCGTAGCCTCGGCACTGAGATTATAAACGAGAAACCCAACTTGGTCAACAAGGAACTATCCAGTTGGTTGGCAACCTAGCATGTGAACCGGCAGCTGAGGGATCATCCATGGATATGTCATTCTTCCCATTTGTGGGGGCTCTCCTTTTTTACTTTGTGGGCTTCCTCTTCCCACTTGTAAAGGATCTCCTTCCTAGTGTGTGGGCCTCTTCCCACTTTTAGGGGCTCTCTTGGACCCCAACACTCTAGGCTAGGGTAAGAAAAAAAAAAAGGGGCTATCCCTTTGTTTTGTGTGTAATTTATTCTTAATTGAGATTATTTTCCCAATGACTTTATCTCTCATTTGTGCATACAATCCTTGCTAATTAATGCATCATTGAGGTTATATTTTTAGTTTATGGAAGTCCTATTTTCATATGAAATTAGAGGGCATGACATCATCTCTGATAACATTTTTCTTGTTTGGTACTAAGCAATGGGCTGAACCCATGCGAGATATGACAGATGTGGTAGTGAACCCCAGCACACACAAGAGAGGCGACTCAGGGATTGAACCCTAAAGTAATTGAGTGAGAAACAACATACACAACCACTGACTATCCCTTTGTTCTTATATGTGTAGTATATTAAAAGTGCGCTTCATTCGTTTTTGCATTGGGGGCATCTAATAATCTTTTTTGTTACCCAATCAAGGGGGTTGGACCAATAAGAGACCCCAACTATGGGAAAAGAACCCACTCCCACAAAGAGAAGTCTCATCCATTGGGAAAGAAGTCTGTCGTCACATAAAGACGAATTCAAAGACCAAACTATGAGTAATTAAATGAGAACCAAAGTACTCAACCAACTGAACAACTCCTTGTTCTCTAAGAGAAGTGGAGCATCTATGTTGCTCTTACCACATATCCTTGTGGTGTAGCAAAAGTCTGAGCTTGGCAATTATCTGGAATTTGATATCATTCAATTGAGTAACAAAAATAGTGCCTGGCAGTGGCTCTGCTGGATAGACATGTGTACGAGCTAAAGTGGTGAGTTCGAATCCTCAATTAGGAAAAAAAATGAAAACAGCACTTAGATAACTTTGAGACTTTAGATATAAGGCAATAGAATCATTGGAAATGAGTGATTTTTAGTTCACCCTTCACTGCTGGTTCATGCTAAAAACTTTTAATATTTCTAAGATTTGTTATTTCCGCATGATGTAGGCTCCAAAGCAGGAGCATCTTTCTATAGAGACCGTCGGAGAGATTGTTACGTATGTAGCTGAGTTTTGGAAATTTATGTTTGGAGAAATTCTTCAAAAGCTGTCTCTTGGTGGGGATTGTTAAATCCACCACTTGAGTGAAGTATTTATAAATACTAAGGAGGTTGGAATTCTGAAAATTCAAGTTTGGCAACCAAATTTTTAGCGAAAAATAATTTCATTTTTCCTAAAGTTGTTCTAAATCCATGTTTGGTAATTATAAATTTTTGAGGATTTGGACGAATAAAAATATTCATTTGTTAGGATTTTCATATCCAACCACCCTCTATAAGATTTAAAAATCCTCACTTAAGTGGATTTGTAGACCGAATCCTATTTTTCTCAGCTATCTGCATCAATACACACCAATATCAATGTGAAATCATCAACTATACAAATCCCCAGTGAGGAATCATTACTCCAGTGGTAGTGAAGAATCATCAGATCTATGGATTCCTCGCCTGTCACCAAACATGCACTAAAAGTTATTTGAGACTTTCATGTAGGCGGAATTTGAAATTCTAGTAAATAAACATGGCATTTTAAAATGCTAAGGGCAACTTTTACCAAAACTTTCTAATAAAAGTTTGGTATGATTGGAATTCATGACTTGCCCCCAAGCATTTGCAAATATCATGTTTCTTTACCAAAATTCCAGAATTTCACCAACTAAAAGAGTCTCAAATGACTCTTGGAATCATAAAATATTTCTAGTATCGTTGCTTTTTTCTAGAATTTCTTGATGCTCGAGTACAAAAGTGGATTCGGAAATTTCATGTGGGAGATGGCTTTTGGAGAATATATGAACTCTCCAAATATGATTTCTTTGAATTTCAGTAAAGAAATAGGGTGCATTTGTGTGAAGAGAGGATTTCTCATAGAGATGAAAATTATTAAAAATTCTCGTGCAACCCACCCACTATTCAATTCCACTATTCTCACACATTTCCTCTCTCATGGAAAAAGAAGAAAGAAAATTAAACTAGTTATCCTCAATAGAGAGGATTTCAGACTTTTTGTGAGAGAGGTTGGAATGTAGAATTCCTTTTATATGGAAACAGTGTATCCACTCGTTGCACATTATTAGATGAATTACCGCCCATTCTTGAAATCATGGATGCTACTCTCTTCCAGCACTGGCTGCATCCCAAATCGGCTTTCAGAATAATTTCTTGAACCTGCTCAAGGTTCAAACAACAAATGTTTATGCCATCTTCAACAAAAGCTTGAAAATTAAACATCACTTGCGATCTAAGCACACATACAAACCCACAAGGAAGCCTCCGAACAGAATGATTTAGAAAAAAAGAGGGTGTATGTCTATCATGGATTAGGACATTGCATCCTACATTCCTACCAGGCCAAAACTTCTAATGCATCCCCCCATATATTGGTACTAGTATGATATATCAGTTCCATTTGGCCCTGATCTTTACCAAAGTGAAGAATTCTAAAGCAAAAATCTGAAAATGAACAGTTGCATATCTTCCTTATTTTTTAAATGGTCTTTAGGTTGCTTTAGATGTGGTCAATGGGTTCCCACTTCCCAATGATTTTGTAAGTTTTTGACTAAATACACAAAAAAATAAGTATTGATCATAGAAATCATCATGTTGTAAGAATAGGCTTATGTGATAGACCAATTAAATAGATTCAATGAATCTCTCATGCCCACACATATGGGCCTGATGATGGGCCCATATGCTTGTTTTGTAATACAGGGAGCAGCATATGAGGCCCATTGTTTGTGAGAAACATACAATACAACATATGGAAACCATATTTATTAATCATTCTCACATCCTTGAAGACAATATTTCGATATGTTCAAAAATTTCTTTTCACTGCTTTCTGATTCTCCAAAAAAGAAAAAATGGAACAAAAAGAACAAAATAACATTTTTAGGCCGTTAAAATTGATTACCTTCTAATTAAAAACATTTTAAAATTTTGAAAATCTCCACCTATAGGTCCCCCTATTAAAAAGATTATAGGCATAGCATGACATAAAGGTGGAGAGAGAGAGAGAGAGAGAGAGAGAGAGAGAACTGACGCTTGGAATGGTTAATGACTCAAGAGAAGCAAGGGTGGAAACTGGAAATGTTCGGCTTCCGGATTTGCTGCAAATTGACATTGCTGATCTACTCTTCTTTCTTTCTATCTCAGAACCTCCCCCACTGTGTGTAAATTTGTAGCTCTCCATGATGCTGTTCGTCCATCTGTCTATTTGTGTATGGAAGAGAGAGGAGTTGAAACCGATAACCCAACTATTCTGACAATCAATCCCATCTTTTTTTTTTGTTGTAATTTTGTTAAGAAAACATGGACATACAGAAGAAGATGAAAAGAGGAAAAGGTGAAGGCTTTGTAATAAAGTGTACTTGATTGAAAGATGCCCCCACTTTCTCCAGATAGAATCTCACATCATCTTTCTGTTTTTCTTTCTGGTCAATGATATATTGGGTAGGTTACTTTGAAGAACAAACAAGCATTACAGCTAGAGCTGTTAATGGACCCTACTGACAAATAACGGGGCTGGGTTTGAACTGGGTCAGGTCCTTTGTTTGAGACGAGATGGACTATGACATTGTGATCATGCATCTAAGCCACATCTGAATTTTATTATAGAACTAACTAAAATCTTCTAACATTCACCAATACGACCATTAAATTATGACCAATAAACATAGTACAGTCTCTTGTTATTGTTCACTAGAATTTTTTATTTTTTTTATAGATCACTAGAATCAATTGAATGCCCTTTTCATCCACCTGCACACTTGAAAAACAAGGGCATGTTTGATTTTGAAGCATTTGGCGATATGCTATCCAAAGAGTCGGAAGAACTTGGAATTGGAATGCTATCCTCCAAGAAGTAGAATTTCCAAATGCCAATGGCAAAAGAGCATTTTGAATTCCAATATTCAAAGAATTTAGGTTGCTGAAAGTAATTTTTTACTCTACCAACTTAGTAAATTCCAACCACCTAAACTTAATCAACATGGATTTGTCAATTCAGAGAACCTCTACATTTATCAGAAATCCCCAACTAAAGGAATTCTTACCAGAAAAGCTCTCAATAAAACATGTCGGTATAAAAATTTGAGAAGTCCGAACCCATAGTAACCATTCACTTATGACTAATGTGTTAGAAAAATGGGTTAGTAATTAGTTCAAAGTGTAGTGAACACATGGAACTTGAAATTACATAAATCCATTGAGTATTGAATGAGTAATTTGTCTCCCAAGTTACCCCACTTGAAATGAAATGAGTAAGAAATGAATGAGGGAGAGTATGAAAACACTTGTTACACATTGAAAGAAAACCAAAGAGATGTTGAGTATATATAGAGAAAGCATGACTATAAGGGTTGGGCCCCAATGGGTACCACTAATTTTCCGTGGAGATGGAACGCAGTCAAGCTCAACAAATACGCGCGCGCGCCGACCCGGCTCGGCTTGGGCTTAGTTGTGGTTTTTTTCTTTTTGGATCACAGATTTCTTATTTTTTACAAGGCCCAAATCCGAATTGGGTCTAAGCTTTTCTTAATGAGATGGGCTTTTTCAAATGATGCAATGGTTCGAAACAGTGCATGGACTAAAGCGGTGCTACCTTTCATGAAGAGTTGCATAACTTCATTTCAGAGGCACCTATCTCCTGTAAATAGTGGATGTTTTTAACAGAGAATGATACTGCTTTTGCGTTCGCTGTTCTTTGGAATTGAAGTGCTACTTTCCAGAAAAGAAAAAATCCGTTCTATCTTGGGAGACAGTTTCCCTTTTAACCTTCAGCACTGTGAGGGGAAAAATTTGTCTTAAGGACATAGTGATTTCACTAGGCTCGGATTAATTGCTTTCGAACTTGGACAAGCAAAACTGTAGAAATACAAAGACCAGAAAGGTATGTACTGTATTCGTTTGAAATAAGTATTTTAAGTTGTATGTTTCCTAACATAATGAACCTAGTATATTGTTCTTTTGTTAACATTATAACTTGTTTTCTTTTATGATCAATCGAAGAGATTGGTTCAAGAGGGAGAGACTCAATTTCGTGGCTAAATTCAACTGAAATTTCTTATTTTAATAATAGTGTGCCTCACCTCTACTAGCTAAATCATGGTTAATACAATTATATATATGAATCAATATGAATCAATTGATTGCTATTATTAGTATTTGCTACATTGGGAACCAAACTCATGTACTATAATACACTCGTCCATGTCCCTAACCAGTTGAGCATAAACTAGAGACAATTGATTGACCATGGTTTAAAATATCTAATTATACATTACCTGTGTAGTACATTAAAATAAAACTGTTTTTTAGACCACTGCAAGTAAGCATGAAGCTTAAAAAATAAAAAAGAAATATAACAAGGCATAACGCAAATGATTGATTGAATGTTTCAGATGCATGAACAAATGCAATGGACTTTGTTTACAGCTGGGTTCATCCTACCTTCTCTCTCCTACAGAGGAAACATCATTGATTGTCATATGGCAGTTGTCCAACATGAGGAAGAACTTACTGGGATCAAATGGGCTGTTCCCGGATATGACCTTCATGTGGGCATGATTTTATAGAGACACCCAACCAAGCAGATGAGGTCTACTTCTCCATGGGACAAACAGTCGGCAACAAACAAGATCGGTTAAAACTTAAAAATAGACATACTTAATTGGCCCACAGCCCACCAATGCATCTGGTAGGACCAACAAGCACCACTACCACCTAGATGGAATGTGTATCATCAACTAACTATTCATCACCTGAGGGCATGTGTGGTTGCAAGCATTCGAAAATATGCTGTCGAAAGAATTTGGAGATTTTCAAATATTGTTGCCCACGAAATAGAATTTAAAATGCTAATGGCTAAAGAGCATTCTAAATTTTGAAATTAAGAGAATTCAGCTAGCCAAAAGTGACGTACACTTCACTTGGCTGGTTTAACAAGCTCCACCTAAGCTTAATCAAAAGGAAATTGTAGATTCACAGAGTCAACCTCTAAGGGAATTCCTGACAAAAACGCTCTCAATCAAATAGGCCCTAAGTACATATTTATGTATGCCCTATCAAAAACAAGTTTTCTAGACCTTTTTCTCTTCTACAAAAGAATGAATTTTCCGACCCCATCATAAATACTTTTCGATTCAGGGTTGTCTAGTTGCACCCATTTACATATGTAAATTGGAGGGTGATGCGTAAATAAAAGTGTGAAAATGATGTAAAAATATGCCCAAAATCCCCACATCCATAGTGTGAAAAGTTTACACACATCATTGTTCATGGGGTGCTACATTGCACATTTGGGCAGTCTAGATTCTTTTTTTTACTTTTTTAATTTTGTGGGCCCCAAAATGAGGATCTGAACATTTTGATGTCATTAAAAGGCCAAGAATGGGTATGGCGTAAAATTTCAGTGTTGATTCATCAGTCTTGAGAAAAAAATGTAAAAAAAACTTAAAAACCCCTGGACCATTATATCTACTAAATTGGATTTCTATGGACCCCTTTTTCAAGATCCAAATCGTTCACCCTCTTTGAAAGGCAAAAACAACAAGGTCTCAAATCTCATGTTTTGATTCATTATGGATCTTGAGCAAGTCGAGACAAAATGGTAAACCATTCATTGAAAATGGCCCTCTTTTTAACATGGTTTTGATGAGGCAATTCATTCTTTTTCGATTTTTTACTATTGTGATCCCCTATTTCATGACCGAAACAGTTTATCCTCTTTAAAAGGCTAAAAACATTGAATGGGTCAAATTTGAGCCACTGATTTATCGTAGATTTTAAGAAAATTACAAAAAACTCTAAACTAATAAATCTAATTTTGTTTAAAAATTACACGGGCCACCGAATCACAGTCTAAACCATTCATCCTCTTTGGAAGGTAAATAAAATCCTGGGGTCAAATGTCATATTTTGATTCATAATACATATTGAGAACATTGAGAAAAACAGTCATTGGATCCATTGAGATTCTCATCTCAAAATGAAAAATAATGGAAATTGTTTGCATGGGACTGAATTGTATATGAAAATGGAACAAATGTGCGTCATTTGTGCATGTGGATTATGTTGTGCGCGTGTATGCGGAAACATGAATCAGCGATCGAACGAACAAACAACCACACAAGACAAACAATCACACACAAGAGAATTACGTGGTTCGGCAATCTTGCCTACGTCCACGGGAAAGAAAACTCGACTCTCATTTAGGTTCTCTCTTCTGTCTATCTGTCTGTGTATCTCATGGGTTACACATTACATCATATATAATATGTTCTCTTTCTTATTCCCCAAGAAACCCTATCTTAATACCCATGACCATGAACCTACTTGGTCTGGACCTACTAAGCCCAACAGATTATTTTTCTATGAAATGCTTGAAAGCGAAACAACCTCTTAGGTCATTATTGTGATTTTCCTCACGAAAAGTGGATGCACCAAATGTGAAGATTTTTTCACTATTAACAAGTGGCTAGATTTTTCATGCCTTTTCCGCAAGAACATGGCCATAAGAATGTGCCTAAAGAAAAGGGACTTTCCATTATTTTCATCTTTCTGTTATTTAATCAAGTTTTTGTTCATTTCTTAGCATATTTGATTATTGAGGATTTTACGAGAAAAAAATCCAAAATTTGGCAATTTTTCATGAAGGGTCCCCACAAATTGTACAACACGAATGAGGTCCTTCAAGCCTTGTTTTGTTTGTTTTTTTTCAACTTTGAAAAGAGCGACGCTAGCATTCATATCTGATAGGGCAAGTGTCGCTCGTAAGAGCATCTCCTAATGTCTTCTTCTTCTTCCTCTCCTTCTTCTATTTCTCCATCTCCTCTACTCCATCTTTAATGGCTGGCATTTGGCCACAACAGAAAATCAATGTAAACCAAACTAAAAAATGTATCATTGTTTCACTTGTTATAGTGTAGATGCATGTATTTGGCTACATTCAAATTCTTTGTAAAATGAAAAATTAAATAAGTTTTAGAAATAGCTTGGGGTTCCATCTCCTATGTTGGAGATGCCAACGAGACCTTGACTTTGCTATGCTTTATGAAGTATTAGCTACATAGAAATTCAGAGTCATTGACAGGATTCGGCGTGGTCACCAAGTTTACGTACCTTCTATTCTCCCCTTCATTCATCTTACTAAAATAGAAGAAATATGTGGGCTCTATCTCATATTTTAGATAAATAGAAAGGGAGTTTTATTCCGGGAGATGGGGTCACATCTCTCTTGTGATGAGTGAGATTGATGAAGTGGAGAGTAGGAGATATATTTTCAAAAGTTCGAGGTTTGGGTTTTTGCTGCAGAAATAATACCGAGATTTTTTTTATTAAATTTTTTGAAACAACTTTGTTTTCTTTTTTTTTTTTTTTCGGGTACCCTAGTTAGGGGTTGGGACCTGTGAGACTCGCACATGGGAGATGATGGAACTGGCACATATAAGATAATGCCAACTCACTTACCACATATGTAAAGAGTGGAGAGGCCAGGTTCCAAGCCTAGATCTCTCAAAGAGAACTTGATAAAAAAGTCCATTCTCTTTGAAACAACTCTATTGAGAGGGAAGAATGAGTGAATGGGAGTATACCTGAAGGGAAGTAAACATAACTCATGAGTATACCGTCACATTGCCATATATGATTCATTATCTATATCCAACCAACTTCTCTCCTCTAATCAGGTTACTATTACATTATGAGACACCATCAATTAGATTGCAACACATGCAGAAGGGTTGACACTAGACAGTGAGAAAAGAAGCAAAGAAATTGACAAACAAAAACATAATTACATGCCTGTTATTTCGTGATGAAACAGCCTCACATCACATGCCCGGTCAAAATCGAAAGTACCAGAGATTGATTTCCTCTCTTGTGCAGAAAAACCCCACAAAGTACAAGAATTTTCCATGGGCCTTGATGCAACAGCCTCACGCGCTCAGTGGGCTGTGCAAGATAGTCAAAATAAAAGGTCCTATGAGACGGGTTTCCTCTCTTAGGCAGAAATTCAAATCTGGGCCAGCAATAAATATGTGCCCAAAACTATGCAAATTGCATGGCCTGTGCTTGCCCTTTGGATCCTATCAGCAAATTGCGCTTGTTAAATCCCCATCTATCTTTACATTAGTAATTATGTACTTGGCAGGATTCAAACGTTAAATGTAAAAAACAAATAATAATAACAATAATATCAACAAGAAATGATATCGATCTTAGCCAAAAAAGAAAAAAAACAGAGATTAAAAATAAAGATTAAGCGACTGAAAAGGCCTGCCCAATAGATGTTAAAGTAAAGCCTTCCAGATCAAGCCCAGATTAATTTTTCGGATCTAGAATAAATTCGAAATTGTTTGCTTTTAGTTTTCCATTGATTTCTAAAAATCTCCCCAAGGCCCCATTCCAGCTGGAGGGCTTCATGTGGATTCCTCCTGCTCCAAATGGGTTGGATTAATTGAGGCTCACCATTAACAAGAATCTTGAAAAAAAAAATGAATGCATTCTAACTTGTAATTAAGTTTGCATTAATATTCGTAGATATCTGAATTCTTAAAACAAAGAAAGACACGGCCCGCAGTTTAGCCCTTCGTAAACCGACGCCCAGAACATGAAGAACGGACGGATTATGATTAATCATACTAGAGGTGGATCGGTATGAGGATGGTTACAAGCTCGGCCCTCAAATTGGTGGGACTGTAAAAAAATTGTCTAAGCTCGGCTTTCAGCCTTTAAGAAAGCAAAAACCCTCACTGTGAGCAGGGTCGGCCCCGACGTTTAGGGGCCCAAGGCGACCTCTAAAAAATGGGGCCCTTATATAATTATTTAAAAAAAAATTAATTCATTACAATTTTCTAACAAAAAATTGATATTTTTTATTACAAAAAAATGCTGCATCCAAATAACTTTAGGACTGCCTACATACCGAGGGAGGCTATATTTAATCTCAAGGATCAAGCACGATGTAGTTCTCTTAAACTACCCACCCTGGCCAAAAGCCTACAATTCACACACCAACATTCCCTTCCAAAAAACAAGGCTAATAAACCTAGAACAAAAAAAATAAATAAATAAATAAAAAAGAATTACTGAAAACAAGATCTTCTCGCGTTTTTAGCTGCAAAATCAATAATCAAACTTGTATAATCAAGTTTTTCTACCATATTTTTTTCAATTGATATCATAGCTAACCCATTCAACATTTCTTGTGACATAGTCGACCGAAGGTAATTTTTTATGAACTTCAACTTTGAAAAGCTTCTTTCTCCATAGGCAACAGTAACCGGTATGGTCAACAAAATTCTATAAGCTATCCATGCATTTGGAAAAGTACCATCCATTCTTTTTAAATAATTTAGCACATCAATTGCTTTCTTGGTTTCTTTTGGCAAGTATTCTTTCAAAAGTTTCAACTCCAAATACAAATCTCTCCCATCACACACCAATTTAGTTAATGAAACCAAAACAAAAAAAATTTAATCAAACTGTAAAAGAAAGGAATCGATGCAGAAAAGAAAATAAAAAAAACTGAAAATTATGATATCAGATTTGCGATTTACAAATAACTATTTTTAAGTTTAAAAAAAGAACAAAAAAAATTTTACTTTACCGGAGAGGAGAACCGGCGCAGCAGCATAGCACACACCAATCCAAAAGAAAAGCCCTAGAGACTTCTTTTCTAATGCTCACGAGAAATGAGGAAAGCTGAAAAGTTTGGTGGTCTTATCTTTTTGTGGTGGGCCCATGTTTGACTTTTAAAGTCTTATCTTATGGTGGTATGGTGGTGGGCCTTAAGTTTGGCTTTTTAAATAATTGTTATTTTAAATAAGGCGGGTTTTAAATTTGGGCCTTCTAATTTATTTATTGGGCTAAATATTTATACACATGTGTTATTAATTTGGGCCTTTCAATTTACATATTAGACTAAATATTTACACATATATATACAAATACATAAAATAATATGGGGCCTAAAAATTTTGTAATTATTGGGGGCCCAAGGCGGCGGCCTCTCCCGCCTGCCCCTTGGGCCGGCCCTGACTGTGGGAACCGTCAGATGGCTGAGTTAGGTCGTGTACCCTCATAGGTGGGCCCGATTGGCAACCCTACTAGCCACCACCCAACTAAATCAAATTAGAGTAAAGTAAGATTTTCTTTGGCTAAAAAAAAGTAAGATTTTCGTTTGCAGCCATGTTCCTTGTTGCATTGCATTGTTGGTCTTGAGTTCAGATAAAGGAAGATGATTAATGTCAGGTACATACTCAACCTGACTTGGGCTCACGAAGGCAAAGTAAGTGCCTGGGCGGTGTAGGTCCTCCAAGGGCTTTGGCTTGTCGCCCAACTTGCATATATTTAGGGTAGGGCTTAGACAAGCTCGGCTCAACTCCGCTCTTTGATAGCCCCAAATGTTTTACTTTAATTAAAATCCAAATTACACCAAAGAGTGCTAATATGCAATGTGGCTAGTGCCTAATGATATGCAATAATGCAAAGATATTAATGCAGATACATCGAATAATATATGTTGAAAGGAAGCTCTTGTTACTGCAATCAACACACACTTCAGAATGAGTAACTTAAGCCAAGATGATGAATCACATGGCTGGAAAAAAAAAAAAACGATTTTTTTAAGATGATGAAGTTGACACCATACCCACAGTACCTGAGGTAGGGACGCCAGTGTATCTATTTTGGCGCATGTAGACACTCTCAAGGAACTCTAGAATCTGCACATTTAGCATAGGGGGGATCTCAGCAGCCCCATCAATACTTTGATTAGTGTTGAAAAGTTGGGAGTAGGTAATTCATGTAATCTCTCTCCTGGTGAGGATCACATATATGGCAAGAACGTCCCATACGGATTCTAATAGCCCCAGATTTGGAGATTACCTTCCTGACTACAGATCTTGGGCCATTATCATATCTACTTTCAGATGTTGATCTGACCAACATCTGATGGTCACTTGGTGAGGTTTTTCCGGGCAAATGCCCAAGGTTTTAGAACATGCATGGTTTCAGATCATGCATGGCCAAAACAGAAAATAATGTTAGTCATGGAGAAAGTCTATTGACCATACAACTTGATTTTGGGAGAATCTTAAAACCAACGGAAAGCTGTGTGGAAAGTAGGTTTTTTTAGGTAAACTGTAGAAAGTAGGTATAAGTGGTTATGATGCGGCTCCTCTTCGTAAAAAAGCAAGCTTCTTTCTATGGATGGAGTCTCTTATGGGTCACAGCCCCCTTGGCTGGTTATCCAAAAAAATAAAAAAGAATGCCCACTCAGTAAAAAACTATCAACTCTACCTGTTCTGATCCCCCATAACCTTCGCTAAACCTCCCTAATAGGAACTGGTTGGAGCCAGCCGTTTAGCCCAATCTGTTGCTATTCCTAAAAGCTTGGCTTTTGGACAGCCCTGGTCATAATGCTGACTTGAGTCTTTCTATATTATATAATCATTAATGACCATATCCCATCACATACCCTAATAAAGATTGTGTTTGGTTTTTATAATTAGGATATCTTAATCTTTAAAATATCAACACTTAATAATGGATTAGTTAGCACTCAGCACTGTTCTTATCTATGGAACAGTCTGGTTTTCCTTTCAAGGAAGATTTCAAAAGCCTATTCTTGGGCCACACCCTATGCATGTTGACACCTAAGGTCTCATGAAATGAGCAGTGATGAAAATTGGACGTTTAGCAGTTTAGGCCATGTGCACTTCAAGTCAAACGCTCAATAATCTCCCCACTCTCAAGAACAAAACCAAAATGCACGTGGGGAATCTGGTTTTGATGGAATAGAATCCTTTAGAAAACACAAGATTACTTAGAGAGATACAGCATGAAAAGTGCATTATCAAATAAATTATTGTTCCTTACAATCGAAAATCAAATAAATTATTATTAAAAGGGGCCTCCTCTAAGCTAAGCGAAGGAACAGCAATATGTTGGAAACACCTTTTTGCTTTTAATGAGAAGATATGCTTCTCAGGCCAATGATAGTCACCATGCTGATATAATAACACTAAGCTCTGATCTCCACCACATTTTCATATATTAATGTTATATTAGGTACAACGGAAGACAACCATGTCTGGTCCAGCATTCTCCACACTAACAGCTAACTTAATACCCACATCACTCTCTCTCTCTCTCTCTCTCTCTCTCTCTCTCTCTCTCTCTCTCTCTCTCCACACACACACAAAAGAATTTGTATAGGCAGAAATGTTGGTGTTTATAGCCCTACAAACTAATCAAAATCTCTCTCTCCACACACAAAAGAATTTGTATAGGCAGAAATGTTGGTGTTTATAGCCCTACAAACTAATCAAAATCTCTCTCTCCACACACAAAAGAATTTGTATAGGCAGAAATGTTGGTGTTTATGCCCTACAAACCAATCAAAATGGAAAATTTTGCTAGCACTAATCACAATTTACAATCATAGAATCAACTGTCATTAGGGCAGATCTGAACAATATGAAACCTTGAAACAAACGCATACGAGATCCCATGACTACTCTAGCGTCTTTAGTAAACCACTACCTTTAGTAGTAGGTTTTATCTACTCGGTTTTTTATCATTATCATGGGTGCACAAGAAATAAATCAAGAATACAAAATCATCATTCATTTGATATCCAACCATTGTTTGTTACATAATTAGTTTCCATAAAGGCTAGCTATTCATTTAAACTCATATCCTTTATATGTCTTTCAAAGTGTTTCGGCGCCAATGCTTTCATCATGGGTTCAACAATCATCAGATCTATAACAATCTCAGTAATAAATAACTAACACAATAACAAGTGCAAAATATATTCCTTGATCTATTAAAAGAATTTATAGATCAGGCAAAATTATTCTCAAACACTTATTAACAGTGGTTTAGTTTAGATAAAGCATAAGATTTTAATTAAAAAGTGTATAAAAAAAGAGAATATTCTGAGAATACTACTTTTCTCGATCCAAGAATTCGTAGGCTAAAAATAGGCTAGGACTAGTGGAGTAGAAAGATAACAGGAGAATTAGATTTGGGATAGAAATAAAGTTATAGTAGAAAAAAAAATGGGAATAAGACTTCAATGGTTACAATACAATTACATATTGGAAGTGGGAGAAAAAATTGAGTTAATTTGAGACCATGTAAAATAACTTTGGGTCAAAATATGTTGCATTCAAAATTAACTCAAAAACCTTTGACTTTAATATAGTATATATAATAGATGATTTCATAAATTCACTTCAACAACAAGAATTTATCATGCTAGCTTCCTTGTTATACACACGAAAGTAACTATTGCAACAGCTGCCTTTCAATGGATTAGCAAAACCTACAGCGAAGACTCCGCAGTAGGGATGTCAGACCGTGTAAATGTGATAGGACTGAGGTGAACACAATGCTCTGCGAATGCCACAGCGAAGACTCCGCAGTCATTACAATTGTCTTGATGAGGAATGTCTTCCTTGAACAGGATAGTCCATAAAAATGGATCCGTCCACCCAAAACCCAAAATGCATATACATCTTGTTCAACCAGCCGATCTGTAAAAATGCAAAAATGGGGGGGGGGGGGGGGGGGGTGGGGGGGGCGCAACTGTTATCATAGGTGATGTCTCAATCAATACCAATTTCATCATTGAACGTGATAGTAGAGGGTTCACTCAGACATTTTAAAAGTTCAAGAGTTCAGACAACTCAAACACATTTCAAACATCTAAATTAGGAAGAAACCATTTACAACATTATAAGTTCATTGTGTCTTGACCTTATATTTCAAAAAATACATAAATAAAATCTGTTTGAAAATTACAAAAATCAATGAATGAAAACCCCCACCCGTGTTCTCTAATTCCTCTCCTCCAATATCTCTTAGTGAGCAAAATCAAGGAATGACAAACCCCACAACAACAGCAGACTTCTTTCCCATGAGAAAATAAGAGAAATGAGCATGAAATTTCATTCTATTTCTTTTCGTCATTTCATCGAACACCTTCATGGAAACTACCCCAAGACATATTTGCTTCTCCAAATTTCTTACAAGATTCCACTGTATTTATCTTCTAGGTCTTCTCCAAATTTCTTACTTCTCTCTCTCAAGGGCTTTATTTTAAAAACCCCTCCGGCTTGATATGGATACAGTTAAATGATCGTTTTAGGGTGAGATGGAGGTTGATGGCAGGGAGATGGAAAGGATGAAGGAGCGGTGGGTTGGCTGGCCGGAGAGGACAAAGGAGAAGGAGGGAGAGGTCTGCCGTATGCGTCCTGAGATGGTGAAGATGAGATAAAGGAGATGAGCCGTGATAGGCCACCGCACACACCCACCTACATACCCCCACCGAGATGGTTCTCCTCCTTTTCCTTTCTTTCTTTCTTCCTTCCCCCTCTCCCCCTCTTTTTCTCATTTCTCCCTGCATTGCCCTTTGCCACCCACTGCACTCTACGCCAACGCATACGTCCTTTCTTTCTTCCTTCCTTCCTTTTCCCTCTCTTTCCTTTTTTTTCTCTTTCTTTCCACCTCTTCTTTTCTCTTTTCCCCCTCCTTCACTGCTGCACTCCGCCCTCACAGCCCCTGTGCATACCTCCATTTCCGTGCATCTCATCTGCACGCACCCACCGGCTTTCTCTTTCCTTCTTCCTCATTCTCAAAGATTATGATTTGAGATCAGTTGCAGAGAACAAGAGAGAGAGGAAGAGATCAAAGGGGAAAAGAGGAAGAAGACGAATGAAGAATAAAGGGGTTTCGGTCTTTAGTAGACACACAAGGATAGTCGATATCGACTATAGCGCTAAAAGATAAAAAAAGAAGAAAAAAAAGAGAAACGTGGATTCAGGACCCAATCTGTCTGATGTTTTTTATTGGGGCCAAATTAAATAATAGGTTGTTTAGTAGGTTTTTGCCGTTAAATCCCCTATAAATTATAACATTGTGATATTTTTGAAATATCAGCAAAAGGAAAACATTGAAATTTTTTTTCAATATTTTTCAGATTAAAGATGGTGAGAAATATATCAAAGTTGAAAAGAAATAAATTTCATTTCTTATTAATTTTTATTTTTTATTATTTAAAATTTTATTTATTTCTTACAATATTTTTTGAATAATAATTAAGAAAACCCCAAACTTGTAAATACAACAACATATTTCTATGAATATATCAAGCAAATATTCCGGCCTAAAACTTTTGTCACAACCATCACATGATCAATTAAACAATCCCGAAGATGTTTATGGGCTTGAAAGTTGGAAGCACAAATCCACTTTAAGACTTGTGGGTTGTACTCGGGTTTAATCATCCACCCTGACTAACTGTTAAATGGGCTCGGCCTAGGCCAATAAATTCTCAAAAGACGCATGCACTAGATGCCCGGGCATGAATATTAGGCATGATAACTAAATGGGTCGTACTTGGATATGCCCCAACCCAACCTAACCCGTCCAATGAACGTCCCATCCGTGGACCACAATCCCACTTCAATATTCCATGGACCACCAACCTTTTCTTTATTTTTATCACAAAATCCTTTTAAAGATCCCTTGTATAGGATCCTCTAACTAGAGCAGATTTTAATCTAGATACAATCCGAGGGTTGGATTTCAATCCAAAAAAGGTAAATTAATTAGCATAATATATGTTAAGAATTTAGAACCCCATCTTTTATATTCAAATACGTCTTAAAATTTTTTATGTGTACGTTTGTGTGGGTTTACAGGCGCCACCTGAGAGATTAGTCCGATTTGATCAAAAGACTGCAGGAATACCTACATCGTCAAAATAAAATAAAATAAGACAAAATTAGAATCAAGGGACAAGATCATATAATGGACATTCATTCACATCTAAAGCCATCCTCTAAGTGGGCCCAAGCCTCACAAAGTCAGTAACTATGGAGATGTGGGGCGACTCATATTTTACTGATTTGAAAAGAAAGTAAAGGCTTTTTTTCTCTGGGCTATAATAATTACGGCCTTTATAACCATCCATGAATGAAAACTGAAAAGAATATCATATTCATGGATAGATAGATATAGATGGGGGGAAGATAAAAAAAAAAAAACAGAGGACACAGAGAGAGACGCAGAGACGGGTTAGAGAGAGAGAGAGAGAGAGAGAGAGAGAGTCCTTTGCAATTGCAGAGCAGCCTGCACTGCACTGCAGAGAGAACAGAGTCTTGGTTCTCGCACACTGCCCCCGCACCGCACCGGACCATTGCTGCCGCTCGTGCCTGTCGCTCGTGCGCTGCTGCTACCTGTGTCTATCTATAGACTATTCCTCTCCAACTCTACCTACGTTACCTACGTATCTAATCTATCTGATTCTGCTCTCCAGATCTCGAGGCTTTCCATTGATTATTTTGCTTTTTCATGCTCTCTTCCTCTTCTTCTTCTGCTATGCTGCTTCTACAAATAGGAAGAAGAAGATAGAACCCCAGTGAATCGAACGGCATTTTCAGGCACGTATTCTATGTTAGTATGTTTCCTTGATCCATTTGAATTGTTAAATTTTATGTTATAAGTTTGGTCGTATTCTGCGGACCATGAAAGTAAACTCCTGGCTCCCCCCTGATCCTCTCAGGGATAAGAAGTCAGATAATTGTCTGAATTTATCCCATTACTGAAGCCCACAAGGCCACAACAGAGATCCACTGTCTGATTGATTGATGACAAGTCATTCATGTGATTGAAATCATTATTTTTATTTTTATTGTATTGCACATAGTTTTTTACATGTAATATGTAATGAATCTAATGGTACAACAAATAAGATGTTGTGTGGATGATGGTAATCCATCTTTTCAAATCAACCATATGATTTGAATCCAATTTTTTTTTTTTCAACGATGCTAGGCCAATTGGTTTTTCATTCTAGATGTAATGTAAGCCCCAACGTATGGATGGCCTAAGGTTGTATCCCTAGCTTTCTTTGTCTCCGGGTAACCTTAGATGTGGTTCCAACTAATAAATCCTTGATGAGTCCTGATTCCATGAGTGAGTTAAAAGAAGTGGAACTCCACAGTTAGCTCAACATCTAAACTCTACAAAATAAATGTATTTTTGGCATTTGGGGTGTTTTCAAATTCTATTTCAATTAGAGTTTTTTTTTTTCCAAACTAATGAATTCACTAATCAGCGGAAATTCTACTTCAATTAGAGTTTTTTTTTTTCAAACCAATGAATTTACTGATTAATAAAAATTCGACTTTAATGATATTTTTTTTTCAAACTAATAAATATTAAAGTAAAATTTAAAAATACCACATGCTCCTATCATGAAGTAACGAGGATTTGTTAAAATCCTAATAGGATCAGAAATCATCATTGTTTTTTTTTTAAACGGATCCATCCTTGACATGGACTTCCCTTCTCCTTTCTCTACCGTCTTAAATTAGTTTTCGGTGCCACTCACGTGGATGTGGTCTTTACCAAAAGAAGGGAAAAAATTGAAAAACGGTGGACGTGTCCATCGAGAGTATAACTACTTCCGTGGACCCGCGGACTAAAGTACTACAGCATTTGATTTCTGTTCTTATTCTCCGCTTCTGTTTCCACTGAAGCTGTAATGATACAGAAACTGCTCGTCCTTTCTCTCCAATTTTGTGGCTTCTGATTCTCAAAACACCAAAAGGAGAGCTTTTTTCCATTTTCCTTCCTTTGATTGAGTGTTTTGATGTTAGGGTTTTTGATGGGTCGAAGTTGTCTGATGTTTGCAGGGTTTATGAGGGCGTTCAAACCGGTCTCTGATGTGGGATTTTGGTATTGAATCGTGTAAACATGTTGTGTTATGGTGATGTTGATGAAGAAGAAGATGATATGTTCTTTGATTCCTTGGATTTCATCCCAACTTCTCCTGGTTCTGCATCATCTGAGGATTCAGTCATTGAGGCTACAGATCTAGCGTTTCCCGAATTCTGTTACAATATCTGGAGGGAGAAGCCGATTAGTGTCAGCGAGCGTCGTAAAAAGTTCTTCCGCGAAATGGGTTTTGGTGAATTCGCGCATTCGTCTTCGCAGTTGCATTGTGATGATGAGGAGGAGGTAAAGTCACCGACTACAACAGAATTTGAACGAATTACAAACAGCAGCAGTGCTGTTTCCACTTCTTCGTCGCCTCCTTCGAATGGTTTGACAAAGAAATCTTCATTTGGTAGAATTAGAGATTTGGGGTACCAGCCAAATTACGTTTTTGGGAATGTGGGAGCTGAGGCTGCATCAATCAAACAGAGAACATCGCAGGAAGTCAAGTATTCCACTGAGAAAGAGGATTGGGATAGAGTCACTGGTAATGGTGGTAAAAAGAAGAAGAATGGTTTGTATTGGTGGAAACGCTTGATGAAGAGGCACAAAGAAGAAACACAAAAGCATAAGCGTAATGTTCTATGTAATGGATTATCACCCAAGGCGCGGAGAATGCGAGTGAGGAATCACAAGAAAAGTTGTGTGGAGTTCACTGCAGTTTACATGGAGCAAGAAATTCAAGCACACAAGGGCTTCATTTGGACAATGAAGTTCAGCCCAGATGGGAAATTTCTAGCTAGTGCCGGTGAAGATGGAATTGTTCGCATATGGCGTGTTGGGGAAGTGGCGGGTGCTTCTTGCAAGTACCTTGATGCTGAGAATATAAGTTGGTCTGAGTATGGTGTTGATAGAGTCAAAGAGGTGGAGTCCATATGTGAGAAGAAGAAACCACACTCTGCTTCTATTGTTGTTGTTCCGGACAAGGTGGTCAGGATTGAAGAGACGCCTCTACATGAATTTCGTGGCCATACCAGTGATGTTTTGGACCTGTCTTGGTCCAAATCTAAGGTGAGTTATTCTGTTCTTTGAAGTTGGAGATTATTGATTATAAGCAGTAAATATTATTGTTTGTTGTTTGGGTTTGTGGCGTTTGCTGCTTTGCAAACCATATATGATTCTTGTCCAGAGGCCTGAGTTGGGATGGACTAGTGGTTTGTGGATGCAAGGGGGTTGTGGTTTGTTGATGCAGTTGCAGCCTGGTAATTTGATAGGCCCCTGTGGATGAAATCTACGTGAATGTCATCTTAATAGAACAGTTCTCTCTGATTGAATTGTTGGCCTTATTTTAAATGTACAGTAAAAGAAAAAGAAGAAAAAAAGGGGGTTGGTCCATACTTAAGGGTAAAAACTAAAAAGATATGATTGAACTGGTGGGATCTTCCAATCTGGAAGATTTGGGGCATCCCTTAGAATTCAGGAAACTTTAATGATTTGGTGGTTGTAACTTGGATCTCTCATGTAGAAATTAAGGGCTCAGTGATACTAAGCATATCTTCTAAAATCTCATTAGGGAGGACAAAATTTTTTATCAGGGTTGATTTTCCGAAATTTTTATGTTTACATGGCAGTGTTCTCCATCAATTTCATATCTATGTCCAAAACACTCATTCTGAAGATACTGTTAATGTTTTGTCACAGTGTTTGCTTTCTTCATCTGAGGACAGAACTGTTCGTCTGTGGGAAGTAGGCTGCGAAACGTGTCTTAAAGTATTTCACCACAGTGATTATGGTAAATATGAGTAGCCTCAAGTGTTCTCTAGTTATTTGTATAATTCATATTTTTACTGGCTTTGTCATGAAAGATGTCACCTTTATTACTGTGTTGCCTTTGTGCACATTATATGCTTATGGTTTCCATTTTCTTTATTCTTATTACTGTTTGCTTTTCACATGGGGAGCAGTTACATGCGTTCAGTTCAACCCTGCTGATGATAGATACTTTATCAGTGGTTCCATTGATGGAAATATTCGAATTTGGGGAGTGTTGGAGAATCGAGTAGTTGACTGGGCCAAGGTGCACGATATAATCACCGCCGTATGCTACCGGCCAGATGGGCAGGTGCTCAAACATTATAAGACCATCTTGATGAAGTTACTTATGTATTTTTATTATATTGTATAACGTTTGAGTCTTTTTCATGATAATTACCGTGTAATTTTTGTTTGTGTAGGGATGCATTGTCGGTTCTGTTGCTGGCAATTGTTACTTTTATGATGCATCAGGTACACATCCTTCCAAGTTGGAGAACAATCTTAATTGCTTATCATTAAACTATGTGGGAACGGTGCTTTGAAAAATCATACAATCCTATTTTCACATGTTTGTGTAGATTATAACACATTTATTGCCCTATCTCAGTCTGAATTTTATTGCAATTTACCCTCTATGAGGAAGTATCAGTTAGTTATTTCAATGGTACATACAGGTAATCATTTGCAACTGGATGCACAGCTATGTGTTCAAGGTAAAAGGAAGCCCACTGGAAAGACGATAACTGGCTTCCAGGTTAGAAACCTGAATGATATTTTTTTTTCTTTTAGGTTCCATTTGATGAATCTTAATGATGGTCCCTTCTTACAGTTTTTCCCAGAAGATCCACATAGGGTTATGATAACGTCCGCCGACTCCAAAGTATGGATTCTTGATGGCTTGGATGTCATTCACAAATACAAAGGTAGCACATAACCCTTTTCCTATTTTTAGTTTATGTAGAATAGTGCAGTTTATCGTAGTATTCATTTGTGTATCCGGGCATTGTAGTTTCTAAGTGATCCTTTATAGTTTTTAACTGTTAACAAGGAGAGTGGATTAAGTCATTGATTTTCTTGGCACATCCTGATCCCGTCTCCTTCGGCTTTTTAAACCATTCTGTTACAAATTAAGCTATATGATCATTCACATACAACTCTCATGCATTGTACTTCTATTTGTTTCAGTTTCATCCAATAAATTGAATTATATAACTGAATCTTAACATATTTAACATTTTAGTGAACTAAGAACCAAATTACTATGCAGAACTTGCATGATATTTAGAGGTCCAAACCCAGTACCTACTGTATACCATTGTTGAATGCAAATTAAACATTAAAATGTAACATTTTCTAATATTCTGGATTTCGGAAGATTTTTGAATTTTTTTGGCAAATAAAAAGTGAACTTTGATGACCAATATGAATCCGTCCAGTTCGTATATTTTTCCAACCTAACCACTGCACCTTAGATACCAATATTTTGAACATTGGTCAGCTAGAGCAAATTGAGGCCATCAAGGAAAATCAGTATCGTGTGAGTCTCCTAGATATTGGGGTCTTGTGGTGTTTCATTAGTTTTTTTAGATCATTTGGTGAGTGAAAAGTTGTCTTTACAGAAAATTGGTTAAAATCATATTTCTCTTTTCTTGCTTTCTGCATTCAGATAAAGAGATTTTTTGTTTCTTTGTTCGACAAATAAAGAGCTTTTATTTGAGTT
Organism: Litsea cubeba; assembly: GCA_012931725.1. Lineage (NCBI taxonomy): Eukaryota > Viridiplantae > Streptophyta > Magnoliopsida > Laurales > Lauraceae > Litsea > Litsea cubeba. Next base: position 21,225,542 of record CM022946.1, read on the forward strand.
TCCATGATCATTTGAGTTTCCATGATCATTTGAGTTTCCATGATCATCGTCAGAACTGCATATTTATGAATCGAATGCAAGAGGTTTCATTACGATTGGTGAAGTACAACTCATAAACAGTGTTTTGGCGTTTTCAGTGTTGTTTTTGTTCAACATATGTTATGTTTCTTAAATTTCCGAAGGTTATATCTGAAGTTGTTGGATTCTTCTTGAGTTTATACATAACCCTAAGCCCACTGTTTGAGGCATCTTTTATCCTGTTTGTGATTTGTTGGGGTTTGTGCAGTTTGTCTGGTGATTCTGAAAGTGTTGTTTCTATGATTTTAGTTCTTAGAAAATGGTTGTTAGAGGGTTTGGTAATGATGAGAAATCCCTGCAATTGTGGTTGTCGAGGAATGATTGTAGGGAGTCAACCCAAAGGGGTAACAGTTTTGATTTCAATGGTAAGAATTACTTAGAATTGTCCTAACCTGCGAAGAGACAATAAGAATTACTTAGAATTGTCCTAACCTGCGAAGATACTATTGTCTCGACAATTTATGGAGTGAGATAATCTTGAAACCTAAATAGGTAGGGCGATAAATTATAAAGATTGGATTTTAAAAGACCTAGTGATATTATCCTCATTATTCATTGATGGGCAAATCCTTTTCTTGTTCCTTCATTTTTGCACATTGGGACTATCATTGAAAGTCTGTTCACAGTAGGACAGAATATGGGCTACAGTAGGCCGTTATGGAGTGTAAAGGAGAGAGACCCTTGGAGATTATTATGCAGGCCTTTGGGGGGCAGCTGAGTCAGCATCTGTGATGCAATATAGACCTCATGGCCACATGTGTAGGGCCCACATAGATTTAGGATTTTAATTATAGTTATTAGTTTTTAATTTTATTTAATGATTTTTATTAGGGAAGTTTCCATTATTAGATTAGGTTTTCTTAGGCATTAAGTTTGCTTTCTTATTTATATGGCAATGTAGTGAAGAATTATAAAGAGAGTTGATTAATGAAAATTGGGTTTTCCCATTGAGGTGCGTCCTAGTTTATCGTCTCTGTGGAGACTTATTGTGTCTTTGGACACGTGCTTTGGCACCCATTGTGCTTTGAGCACTTCCCACGTAAGCCCTAACCCTAGGGCCTGCATCAATCTGCCACTCGAGATTTTTTCCCAGATGAGATTATTATGGTCGTGTTAAGAAGTAGAGGAATCTTATAAAACGACAGCACACATTTGATCTATTATGGGGAATGAATCCTGTATGTGAGACTATTTGGTCCAGTATCTTGGTTGGACAAATACTTCTATGCTTGGATCTGTTCTTTTCACTCCTTCAGATTCAAGAGAGTCTCATCGCCTTGTGAGGACAGTATCACTTCCCAGATTATCTGCATCTGCATCTACTACTACAGGAAGTAGTAATCATCCTTCTCTATGATATCAGGAGGCCACTCACCTCAAAAGAAAAAACAAAGCTTTGTTTCTCATGGTGGGAATACCCCACACACAAAGGAGAGATGTGTTGTGATCCTATTGTACAGCCAAAGAACTTAATGGCATATAATATTGGTTTTACGTCTGTGGATGTAACTGACCAACTACCTTCCCATTTGACTGATCTTGTTACATACAGTCTTGAATGAGGAGACGAACGACCTTCACAAGCGGCTGACTTCATTCTTGCAGGAAATTATTTTCTTTTCACTTTAATTACATTAACAAAGAAGAAAAAAGAATCCTTAAGTTCGTGTTCCATTATTTTCTCCAATTTCGTAACACCCCAAAGACCCTAATTTTAACTATTAAAAATCCATAGAACTTTCAACATTTAGTCTCAAAGTGAACCTAACCCATAGCCCTACAGAACTTCTAAAATTTCCCCTTAATTTCCCTTCCATTTTGGCCCCAATCACTCTGAAATCCAAACCCCAATTTTGTGCATCCAATGATCCGGATTCTACCTGTTCAAATCCCAAGAAAATAAAATCCTCAACCTGACCCATGCAGTCCCATCTTTTTGCACCCTAAATCAATCTCAGACCTAGGCCCTAAACCTGTCCAAAACAAAACCCAATCTACATTGCCCAATTCCATGACTCTAATTAACTCCAACAGTACCAAAATACCCACACTAATATGGCTCTGACTTCATTTGACCTGTAGCCAGTATGAACTTTTGGTTCCCGCACCAAGATTTGTCCTAATCAAAACCGCAATAAGCCTTAACCGTCCCCAACATTCTGCACTCTGTTCCTGAATTTGCTTAATCTGTACCTTGCCCAAAACCTCTCAAATTAACCTCAATTTTCCTCAAAGTTAACATTACAATGAAACTTACTCATCACATGCTCAAACCAACCCAAAAAAAAAAAAAAAACTGTCACATGCTCAAACAGAATTCATTCCTGACAAAAAACAAATCTAACTCCGCAAGCACATCCCAATTTGCGCAGAACTTGCTGCCAGTTTAGGCAGAGTCTCAAGCAGGCTTGGATTCTAATCCAATTAGGACTCTTCCAGAAATAGTCCCTGTTAATTCTAATTCTAGCAAGCACCCCACCAAAACTCTTTCCAATTCAGTTCTTGAACCAACTTTAACTCCTAAATCAACACGAAATCAAAACCATCCCAAAATTATAATCCAAATGCAATTAGGATCGTCTCATCGACAGTCCCTATTGTACACAAATTTTGACACCTTTGCCTACCCTAACTACAGTCCTAATCCTATTCTAATTCCCATACAAACTTGCCTGGCTGCAGTCCTAGTTGTTTTTAAATTTCCTAACCCATACCAACCCCTAAACTGAACCTCAATGTCTCCTTTTCAGACGCACGATCCATTTGAATACATACATCATCTCTTGCCTAACAGCAGCACACCCTATTTTGCAGTAACTCCTAAGTGTTGTAACATTCCCCTCTTCTATCTACTTTCTTTCTCCATAAAAGATCTAGTCCCAACAGTGACTGTACCTTCTCAATGATAGTCCACAAAGGTTGATCCCATTCAATATTACCCCGATTCCACCCCCTATTCATAAATATCGAATCTCCTTCATGTTTAGTTGAGTCATTTGGAAGTTCCAACTTTTAAAGGGAAAACATCCATGTATTTTCTTGAATTGAATTGACACAATTGAAGACTATTTTCAGTGGTATAGGAGTTAGGGGGAGAAAAGATGAATGTTTTTTCTTGAATTGAATCAACTCAATTGAAGGCGACTGTCAGTGGCATAGGATGACAGGTAATTGCCGTTTATAGGTTCTGCACATATGAATCTCCAACATAATGCTCTAGTCCTGTGGTATGGCATAAGAAGATCACTTGTGAGTTGTGACAACTCTTGCAATTGATTATATCAACACCATAGGAAATGAAGTTGATACTTGATACTTATCAACAAATATTCATATGATAAGCCATTCTTCATGCCCCCAAAAATTGGAGAGTCCCATTAGTGATGAAATACCAATCATGAACACTGATAGAAGATTGCAATCCTAAATAGTAAATACTATCTTCAGCACAAGAGCCCATTTGTGTGACTGCATTTACAACCTTATATCATCAATGCAGTGCAATTATTGTGAGTTAACAAGAAGCCGTGAGTTAACAAGAAGCCATCAACAAGTTGAGCCTGTCCACAAAAACGCATTATAACAATACAAAGTACCATGGGTGATGTTGCCACAATCCTTGTCATTATGCATAATTACATTTTGATCAACTTCTTTGAAGATTCAGTCCGGTGCAATGTCATCATTATAAATATCACACACATTTTTACTTGGTATGCCATGGCTATATGATCCCAAAGTCAATTCCAGTGTCCATTAGCTCATATACAAGGGACAGAAGATTCAATTTATCCCCAGGAAACTCTCTTTCTCACCACCAAAGAAAGCTGAGCAAAAGGATCCAAGAATGTATCTATCAAATATACAGCAAAAAACATAGGAGGGCCTGCCTAGGCTACGATAGGATCATGGGCGTGGACCAAATGGGCTGTGGGCCAGATGAGCTCACAGGACAGGATATTGGGCTTTTGACCCATGATTGATATTTCTGTTATAATGTTAAGGATCAGTGTAATGGATTACCTGCCTTAATCTCTTCGTACCAAAGCCTTAAATCAGTAAATGAATTCATGGGAACCAAGAAGCCAAGAACATTCTCTCCAAAAAATTTCTTCCTCTTTGATATGTTATGGTGTCAGAGCTGCTCATGGCTTCTTGGTTCCCACCATCATGTATTTTCTTATTTAGGCTTTACTATTAAATGTATATTATATATATATATAGGTTGAGTACAAAGAGGGTAGGGCAGCTAACCCTAATTACCCTTATCATCAAAGCTTACACTAATCCGTAGAGACCACAATTGTTACAATCACTTATCTTAAAATTACAACAGAATTATAGGTCACAGGACCCCAATTAGTCCTTTAAGCTTATTTGTCCTAACTCCTAAGGCCATTTCGTCCAAGCCCATGATCCTATCTTGCCCTAGGCAGGCCCAGCTATGTTGTTTGCTGAATATTTGATAACATTAGCCAACAAAAAGCCGATAAAAGACTAACAAGCCAAATCTAGAACATGGATAGCCAAACCATCCAATGACCTAATCTTACAAAAGGTCTCGAAAGTAAAGAAGAGAAGCCCGGTCAGAAGAATGAAGAGTCTACACCTAGGGTATCTAGGGTTTCTGCTTGAATTGAAAGTTCCGAAACAGTCATCTGTAATTCTCAAAAAAAATAAAGAATCATCAGATGAAAATTTCACTATCTTGGTGGTTTCAAAAGAGCATCTAGCTATTGAGTCCCTCACATTAGCTTCGATTTCAAGGATCAACAATGAATATGGTAATACAAATTTTATAGTTGAAACATCCAATGTCCAATTACACAACCAATTAGAATCCAACCATCAGAAGAAGCAACATTTCCAATCTACATTTAGTTCAAGAAAAATATCATGTGCTCGAGCCATGTAAGAAGAACAAAAATCAACCAACAAATAGTTGTATAGAGGGTCTTCATTGAACTAGAACATCAACAGAACTTAAGGTTGAGTTCTCTCCGAATAGAATTGATGCAGGCCCAAGAGGGGTTACATGAAGTGCGTTGGGATAATGGGCTAAATCCAGCCTGTGGCATAAAGCCTAGTCATATAAAGCATGTTAGCATGGGACCCACTTTGATGCCCAAATGGTTTAGTTGTTATGTTTTAGACTTTTAGTGTCCTTGTGTTTCTAAAGTATACAATGCAAGTAATAAATATTGTTTGCAAATTGCCTACAAAAAAGAAAGTTGTAGATAGTTGCGAACTTTGTTTTGGACCCTGTTTCGGTATGACCACCAAACTGAAATATTTTGGATGATTCGGAATTTCGGAGTTACATTTTGGAAAAACTATGTAAAAAATATAAAATAATTATTTAAAAGATAAAATAATATATACTATTTTATTTTAGTATAGGGCTGAAAAGGACCGAAATTGATCGAAATGGATTGAAATTTCACTGAAATTGACCGAAGTGGACCGAAAATTTTGACAATTTTTGAGGGGTGTCTCTGTTTCAGTTTAATGGCCCAAATGAAAAATCTTGGAAATTTCTTCCAAATGAAACGATTCCTGGCTATGAGTTGGAGTAAGATCCCATCTTTTTCAAAGGGGCCCAATTCAAGTGTCAAGCAAACTCTCTCTAATCCTATTGTTTTGGTGCTTTCGAAAAGGCCAGGAAGGCGGGGCACTTGCTAGTTATTTTATGAGAATTTGAGTACAGTGTTAATCCTAGGGGAGGACTGGAGAAGTGAACGTAGGAAAACCCAATCATTCCCCTGGGAAATATGCAGTCAAACATGCTCAAGGGTACAAAGGTGAAGATGAGCTTGATTTTCATACAATACCATACTGTACACTAGAGCTTTTATCTTTTATATAAGTAAAAACTGACATGATATCACTATGAGAGGACTGTCGTGGGCCAACCCAGGTTACCCTAGGTTTCATCATGTAGGCAGTGGCTCTCTACAATAGCTGCCCTTATCAGATATGTTTGTTGTGCTTGTTGTACAACTATAAGAGCAGAGATCTGAAAGACGCGTGTTTTTTTTTAATCCCTTTTTTAGGTATCGTCCTCATTTAGGTCCATCTTGTTGTAGTTGTCCTCAAATGAAACAATGCTCAAACAATTGTGCTAGACAAGTGGTTAATGATAGGGGATATGTTTTGTTCTAAATAATTGTTTACTTAAGCTCCTAAATGATTGTTTACTCATGCTTCTCAAATCCAGCATTGAATTCATTTTCGTACTATTCACTTCATACAGAAAGATGGCACTCAGTCTCTTGAGGTCTTTTCCATGTGCAGGTCTTCGGAAGTCAGGAAATCAGATGTCTGCATCATTCACTTCTAATGGGAAACATATAATATCTGTGGGTGAGGATTCACATGTTTACATCTGGAACTACAATGCTTTGGGTATTCCATCTTCCAAGAGGGCAAAATCCATACGTTCATGTGAGCATTTCTTTTCTGAAGGGGTATTGGTAGCAATACCGTGGTTGGGTATGCAACCAGAAAAGAAATGCCTTGGCGAAGGCAGTCTTTGCTGTTCCACCCAACAACTTCAACACTTGGAGGCTACCATCTCATGGCCTAGAGATCCAGATCGCTTCTCTCTCGGTAGTTGGTTCTTCAGTGACAGCTTGTCGAGGTCTTCTGCCACATGGCCTGAGGAAAAACTTCCCCTACGTACTCCCCCAGTTTCAGAAGATGGTGACGATCAGCTCCTCAACGATGTCCATCATTACGAACATAATATATCTCTGCCAGCAACATGGGGTACGGTGATTGTAACAGCAGGTTCGGATGGCATGATCAGATCTTTCCATAATTATGGATTGCCCAGCAGGAGATGAGATTGTAGACTCTGCCTACCCAATTCAAGATATTAAAGACCTATGGGTTCTTATTCTGTGACCCATAAATTTTAGGCCAAACTCTAGATTGCCACAGCAAGAGTGAGATTTGGCAGTGGTGCGCTGGCATGTTCACCTCTTTAAACAAGCTCTTGAGATACAGCACCTGGCAGCTACAGCAGCATAGATCAGTGGAGAATTGGCTGTTGTTGAGGTGTAGACATGGCTGTTCTCATGTTTGAACTGATGACTGAGCACCATGATCGTATGGTATATCCATTTCGTTAATGTTTCTGAGCTTGCAACTCGCTCCATGTCATTGACTTGATGACGCCATGACGGTTCGTTGGCTGAAGAACTGCACATGATCTTGATCCATATTTTCTTTGTTAATGTGGGTCTGGAGAACCATCATTATTCTCATGAAAGAGGAAAAGTAAAGGTCATTACTAGCCTTTATTCTCACGAAAAAGGAAAAGAAAAGGTCATTACGAGCCCAGAGGAGTTTCATATGGATGAAAGATGCTGATTGTAATAAATTTGAGAATTTTATAAGAAAGTAATATATGGCTAGCAAATGGAATCCATTTTCTTTGACAGCAGTCTCCTTTTAACTGTTCTTTCTGGCATTTATATAAAACACAAGGATAGTTGTAAATAGAACACGTTCTCAACTAAATAAATGTTCAAGGGACTCTGCCAACAGCGTAGTCGAAGTCAACCTCTTCTCTTTTCTTTTCTTTTTTAAGAAGGCAACCTCTGTTGATGCACGGGTAGGCGAAAATCCCCGGGGAGGGGTAGCATTTTGAAACTTATCCTTATGATCTAATTGTGTGTGAAGACTGGAACAATCCAATGAAGGGAGTTACGACTCAAAGTTGTCCATTTTTCGAGTTTGGATTTTACTAATTCTAAACTCATTCGTCATCAGCAGCTATCTACTACTAGCCATTAATTGAAATGTGTTGAGTTTAAGGTGTTCATCCAGCTATCAATTTGATATATACCTATGTTTGCTAGTTCATCGACCTTCTATCCTTTAGCTAGCTAGCAGTTTGTTAGTTACACCTCACAATTGCAATCTTGGGGTTGTGGGTTTAGGTAAAATTACTTATTGTAGGTCCCTCTCTAACCTTATGCATGAATGCATCCAGGGTACATACACCACAAGGGGGGGTCGTATGGTATTTCAACTTACTCTTTCTTGGGGTTCTACAAATCGGGCTCTAGTCTCTACACTTCTATGGGTGAAAATCGTCAATCAAGATGTAGAGTTGTCTGTTGCAACTTGCAAGCTCCATCATCCTGCATTAGTATTGATAGAGTTACTACCTATGAGCTATCTCTGATCCAGCCAACTCTCCTTGGAACCTTAGATTTGAAGCAAGAAGACAGACTAAACTTGTTGAAGATTTAAAATCAGTCTACATTCTCTCTGACAGCTCTAATCCTTGGTCTTAATTTTGCAAGTGGCATGAAAATTTTAACTCCTATCTAGCTAGTTCTCCCTGGGCTAGTAGCTTATGTTTAGGGCGGCCTGTGGGCTTTTATCTTGATGGTTGACCGGCCTGTGGGTTCCTTTTCTAGGTTGGCCTGGCCTGTGGGTTATTTTGTTTGGTTTGCTCCCTGTTGGATGCTTCTTCTATCTTAGAGGTTCCTTGTTAGTGGGAGCTTTGCCTCTTTCTTTCTGCAGATTGTACTTTACCTTTGGAAATATGCACACTTATCTTTCAAAAAAAAAAAAAAAAATATTTCCAAAATAGAATTTAATGCTTCCTATTGCACTGCACACTGCAGGCAGATGCGTCAAACACCTAATATCAAAAAGTTAGGAAAAACTTACTATGATAGTAATTTGTGTATCTCCTTACTCTGTTTTTTGACATGCATTCATATGGGTTTGTGACTTTGTGTTTCATGTGTTAGTAGTACACTTCTAAAATGTATATTGGAGGTCCGGGCTCTCGATGAGCACTGGGTGCCCGGGGTGGGCCTGCTTCGTCTTGATATCCGCAGACCTTTCAGACCGCGATAACGCAGCTTCATCGTCGGACTTATGGGTAGCCGATTTACTACAAACCACACAGGAAGGGAAAATATGGAATATGGAATGAGGGCCTACTGCGACGCCTGTGGCAGCCCCATATAGTCCAAGCTATTCTTACAGCCCTCGACAGAGATATCCGGTGCTGGGGGAACGAACTGGCAGAGACATGCTCATTTAGAGCATTGTTCCAACACCTACAACACCGGGTACCAGGACCATTGCTGCCTTGGGAATGGGTCTGGAAACTGAAAGTCCTCCCAAAACATATTCTGTTTTGCCTGGCGTGTTCTGCAGAACAAACTGCCCACTCGGGCAAGACTGGCTCAATGGGACACAACTGTTCTCCCCTTCTGCCCAACCAGTCGTGAAGACGACGAAACCCTTGATCACATGCTGTCAGCTTGTCCCTTTGCCAGATCAATCTGGAACATGCTACCTCGCTCTATCCCGCGACCTACAGGGACGATCTCAAACTAGTTCTGGCACCCAACGTCCCCAAAAACACAAAAGGATTGGGATGATCCTCATGTGGTTTATCTGGAAAGCTAGGAACGCCTACCTGTTCCAATATCACCCACAGCAAGTATTCTCTAAAACAGTAAAAGCTATATTTGATTGGAATGTTTTGTCATATGTATGCAGGTCCTGGCTCTAACTACTGGGTGCATCCACCTCCAGGCTGGACTAAGTTGAACTTTGATGGAGCCTTCAACCCTCACACAGGGACTGCAAGCAATGGGGGACTGGCAAGGGATCCTTATGGAAATGTGTTGATGGCCTTCATTAGTGACGTTAGAGCGGCCCACCCATTGGAATTGCAGAGTTACTGGCGCTACAGAGGAGCCTCCACCACATGGCTACGCCATGATAACATCGCAAAACAGAATGGCAACGCACAATACCTTCGTGCCTATGGTGATCTGCTTACCACCATGGAAATCTGGGCCGTGTGGTGGTTGTACTCTTTCTTATGTTCTTTTTAGTTTTCTTCTCAGTTGTAGGAAGACTCGGGGGAATATTCATCAAAAAGTCTATATGGATGGAGTTAGTCCATGGACAGACCCCATGGTTTTAGGGGGAAAATCATCTGACATCAGGTGATTTTCCCCTAAAATCATGGGGTTAGTCCATGGATCGGTCCATGGGTTAGTCCATGTAGCAAGGCTCTCATACCACTCTAATTGAATATCCCTGGCTATCAGTAGTTGAGGCAATGACGATAATACCTATGCTGTAATTTTCCTTACCTTTCAATAATACATACTCTTTTCAAGCAAAAGAAAAAAAAGTATATTGGAATGATTTTTATTTTTCTATTACACTTATCATTCATCCCTGTCCACATATATATTTCTTAAACATTCAGCCATTCATAAAAATCAAGAGAAAAAAAAAGGCCCAAGTCCATGCCCTTCTAACACATGCTAGTCACATTTGTGCAATACCAAGGATTTCAAATATTTAAAAAAAAAAATACCTTCAATTTTCTAGAGGGCACAATTTTTTTTGGTACATACAAATAAGTTTCTTTTATTTCTATATTTTGTTTATAACAAATAAGTTTTCTTTAGGATGATGCACTACTTGTTCCAACTTCCAATTACCTCAAAATCCTGTAGGATGCTTTTGTGGGCTGGGCTTGTGAGTATTAATATAAAGGGGAATTTTCAAAAAAGTCCTTAACTTTTGAGTGATTTTAAAAAGAGGATCAAAAAATTTAATATTTCAAAAACGGATGAAAATTTTCAAGATTTATTTCAATCAGGTCCAATTAATCCGGCAATCTATATCCACCGCCGACAACTTTGTATAAACAAAAACTCAAAAGGACAAAAGTAGCATTAGTGAGTAGTAAGTAGGTAAAAAGGAAATTTTCAAATTAATCTTAAACTTTTTAGGTGGTTTTAAAGAAAGGACAAAGGAATTGAATATTTCAAAAAGGTATGAAAGTTCTCAAGACTTTCTTTCAATTAGATCATGTTGGGAGATTTCCATACACTGTTGGCAGTTTTTTTTTTAATTCAAAATAAAAAAAATCCATTTGATTTCATTCATTCTCCAAAATGTCGGACCAACTATAAGATCACTTTTGGTTATTCCAAAGTCACTTTTTTTTTATCGGTAACTGAAACTTTCATCAAGAGAATGAGAGAATATAAAAGGACAAGCAACAATGAGGCAAGAACTCAAGAAAAGAATGAGAAAAGAAAATCAAACTAAAGGGTACAAAAGCATTGTACCCCACCCAACCCCAATTACATTATAAAATCCTCCCATGGTTAACTTCTCTCCACCCCTTGCTTGGCTAAAGCATCCGCCATATTGTTGGTTGTTCTAAGCTCATGACGAAAGAGAACATTAATAGTAGTCGTGAAAGATCGAATTTCATTAAAGAGGAATTGAAATTTCCAAGGAAAAGGCTTCCTATTAGACACCCAAGCAATCACATTAGATGAATCACTCTCCACCATAAGATCACCTTGGAAGCTTCTTGAAAAGCTTCGGAGGGCTTCCAAAATAGCCAAGACCTCCGCTTCTTTAGAATCACAAACACCCACATGCTTTGAAAACATAAATAAGACTTCCCCTTTGCTATTCCGAAGAACACCTCCAATTCCCGCCAACCCCGATTTACCTCTCACAGCACCATCCACATTAAACTTCAACACACCAGGAGATCGGGTAGAGACCAAAGAACAACTCTCCTCACTTTACTCAATATGCAACCCATGCACGTTTTCCAATTTAGAAGGATATCATTAAGACTAAAATTGGAGCTTTCTTTTCTGATCAAAGCCCACTTAACGATTCTCATATTAATTCTATCGATCAACACCGGAAGGGAAGAAAAGTCACCCGTAAAAATCCTATCATTCATTTTCCTCCAAATGGACTATAAAATAACAAAGGGAAGCATCCTCCAAAGAGTACGATCACTACCAAGAAAATGTCCTCCCATCCATGCCTCCGCTGCTTCTACAATATTCTCCGGGCAACACTAAGCAACACCGCACCTATCAATAAAGTGACCCTAAACACGATCCCAAGTCACTTATATAACATAATGCATTGATTGCAGTGAAATTTACGCTAATAATTAGAGTGCACAAATATTGGATTAATCATGACGTGAAAATTGAAATTAACTGTTGACTCGGTTAATAATTAGAGTGCCCACCTAAAAAGTTAATAATTAGAGTGCCCACCTAAAAAGTTTACAACTGTTTTGAAATTTTCCTTTTTACCTAGTTACTACTCACTACTGGCACTTTTGTCCTTTTGGGTATTTATTTATACAAAATTACCGACAGTGGGTATGGATTGTTAGATTGGACTTGAGTGAAAGAAGTCTTACAAACTTTTATACATTTTTGAAATATTGAATTCTTTTGACCTTTTTTTAAATAACTCAAAAGTTAAGGACTTTTTTAAAAATTTCCCTAATATAAACTATTATGTCGGTTTCTAATAACTCGAGCTTTTAAAGTTATTGGTTATTAATAAGGTATCAAAACCAAAAGGCATGATTTTTTTAAGAAAAAATCTAAATGGCCTGATGCCAGTAAGATCCAACGGTCTAGGCCTGAAGTCAGGCCACTTTTCGGGCCTAGCATCAGGCCATGTAGCACGTCTGTTTTTTTAAACCCTCGAATATGAGAAGTATTTATTTTGAGCGAGTCCTATTTTCAATAGATCGTGGGCTCCACTATGGACGACCCAATTTTTTAAGCAAGAGCCTCTCAAAGAGAGACCCTTCACTCTGCTTCTTATCAAAAGAGTGGGACTGCCTATCCAGTGTATAATCTTTGCCTCATTTTATAGTTTTAGGTTTCCTCATTTTCCATATACTATAAATTAGAGATACCGACCTCTCTCTCTCTAAAATCATACCTCTCTTTTGGTTTAGTTTTACCCTCTAATGGCGACCTCTACTGCATTTCTTCCTCTATCCTCAGACTCCCGCTTCTCTTCTTTGCCCTCACACTCCAGATTTTCTTCTTCTCCTTCTTCTTCTTCTTTTTCTTTTAATATTCCTGCCCGTCTGATGCTGGGTTTTAGGAGGAAAAACGGTCCTATGGTCGTCAACTGCTCTTCATCTGAAATGGGTTCTCTTTCTGATTCGAGGTATGTATGCTTGTGGTGAAAAAAAAAAAAAAAAAAATGCTTCCTAATGTTCTTCTGTTTCGCACTGTATTACATAATAAATACATGGGTACGACTGTTTCTCCGTTTCTGTTTACATGTTACTTTTTTTCAGTTATCTTACATCTGTGGGTTCTTGTCTTGTAGTTCAGCTATTAGAGTGGGTGGATGACTTTCCCTCTGTCATCAATGAACCTTAGAAATCTGTACTAAAGACCCCTAATACTTCTTTCATGGTTGACAGTTTTGCTTCATTGGATTCCTTGGTATCTTCCATTCCCAAGAATGCCGCAGATGTACTAACTTTGGAGACTAGCACCAATTCTATCCAGTTTTAAACAGTTTTGGAGAGTGGGAACATGACTCTCCTTTCTTAAATCCAAGACATGGACACTGATTAGAGTACTGATGGAGTGCTAGTCATTATTATCATTGTTTTGTTCTTTATTTGAAGGAAGTTGTCACCATACTTACTAACTTTTATGTTTTTTTTAAGTACAAAGTGTTATTGATCTTCTTTGAAACCGGAAAGCAGCCTAATTCCAGTGAAATGATCACTTCTTAACTTATCTTTCATGATTTTTTTGTTGGATAAGTAAGAATAAACTACCATTAAACAAAAGATAAGTAAGAACTAATAGAACTACAGGAACACGGTGTGTCCTATAATAGGGTATGGTTATATAGTATCTGTAAGAGATCCAATATCAGGACCTTAAACCCCTATACAAGTATTTACTATTGTATCGAGTAACATTGAACATTAAAAGGATTTTAGTAGCTGGTTGTTTGAGCTAGATATCATTTCTTATTGTTCCTTTTTTTCTCTTAAATGATTTCTTTTTATGTTCTTGGTGTCATGGGGATTGTGTGTAGCATTACAGGCTATTTTTGTATGCTTGCATATGTATTTTGTTCTAATATTTATTCATAGTTTTTGAGACAGCCCCAAAAGGTAGAGGCTGATAATGATGATAATTTATTATATGGTTTTGAATTTAACTTAATTTATTATTTATTACTTTTAGGAAGTACAGTGATTTATATTTTCATAATTAACTCTGGTTATAAACAGATCTCAAGCATCAACTATGTTGCCCTTTGGGTTTCCGACAGATGATTCAACCATGTCTAAGCCATTGTATAAATGGCGTCGAGTGTTGCTGAAAGTAAGTGGGGAAGCCCTTGCAGGAGATCGTGCACAAAATATTGATCCGAAGGTGAGAATTTGAAAATTCATGGTTATAAGTTAGTAGTAGAAAGAACGTTTGTAAATTGTTATCAAGTTAGAAATTTTCTATGGTCATGAAGTTGGCACCCTTAGTATTTGTAATCTCAATGGTTTCTTCTTATCATGGTAGGTATAGAAGTCCCCAAACTTGGTATATGGTATGAGATGTGGTACATTGCACTCCATCCATAAATATTATTGGTGGAAATTGGTATGATATTTATAAATTACTAGGAGTATTTTTATTTTCTTTTCTTTTTCCTTTTTCTTGTTCTCCTATTTTTCGTTTTTCCAACTGTCCATGTTGTTGTTCGTACGATTCTTTTTGAAATGGTAATATAACTTTATTTCAATTAGAATACAACAGCAGACAAGGATGGAAGAAGAAGAAGGCTCTGGACCATACAATGCTACAAAGCTCATAAAATTATTTCCAACATCCTGAACACCAACTCGCTTCCATGGTGGACCGGATGAGAACTCACATTAACAACGTACCAAAGCTCTCTTCTCCTTCATCTACATAGATCAATTATAATTAATTTATTTATGGAGATTTAATACCTCTGTCTTTCTCTCTCTTTAGACTTCTTCTTAGAAAATCCTTTGATAAATAATTCCATATCGTTGTCATTTTAACCAAAAGAAGCTCCTCACGCTTTACCAATCTTCAACATCTTCTCTTCCACCTTTCTGTTGTGAGAATGTGTTAAGAATTAGGCATGCATCACAACAATCTATACTTCCATTATCATCGGGTGTCTATGTAACGTTATCCTTATCACTAACCTGGTCGGCCTATCCTGATTCAACAGACGTATTCTCTTTAAACACTGGAGGTCCAGCCTCCCTACTGAATCTTCATTTCTTTCAATGAATGGCCAACCATTTTCCATGTTATTTCCTCCTTGTCAATGACTGAGTATCTCATAATTTGCGCATTTTTGTAAACTTTTTGTTCAACCTTTTCTGTGATAGGTTTACTGGGGTCCATATCCATCATTGTTTGTTCCACAATGGAAGGTCAAGTGTAAAATACCAATAATTGGAGATGTTGTTAGCCACTCAGAATATTCAAATGTTGTTTATTACTCTCTTTTTTTTTCTTGGGTTGTTTGCACACAACCCATTCATAGTGGAACTGTTGCAAATCAATCTCTAAAATACAGAGATTTCATTGCTGAAATGGTTTGGTTAGAGGTAGCTTGATGGATGTGCTTAAATGCGGTTTTTCGATTGTATAAATCATAGCCAGAACCAAAATCTAGTGTATTGAATTCAAATCTCAGGGTTAAATTTGATTTTACCTCTTGGGTTTTGTATAAATCAAGCAAAAAGACCATAAAATTTCCTGAAACTAGAATGGAGAATTGTGACTAAAGATAAAAGAAAGCAAATGCAACTATTCCATAATGCATGCAGAATTAGTAGAATAGGACTTGTACAGTTGTACTTACAGTCAAAACATCTTGTTTTAGCCCCTTTTTTGAATTCCATAATGGGATTTAATTCCATTTTGATCAAGTGTCGTGGCATCATTAAATGATGCTGATATTTTGCATCCTTTATCTTTTTAATGTTCTTGTTGATATCTTGGTTTTCTTAATAAATCTCACTTTACCATTTCAAAATAATAATAATAATAAAAAAGAACTCTGAAGACATCATGAATGAAATTAAAAGATCTTTATCGAGAAAGAGATTGATGTAATTCTTACCCATAGACTGTGCTTAATTCCTGTGTTAAATGCTTTCTTGCAGTCTATATCCGTAACAATATTGTGTCATTTTCTTGTAGGTTACAATGTCCATAGCCAGGGAGGTTGCTTCTGTGACTCGGCTAGGGATAGAGGTGAGGATTTCTTCTTATTTTTCTTTGTCAACATAAAGTGTGTTTAAAACCGAATTGCTTATTCTTTTGTTGATTATGTTATGGGGGTTGTCTGCATAAGAACTTTTTCTATAAGCCCTCACAATATCTGTGACATCAAATGTTGTAAGCTTCATCCACCTGCCTAGACATGAGGGCTAACACCGTTGCTAGTCTTACAGGTTGCTATAGTGGTTGGTGGGGGAAATATATTTCGTGGATCCTCTTGGGCTGGATGCAGTGGTCTTGACCGCTCATCTGCTGATTACATCGGGTATGCAGACTTAACCTCTGCTGGTGGTTTTATATTCCATGAAGAAGAGTTTAGGGTCCTATTTCATTAAACATGAAAGGTATCCTGATGCACCATTCCTTGTTGGGGCCCTTTTTTCGGTGAAATCCAGGCATTGATCTATGGGGGATGCCACTGTAAGTTCCTTGGTTGGAAGGCCCTCCTGTGCAATATTTGGACTATACATGGATGGTTTAAGCTAAAAAAGTGAGGATGGTGCTTGGATAGCTAGAATCTTTCCATCCAGTATACTTTCTGGAAGCTCTCTTCCAAACTGACGCTCCCTTGAATAGGTGGGATAAGAAGCCATTCACATCATGACACATCACCACCCTCAATCCCTTTGTTATTAAGGAGTTTTCTTCAATAACTTTTATGCCCAGCTTCTAATTTTGGGAGCGACAGACCTTAGGTCATTTGGGTTTGGATGAGAATTCTGACATCATTTGTCACTGAAACGAGGCCGTCCTTAAAATAACACAAAAATCAGGCCACTTGATTGAGGCTTGTGATCAAGTGGGTCCCATGTATATGTGCTGCATCACAATCAATGCCTTTATTCGCCCTCCCCTTAAATTTCCTTGAGCTTGTATCCCTATTTAGTGGATTTTGCATAATGTTTAAGTAAATTTAAACAAATGATTATTCTTAAAAAAATAATATGCCCAAATAAAACATTGAAAAAAATTATGTAGAAGTCTTTCTCTGAATAGTTAAGTAAGAAACATTCAAATATATTATATTTAAAAGAAGTAAAAGCACAATCATATTTATCAACTACAAAATGATGTTTCAGTTGCAGGCGAATCTAAGAATTCAATGTGTGATCTGTAAAATACTTGACAGCAAGGTTTCATAACTTGGACTCAGGGGGTTGACTCGGTCACTTTAAGTCCAGTTGACTTGGCCAAGTCTCTTACAGGAGACTCAGTTGGCTTAACAAGTCACACTGTAGAGCCCTGTGAAATCTTAAAAATTGTGAAAAATTATAATGAAGGTTAAAGATGGAAAAAAATGTCCTATGAATTTAAGGCACATGTATTTTGATTATCTAGACTGAACTTAAGTAAGAATTGCTGGTCTCATTTGATTTTCATTTAGTCAGATGAACATTACCTCTAATTTTAAATGCGTAAGTCTTTTAGAAAATGTGGTTTTGATCTTTCAAAATAAGTGCAAAGGGATCCCAAAAGCCTTCAGCATCTTCCCACAACAAGAAAATAAAAGAAATATAAGTTTTGACCTTTTCCTCATAGGACTCAGCCCGAGAGACTCAGTAGGTGCCAAGGCCAAGCCCAATTAGAACCATTCTTGTCGGGCTCTGCTACATTGTTCATTTCAATGAATTCGAAATGTTGATGTTTACTAGAGACTCTGTGTTGGGAGCCCTTATCACAGAGTCTAACACTGGAGCGCCCTTTTGTCAGGATTTCTTATTTTTCAAGTTATTTTGTTAGCAAGTTGCTTAGCTGCTTTTGAATTGGACTTTGGATTAGGATGTTGGCTACTGTTATGAATGCTATATTCCTGCAAGCAACGATGGAGAGCATTGGCATCCCTACACGTGTCCAGACTGCATTCCGCATGTCTGAAGTCGCAGAACCATACATCAGAAGAAGGGCCATCAGGCATTTGGAGAAAGGAAGGGTGGTGATCTTTGCAGCTGGAACAGGAAACCCTTTCTTTACAACTGATACAGCCGCTGCTCTTCGTTGTGCAGAAAGTAAGTTGATGTTTCATTATGTGAAAGAGCATTTGCTATGACTAAATAGGTGGAATGAGTCAATAGTTTATCATGTGAAAGTGCATTTGCCATGTCCAGACTATTAATGGAGGGTAGTCACCCATGACACATCTTAGCTGCCCATCAGGTTAGCCACAACTTATAGGTGTCCTACCCCATAAATCAAGGTGGACTACTCAACAAGTGGTCTGTTAACAAAAATTGGGCAATGATTTTCTTTTATTTATGTCGTCTCGTGCTCCGACCTATCAGAGTAGACCTGGCTTTTGGCAGGCATCCATATGATGGTGCGAAATGATGGATGGCTTGGATTAGTACATGTATGTTGTGTTGCATGTTCCAGGCTCATTTTCACTACCAAGATTAAGTGCCACTGTCTAACTTGGAGTGAGGTGTCAGCCGAAGGAAACTTTAGAAGCTCGAGATGCCAGCATGTCCACATTTTTTTAAAATGTGCTGGTACATGTATTGAGATTTTTGGAGCAATAGATATAAATATATAATTAGTTAAAGTAATGAAAACCATCTTCAACTAAATAGGATGATGTGAAAACTATATTGATAATATATAAACAATGTCTTTGAGTATGATGTTATGGCTGTAGTTGCAGTATAGAAAAACTGTGAAAATACAAAAGAAAATAAATTAATAAATAGTTTTTTTTAGTAATTTTGTCCCATTGGTATTCATTTCTACTTCTATTTGGAGTCCTAGTCGCAGTACATAAGAACATGCGCTAGAGGCACATGAGTCAAGGAGTGCCAATAAGAAGACCTTGTGTTCTGACATTCCACATTTTTTATTGTCCAGTTAATGCTGAGGTTGTGTTGAAAGCTACAAACGTGGATGGTGTCTACAACGATGACCCCAGGCTCAACCCAAATGCTGTTCTTCTTGATACTCTTAGCTATCAGGATGTAACCACAAAGGATCTTTCTGTAATGGACTTGACAGCTATCACAATGTGTCAGGAAAACAATATCCCCGGTAATTCTTCTTAACCTTACCATTAGACATTTGTTAATCCTCCGACGACTGCATGCGTAAGGGTGAGATGCACTTGTGCGAGGTCTGGGCCATTCTCAAGGTGGGTTAAACCATGCCTGATGATCCAATGCAAAAGGTCAGCCAGGCTGCTTACTTGACGGGCAGTCTATAACAACTGAATAATTGGGTATGGATACAGAACGGCTGCACACTTAATTTGCATGTGCGACCCAGTCAATGAGTCATAGGACCAGTTCTACATGATTAACCCAACTTCATAGATGGCATGGATTAGCATGTGTACTACTGATAGGGCGGGCAGGTTGGGATAATAGATAGCTGATCGGGCTAGCTTTAGATATATAATTAGACATTGATATGAAAAGAAGCATGTTATTTCAGCAAATGTACTTAAAAAACCTATTGATTATTGGAATCTTGACTACATGGCTTTCCTGCTGCAGTTGTTGTTTTCAATTTATCCAAACCTGGCAACATCTCCAAAGCGATTCTTGGAGAGAGTGTTGGAACTTTGATTGGCGGAGCACAGAATTCAACAGCAAAAAGATGAACATTATGCTCCTGCTTTTGCTATTCAACTTCATAAACTGAAGGTCTCAATTGGGCATTGGTGAGTAAAGCATCTACTCCGGGGAAGTATCTGGTTCTGATCTGGAGTGGAGGATCACTATGAAGATATGGTCTAAACTATTGTTATTCCATGATCGAGTACGACGTCGGCTGTTTTATCCAAGTAATTTAAATTTAGTGTTAGGATCTTTTAGAATTATTGTTCAGAAACTTTTAACATAGAATGTCTATTAGACGATTCTATGTTTTGGGGAATGGAGTCAAGTTTACTGTAGTCATTAATTAGTTTAGATTCTTCATTATCTTTTGAAAATGTATCAATGATACAGGTATTATTGCACACGCAGTTTTGTGTGCAGATCAACTTTTTGACAGAAACTATAATTGAATCAAGTTATTTACTATTACAAACTGCTTTATTATTTTTTGGTGCCCGGTTTTTTCACGGTATTGATTAAGTCTTAAAAACCCCTTTTGATTCCCCATTTATGATAATCCAATAAGTATGATTTATGATGCAGCCCATAATTGAATGAATCTAATACATAAATTTGGACCCTATAAAAATAAATTTAGACCCTATAGAACCTTCTATGAAATCCCAGCTAATCCACAAAGACTAGGTGATGAAAAAGAAATGTGTTGTCCAAACTTAAGCAGCTGGAGAGGATCCAGACTAATATCATTCCAGGTTTTGTAGGCAAACTATTTTGTAATATTAGAAACCACCTATTAAAGAAAGAAATCGGTTGGCCATTTTTCTTATTCTCCCATTCTTCCATTTCAGCAAAATCAAGTCCCTTGAGGCTCATATAAGCACTTACATAAGATTAAGTTCTAAACAAGATAAGATACTTCTTAAGTGAGTTTCCAATCAAGTTGACTCGGCCAAGTAGAGTCTCAACTGAGTTTTACTGCTATGAGCTTTTTTATCGAATATACTCTTAATTGATTTGACTATAACTGAGTTTTTTTTAACAAGAGTGATTAGAGCATGGAAACAACTCTCACAGCCATCCAGGAAATCAGAAATTGAAAGTGCATGATGAAAAAGCAGAAAAAACCCATGCAATTAAGCCCATCCAGAATTCAGGCACTGGAACAAATACAAAGAAATGCTATGGAACTTTTAAAAAATATTTGAGAAATATGAAGACTATCAATTGCAGTCATCCTTTCTTTGGATAAATACTGTAGGAGACTCAGGCTTGTAAGTCCCATCTCTTCTGACCACAAAATGGGGCAGGATTACATTAGATAAATAATAAAGGCCAAAATAATTGATGATGGGAAAGAATTTGAAAGACTACAATGAATGAGCCATGGAAGAACCAAGATCAGGTACCTTTAAGAAAAAGAAAAAAAAATTAAAGAGAAAACAGGCCTGCTGTTGTCCCAATTTCTGATTTGCATCAATGGTGGATTTGATTACTGTAGCTATGGAGTAAATCAGACAAAATGCTGAGTTGGGTATTCCTGCTCATATCCATTGTAATCATAGTATAGCCTCTCCCCTTTCGCAATGTCGCGAGTGGCAACCAATAAGACATGGCACTCACCATCTACATTATATCTGACACACTTAGATTCTGCTTCTTCTTACCCTCCCTGCACCAGTAAGAACGCTTGTCAAGCACAAAATGTTAATAGTGTTTCACTTAGTAATTGGAGGGATGTTGGCAATTACTTTTCCCTGGAAAAAACTAGACTAAGGGAGTTATAAAGCCTCAGTATCGAAAATGAAGCCTAACCAAAAAATTTATGCAGTAACTACGAACATAAAATAGTTAAAACAAATAATTGAGAAAGTTACATGGCCCATGTCTGGGCCCAAGCATTACATACAGGGGACCCATCTTTTTATCCAATTAGACTCCCTGCAAATGACTTCGCACCATAAAATTACAAGTCTCTGAATATGGACTGACCAACGCTCAGAATATAGCTAGCAACCATAATCACCATGTAATATCAACCAAAATGATTATTGAGATTGTTCGTTACTATGAATGAACTTAACATCACTGAGATATAAACCAAACTATATGAAGTGCTTGACCTAGATATGGGCCAAGCATTGTATCATACCTCCTTCAGAAAATCATAAGCAGGAATAGGTATACAGATATCTGCAAATTTTTACCAATAGTAATGAAAAATGAAAGATACCATAAGAAACAAACTTACTGAGTGTGATTGTTAATGCCATTAATGAAGCGAGCAATATTTCCACGTTTATCAGGGCAGATAACAAGACTTTCAGATGGCTCTGCCGATAAAAGAAGGGTCATCATACTATCACCATCGTCATTTTCTCGGTTCTTGAGGTAATCGACATCACCGGTGTATTCTGTGATTATTGTTAAATCCTTTATGTTCCTATCAGCCTCTACAGTGAAACTGCATCAAATAGTACATTCTACGTAATATATAACTAAACATCAAAACTGCTAAGACACTGAATCAGTAGTCCAAGAATGTAAATAGTACCCTTCCCATGAATCAAAAACTACCACGAGAGGTGGCCATTCTCCTCTTCTGCACATGGTTCTGCAAAGTTTTAAGGTTTCTGTATCTTCTTTGGAGAGAACCTGAAAAAATAACTTGTATAACTGAATTTATAAGAAGAAAGTATGGCTAAAAAGGAAAGCATCCAGAGAGCATGGCTAAAAAGGAAAGCATCCAGAGAGCCTGAAATTCTAAATATAATAATTCATAAAAACAATGCTTCACAACCTGCATGCCTCCCCTTTCGAGCTTGGCCTGATTTGCAGACCTGGGAGCCATGCCAGGCATATAGGTGAGCTCATTGCTGAACTCCATCCGTAATGCAGTTAATGCAGTGGCAAGGGAGCCCATTTGTTCCAGCCGCCGTTCAGGATCTTCTGTTGGAATAAATGGCAATAACCTCCTCCTTTTCTTACACATCGCTAAACGCATTGAACGCCTCCGGCGTTTCCTTCCATCTAGAGAGAGAGAGAGAGAGAGAGAGAGAGAGAGAGGACATTGTTTTCTCAATTAGATAAAAATTATCATGTTCTAAATAAGGTAACAGGTCTATTTTCATTTTTCAATTAAAACCCAAGTACTTTACCCAAAAAAAGAAAGAAAAAAAAAAGAAAAAGGAAAAATCTAAGAGGAAGTATTCACTAAGACACGGAATTCAAGGATGAAGGTAAAGAATTTCATATTTCAAGAGATGAGAATCTCAGAAAGGAAGTGTTGGCCTAGTGTGATGCCTTCTCTCATGAATATTCCTACAAGTGAACCTTCATGTAGTATATTACCATGCCCATAGCCCAATGGTAGGTATACTTGTGCATGTCTCTGTACTTAGGCCCGTCATTAATAGCCCTCAGCGGCTGGGTTGAGGAAATGGGGTGATGCATACATTAGTTAATCAATCAAACTGTACTGGTGCCACCTTCTTTGAGCTCATGAATTAAAGAAGCATGTTTACCTGCAGCTTTCAACAGGCCCCGGTGTTCATGTCTGTATACATGGTGTTCATATCATAGTTTTAGAACTCTGACTAAACTCGCATACAAATTCATTTGTTTTCTCATCAGTAACTAGGTGTGCTAGTCAAATGAAGGAATTAAGCAAGAAAATTTCTTAGAAGGCAATAATGGGGAACTTCTTTCAGTAAACTAGAGGATTTCAAGGATTTAGCAAGAACATTTTGCAAAGGGGTCAATAATGGGGATGGAACCATTTTCAGTAAAATAGGTAGACAATGGAAACTTCTGTAAGGTCCATAGGGAAACCTCTCTTGCACACGCACCCTCACACGCAAATACCTTCGGTTAATTTTCACTTAAGTGCATTGTCATTCCTTACTAGCCTTGAACCAGCGGACTCACCTGGTATCCGTACGAGACTTTTATATTGATTATAGATCTCAGGTTTTGGAACCATGGTTAACGTACAGTGTACTTCATTCTTCCCATTGTTGTTGTTGTTGTTGTCGTTGTTGTTATTATTATTATTATTATTTGGTATCCAGTCTATTGTTATTCAGTTGTTCTGTTTTGAAGAAAAATAACTGGGGGGCTGCAAGGAAACTTTCAACGTGAGGTCTGTTTCCTTCGTGTTATGCCATCAAAAGTTGACAAGATGTTGGATTGTGACCTTGATTTGAGCTCAAGAATTGAATGAGCCCACCTTCCTCTCATTCTTCAGTTTGCAACTTTGCATTGAAGATAGGAAGCCATACAAAAGTGATTTGCTAACCTTGCACATCACCCAAGAGTGGAAGATAATGCTTGCTGTAGCAGACCATGTGATCATAGATCTAGCATTAGGCAACCCTCAATCTGCAACTGGGGATATTTCCATTGAGACTAGTAACCGGAGCAGGTAAATGACGAATTTATTTTCCTCTCAGCTGGTTGGATTATCATCACAGCCAGTTCTCTTCAGATTCAATGTCACCCAACCAGGACCAAGGTGTGTGGACTTTCCTATCAGTGACAGGGCTCATGTCCAAATTGGATTTATGAATTTTAAAGTTCTTTGTTTAAGGTGAAAAGGTTTGAAATTTTGGGAAATTTGAGAAAGGAAAAAATGAAGATAGAACAGATTGAGAAGGGAAAATCTGGATGGTATCCAATTTAGAGTTGGGCGACCAACTTTATATATTCATATTAATAAAAAAATTACAAAAAAAACCCACTTTTAACATATTTACAAATCAGTCCCTGACTTCTCTGAAGTTACATAAATGTCTACTTTGCCTTGCAACACCTCCTATCAAGCTGGTAGATATATGTTTACTATGTCTAGCTTGGACAAAACATCATACAATTGCATCTTAATCGTCGCATTTGTGAGAAAATCTGCAATCTGATCCTCCATACTAGCATACTCCAGCTGTATTTTTTTCTTTGTATAATCTCTAGTGAACTGACAATCAACCTCAATATGCTTGATATATTTGTGATAAACTGCATTGTTAGCAATATGAAGTGTAGAAATACTATCATAATGCAAGATCATAGGTCCACTCTTTTTGAAGCCCAACTTGTGTAACTGTAGTTTTTGCTACAAAAACTCACAGGATCCATGAGCCATGGGTTTGCGTTCAGCTCAGAATTTGATCGTGAAACATCTTGCTGCTTCTTGCTCTTCCATGAGACTAAATTTTCACCACCAAGTGTGCGGTATCCCGTAGCTGATCTCCTATCTGTGTTGGAACTTGCCCAATCAACATCTCTGCATACTTCCACATATAAGTGAGTATAACAAGTGTACAAACTACCTTGTCCAAGTGCTCCTTTTAACTATCTCAAAATTCCATGAATTACACCTAAATGTTCAGTCCCAGAAGCATGCATAAACTGAATTATAACTCATACTACTTATGAGTTATGATATGTCTAGCCCATTTAGAGTTAGCTACATAATAATTATAACTCATGCCATTAGGCTTTGAATTTTGCATAGTAGTCTCCTATGGATAAATCTCCTTATTTAAATGTTGCAATTCTCTTCTTCATTTTTAGCATTCGAGCATTATTCCTTTTCTCAGCATAAGCTACCTCAATTGAGTCCTAAAGTTTCTTAGCCAGAACTATCTGCCATTGAGTCAGTATCAAGTCCATAATTAAAATATTCTGAGAAACCCAATCCAAGTATTTTGGGTCATTTGGAGAGTCTTTAATGCTCCCATTGATATAGCCAAGTCTGTTTTACTCACAAATGATCATTCTAGAAGAGTAGGCCAAATCTATGTAACTGTAACCATTCAACAAATTTGGTATAATCATAGTGGTTGGGTTCACAAATCACAACACTGTGTAAGGGCTGAGACTGTGAGGTTGGACCTCCTCGTGCTTGGACTCCATGACACACCCTAAACTTGGAGACTTTTTTATTATAGAAAAATCCTTTAAATCAATACAAAACTTCTGAAATAAACTTTGTAGAGATCTGATTTGAGTCAGAACACTCCCGCAAATCAGATTTAAGAGATTTGGATGTATACTCGATACCCAAATACTTACAAGGACTGTCTTCCAAGACGATTCACTAATAATCCCGACTGTAATCAGGCATATTCAAGGAATTAGGCATAACTAGGGTTAAACAACCCTGTGTACACCAAGAACTAATCTAGCTGAACACACAGAATACGGAAACTATCCTAAAAAATAATGAGGAAAAGGGAAGATTTCAGCCATGTCAAGATTGGGTCATTCTGGCCGGAACAACCAAAATCGGTCATTTTCAGCCAGGTTCTTTGATGCTAATCCTAGGGTTTAGGATTTGGATCGAAGGTGCCACAGCACAATGACGAGTTTCCGCATAAACAATCACGATGAAGAACACTCTCCAACGATAAATCCCACGAGGGAAAATTCTATTAACTCAAACTCTGAGATTATGATCTCTACAATTCCATATAAATAGTAAAAGAAACTTAGGCCCTAAGAAAACTACTTAAATTAGGAAACTTAAGCAACATAGAAACTTTCCTAATTATAATTGGATGAAGAAAATAATAAAATTAGAAATAATAATATCACTAAATAATCTTGGGTGGTCCCACCCACATGGGACATAAGCCTTCTTGCAGTAGTCTATTGGTGCTGCTGCATCATGCTTTATCTTTTTTTTTTTTTTTTTTTTACTTTTGGCCTTCTTCCTAAGATTCTACTCTCTCTCTCTCTTTTTTTTTTTGTTCAAGTGAATAAAAAGTTCTCTATCTAGATTGGACGACCTTTCATCCCTTTTCAAGAGGTTTTGAGCCCTTTGCCAAGAAATTAAAATGCAGGCTCCACAGTAGGGCCCCCTAATAAAAATCTAAATCATTTAAAATAGAAGTCCCTAGGTCCAACCGATATTTCACTTTAATAGGAATAGGACCTAGCCAAATTTCACTATAATGAGATATAGGACTCTAATCAAATTTCATTCTAATAGGAAATAAGGATCTGCCAAAATTTTACTCTAATAGAAAATGAGCCCTAGCCAAATTTTACTTTAATAGGAAATGAGCTCTAACCAAATTTCATTCTAATATAAAATGGGCCCTAACAAAATTTCACTATAATAGAAAATAGGCCCTAACCAAATTTCACTATAATAGAAAATGGGGCCCCAACCAAGTTTTGCTTAAATAGGAAATGATGTAAGTATGCTTTTTTAGTATAATTTTAGCATTCTATTATATTTTCCAATTTTAGGTATTCTCACTTTTTACTTTTATTTCTCAATCATGCCTTTTTTCAGAATGGAACACCATAATAAACCTAAATGCTCCGCTATAAGGCCAAACCAGAACTACAATCGAAACAAAATTGACTACTACAGCTTTAGATCGAAGGAAGTAACTACAAAAAAAAGTTCAAGGTTCAATTGGACTTGGACAAAGCTGCACCATGTGGAGACTATTGGTACACCCCATGGGAGCAAGAACTATACCTTTCAGGAAGGTACGGAAGGATGAAGACATTGTAGGTTATCTTCAAGGTGGCTCAAAGTTCGACAAAACCCAAGCTAATCTGGATAGTGTTGGGTGGACTGCATGAGTTCCTATAATTACAAATTACTCCATAATTACTAGAAAATTACAACTAAGTCCCTAGTTATTTCTCAACGGTTTACATAAGTTTGTTAACATGAAGCCACCATAAGGTAAACTTGTCCTCTCGATTAGTAACGCTATGGTCCGAGTTCCAACCTTGGAATTTGCTAGGCTTAGATCTAAAATTTAGGCCCATTTTAAATTTGGGTTGGGTTTGGATTAAGGGATAGAAAGCTTGGCCTGGCCCAAATAAGCAGTGCTTGGAGTTTAGTGACTGATTTGCTCAAAGAAGTGATACAAAGCCTAGCTCAGTCCAACCCAATTAACTGAAGGAGCAGGCTCGAGCCTAACATGTTCGAGCAGCTATGATGCACGGATACTTCACTTTTTATGTGTAAAATCCATGTCCCTACCGTATCTATTGCGTGTCCTTGCCGTATTCATGCTGTATCTGTGCATCATAGTCGAGCAGGTCAGTCTCAGGCAAGGCACTTAAAGCCCATGTTGAGCTCTGGCTGAATACGGGCTTATGTTTATAAAGTCAAGTCGAGTGCGGGTATGCCTCAACCAACTTAATCCATCCATGAACACCCCTACTCCTAATGTTGTATGTTGGCTCAGGAAAGCTCTTTATTGCATCAAGTAGGCTCCACGTGCTTAGTTTGACAAAGTCCACACTGCTATTCTAAATGCTCACTTTCACGAAAGTCCCAATTGATCGACCATGTCTCATCGCACTACTCACACAAGTTACACTACCTTACTGCTTTATGTTGATAACATTATCATTACTAGGGATGATTCTCTTGGTATTGGTGATCTTCAAAGGTATCTCATGAGTCATGAACCTTCCATATGAAGAACTCAAACAACTGACTAATTTCATTGGCTTGGAGATTACTAAGTCTCGTGAAGGTATTTACATTCATAAGATTTAAGATCCATGGCCCATCTTATAAATTCACGGACTATGGACATGCACTTCGAACTTAATTTGAAATACAATGCCATTGAGAGCAGTCCCTACCTGCTCCAACTTCATATCGTCGCTTGATGGAAAGTCTCATCTGCTTAACGATGACTAGATATGAAATTTGCTCTTGCAATACAAATTGTTAGCGAGTTTGTTTTTACACCTCATAAGCCTCTCCAGGTGTAAATTCTCATCCATACGAATCCTAGTGGCAATAGTTGTTTGTGATTATATGAAATACAGAAATACAGCTTGATGGATGTAAATGCTGCGATCCAAAACGGCAAAGTGTAGGAAGAGCTTTACAAGTAATTTGTGAATTATGTGGTACAAAGATCATGAGGATAAACGTGTATAAACTATTTGATAACACTGTGTGGATTTATAGAAACCTTAAGAAAGTGATATGAGAATTTCATAAGATCTTGTCCCCAGCATAGTGAGATATGCTTTTAGGCCAAGGTAGTGGGAGTAGTTATATTTGTGTCATTGAATGACATATTGATTGTTGGTGATGAATTCTTATAGCAACTCATCACATAATTCGGTATCTTAAAGGCATTATCAATTGTGGATTGTTAGTTATACTCTTGTCATTGAATGACATATTGATTGTTAGTGACGAATTCTTATAGCAACTCATCACATAATTTGGTATCTTAAAGGAATTATCAATTGTGGATTGTTTTACTGATCCTCTTTCTCTTTGTGCTTATGTGAATTTTGAGCATAACCTTAAAAGCACAATCAGCTACATAAATTTTTCAATGAAAATTCATTTTCTATGATGTTGTTTCCATTATTCACTTAATGAAGCAACCCATTAAAGACTGACTTTCTCTCAAAAGCTACAAATCAGCTATCTAAGTAATTTATTTGTCCCAGTGATAGGGTGCACCGTATGAAGGAAAATGCATTTTCTGGGGTATATAGTCTGAGTGATCCTTTGTAGATAAATGTACCCTTAAGATCCGTGTAGATCCTTATAGCCCTATTCACACAGTGAACCCAATTAATAAAACTCAATTGCATACGAGTGTTGTTTGGATCCTTCACAAATTTGCTTGCCCATAGGGCATGTTTGTGTAATGCTGGAATTCCATGTTCCCCAAATTCGCATTTCCACAATGCCATGGAAAGCCATTTTTGACAGCACAATTTATTTTTCGAAGCCCTAGGTATCCTTTGGAAGCAGGTACCCTTCAGCAACAGCAATCATTACAAAAGCAAATTAAAATCGGTAAATCATCAAATAAAAAAAAAAACAATAAACAAAACAATTCACATCCAAAAAATTCCAGCATCATCTTCACCTTATCCCATCAATCTAAGGTCTGCCTATTTTCTTACATAAAATCTATAATAAATCATGCCATAAGTGGTTAAAATGAAGAGAAAAAGGTGAATATACCAAAATGACCATCAAATAATCTCCCCTTTAATGAGGGATTGGTGGAGTTATAAGGGATTGGAATGGAAAGAAGGTAAGGAGCTTCTCTGGGCCGATTGACTCTTCGGATGCTAATAAAACTGAGTTATTTGCTATTCTTATTGGTTGCCGAGAGTTGCTTCATATTTTTGGCTATGGTGCTATTCTAGAGGGAGATTCTTTCTTGGTAATTCAATGGTGTTCTGGTAGTTCTTCTTATCCTTGGAGATTGGCAGATTGGGTGAAGGAGGTGCAGGATATCTCAAGGAGATTGGGAGCCACTTTCAATCATATTCTTAGGGGAGCTGATGCCGTGGAGGATAGTCTTGCTCGTGAAGGAGTTTTTAGCTCTACCTTGTCTTTTGATGTTTAGATATCTTTTCTTCTTGTTTGATGTTTTTCGCTCATTGTGCTTTGTTCCTTTTTTTGTGAAATAAAATTTTACTATTATAAAAAATAAAAAAAATAAAAAACCTCCTCTTTAATGAAAATCGAATCAAGAGAAGATTAAAAATGAATACCCAACCATCCCCTATAAATTCAAATCCTAGGAAAGTCAAGTCCCAACGTCCCCATCAACATCCTACCTTAAATCCTTCAAACCCCCCCCCCCCCCCCCCCCCCCCCCCCCCTCAATATCATTCACACCTCACTTCTTTGATAATCGCAGCTCATTTGACCATAAATCCCTGTGCAATCGATTTCTTAGTAATCTAAGGCTGTCAGTATTACCTATCTAACTCGCATATAATAATCCAAACATACAACTCAACATCCACTTTCAAATATATATAAATAAATAAAAATGCATCCAAAAAAACAAAATTACCTTTAGGGGATCCACATTTCTCCATGGCACCCTTCTGTATCCGGAAAAAATCCACAATCTTCGTCTGCATGAGCGGAAACACTAATCCCCAAAACCAAAACCAAAATCACATCATTTCCATCATTCCATTTCCACCTCTCCCTCTCTCTCTCTCTCTGTAATCAAAATCCAACTCTACAGAAAGAAAGATAAAAAAAAAAAAAAAAAGTAAGAATCAATAGAATCAAAAGACCTACTTCTTACACGTTTTTTCCTTGAGCAATTACTGCAGAACCAAGGACCCGTCGGGACCCGAACAACAATAGGCCTCAAGCAGTATATGTGAAATCCCCTATCGCATTTGTCACATAGCACCATCTCACTGCCTCCCTCACCCGACCCGCATTCCTCGCACACCAAATCCCCGTATTCGTCGTCGTCAATGACGGCGGCATGCTGCGCCGTCTGCAGTATCTCCGTTAGGGATTTGTATTTCTTCGGGTGGGATGAATGGGGGCAGAGGAAGCGGGGCGCCTCCGTCCGCTTCCTGACGGAGTTGTTGAGACAGAGGGTCATCTGCGGAGGCATGGATGGATGGAGATAGATCGAGGTGGAGGCTGTGGTTTGAATGGGAGAAAGAGATGATAGTTATCGTCTTCTGTAAATGTATATGTAAATGTAAATGTTGGTTGGTTGGTGTGTGTGAGATTGAGATTGAGATTGATTTATGAGGGGAAGTGAAATAGAAAAGAAAATGGGAGGGAGCGGCGGAGAGGGAAGGGGACGCGGGGACGTTGTTGAGATTGTGCTAACGTACGCGATGGCAATCATGTGCGCGTTTTTCGAGAGAGTCGCGTTCGCTGCGTGGACTGGACTGGAGGAGCCGACCAAAGCTGGAATTTGAGCTTGGTCGGAACATTGAGAAAGCTAAAACTGCTAAAGCCAGATGATGGACTTGAGGATGTTGTCCTAAATTGATTTGGTCTCTGGACTCTGGTCTAGCCAACATAAAACTCTTTTTGAGTCATTACTCATGTCACAAATAAAAGATAGGTAAGGGGTAGTTTGTTTTATTTGGGGTGATTTACGCGTGTAAACATTTCACATGTGTATTATGATTGCGTATTGTGATCTTTGTTTACACTCATTCGTACATATAATGTAATGCATAGATAAGGATATTTTTACATTAAAATTCTCACACGTAAATAAATGTTGCAAAGAGGTGGTATAATTCAATTTTATTTTATTTTTCTTATCCCAATTAACGGGGTTGCGTCCATGAGAGACTCACGGAAGTTTTGGATCGCGTGCCATGAGTCCGCTACAGCGCAAGAGACCGATCGATGTAGAGAATGAAGTAGTGTATTGTCAAGAGGTGAGAGGAGATTTACTATAAATCTCTCTCACTCAAATCACTCCATATTATTTACAGACTTAAAGATGGGTGCTTGATGAATGAACGTATGTGTGGATGGATTACTTCGGCAAACGAAAGATCAAAAGGAGAAGAAGAAGATTGTAGTTTCTTGTATATTTTTCTTTCCTCACTTTCTCCTTATATAGCCGTGGAGAAGAGAGCCGTTTGAGAAATAAATGGAAGAGGAATAAAGAGGTTTTTGTTTCTCCATTCAATAAGTAATAAAGGAGAAATATAGAAGAAAGGAAATGCTCTTTCTATGTTAGTGAGGGGCGTTACATCCAAAGTGGTTGGGGCCATGTTGGGCTGACATGGCAGTGGTCCCCAATGCTCCTCTAAGGCTAACAAAAAGAACCTGCGAATACGTGGAGTGAACTTATACTTGCAAGGACGCATAACTCAAATATGCGAGGAGAAGGGAGCTCACACATGCAAGGCAAGAGAATTCACACACACACACACACATATATATATATATATATATATATATATATGGGAGAAGAGAAACTAGAAAATGCAAGAAGTGGGGGGGGGGGGGGGGGGGGGGGGGGGGTCAAGGTCGAATCCTGGACCTCCCAAGGAGACACCATTACATTTGGTTATGCAATTGGTCACGGGATTGGATTCCATCAACTGCTCTCTGTTTTTTTTTTTTTTTTATTTCTGCTAGCCATATATGTAATTTAAATTGTTTAATTTTTTTTACTTGACTAATAAAATCCCTAAGGCCTTTAAGTTATGATGTTAAATCTTCATAATTCTGAGTAATTTATGGAAAAATATCCCAATAAATCCCAACCAGCCATTTAGGATTCTCTTATTAATGATTACCCTAAAGACGTTTAGTTTCATATATTAATCTTCATAGATTTGAGAAAATTGGTGAAAAACATAAAAAAAAAAAAAAAAAAAAACTCAAATACATTTAAACCATTAGATGTACTCATTTGCTCGTGTGAAAATCTTAATTTTGACTAATGTGTTTCGCATATATAACATTTGTATATACAAAACTCATTTTCCTACCCTATGTATAAAAAGCAAATGACCCTAAAATGCAATCAAACAATCTCTCTTCAGTGAAAAAACGAATTAGAGGGAGATAGAAAATAATAAATACCTAATCAAGAAAATAATAAATACCTAATCATTACCCTAATAAATGAAATCTTAGTAAAATCGGTCCCGTCCACATCTTTACTTTGTATCTTTTACCCATATTGAAAATAATATAAAAGTATTTATCAAAATAAATTTTATTTTAATATCACTGAAAATTTGTGCAGTAACATTTTTTTATTTATTAGTGAACAATTTTCGAGATTGTCTTATTTGCCTTGTCTCTTTAGCTGTGTTCCCAATGTGTAAACCTTGTTATTTGAATATTTATAATCAAATCTTTATCAATATGTCTTTTTCTATTTCAGTCTTTTTTTTTTTTTTTTTTTTGCTTTTCTTTTCTGTTTTTTCCTTGACGAAGTTGTCAGACTTTTTCAAAAAACCGACTATTCCCACCTTGTAACCTTGTAAAACTTCTCTTAGTCCTCTTGTGGTGTTAGTCACCAACTAAGCATCCGTTCAATAGGTTTTGATTCACAAAAGAGGTAATGGAAAATGTTGTCATGCTCATGAGTCTCTACGTATGTATCATTTCTTGCTAAAGTTTGATGTACATGTCCATGTCTTAGTTATTTATATTGCATTATTACTCTTATTTATTTGTCATTTCCCAACTTTTACATGCCCTTAGTCTCCACTATGCTATCATGGCATTGTTGGTTTAAATTATCCACATGATATTTATATGTCTGACCTTTTTTTAAACTAACCTTTTTACCACATGGGAGTCCCATGATCAATTGAATTTCCTCACACTTACTAATGCTCGATATATTGACACTCATGATATTTTGATATTAATCTAAATTAATTCATTGTCTGATTGAAGTTTGTAATGAAAATAATGTATATTTAAAAACATTTTAAAAGAAATAGACTTCTGAAATAGAGATGCCAAATACCACCTAAAACTTTTAACTTAAGAACATTAGGATTTAAGGCCCCCCTAAAAATGATTGCGATAATCTGATTAATATGAGTTCTGCCCAAAATCATATTCACAATCAAACCTTCGTCATATCACAATATTCTTCGATAATTATCATGCATCCACGTGAGCGGTGGGTCCCACAAGGGGCTTAGTTTTTACCTCACACATAAGTCAACAGAGGTAGCTCTCAACAAAATGCAACCCTATCTATCATTATCTATATTGCCGCACAAGGTGATTGTAGTTGTAAACTGTTAGTCGTATCAAACATTTAGTTGTTCTTCTTCGTTGCAAAACGGATGTGAGGTGAATTTTCTTTAGCTTGTCACCTCCATAGAGATCTAAAATTAGAGGGTGGACATTGGTTTTATAATGTGGTAAACAGAAAGTCGTCTTTATTAATATTGACATTTGTTGTGATGCACTCATTCGAACTAGCAGAGGCAACAAATTGGTTAATGCAGAATGCAACAAGGAACATTCAATACCCATCCAACACTGGTTCAAATTATAGATTGATCGAGTCTAAAGACGTGACATGGACATTCAAGCATTAATGTTCAAATCAGCTCAACCTAGAATGGATTCTATATCCTATATGTTGAAGGATATTGTAACTCTGCTGTAAATCTACCCTGGCTCAGGCTATAGGTAAACATTGATTTGGTACTACTGTAAAATTATTCCAAAAGGTTTTGTCATAATCTAACTAAAAGTAACTGCGTTATGTATATAAAACTTTCAAATCTCTGTGAGGTTTCTTTCTGAAAGTAGAAGTGGTTGAAACTGAAAGTACATACAAACAGACATATATTGGTGTTCAATCGCCCACGTTCATTATAAATGCATTGTTCTACTGCATTAAGAAATTGTGGGGGCATAAACACCTGCTTAAATGGGTTATTGTTGTTAAATCAGTATGGACTCATATGAAACCTTTCTAATGGGATGATGCAGCTGTTCCGAACACGTGGATTGGGGTTAATCTATTATATACACTATTCTAGAACGATGGTAATGCGGCCAATTCTAAGATATTCTATCATTATCAAAGTGCTCTCTTCAGTGGCCACATCACAATGCACATAAGAAGGTTCTTCTAGTCCTCCTCGTCATCATCATATTATTTGTGGTATTGTTGTTATTTACACTGCATCCTATCCATTAAACACGTTATTCTCTAGCAATTTTATTACTATTGATTATGTTCATGACACATTTTTTAATTTTTGCTTGTTCACCAACCAAAACCACCAAACCCCTCCCCCTCCCCACACACACACACACATTCTTTTACAGACCCACAAAGTTCCAAACCAAACCTATTCAAAAACTACGATGGGACTAGCTTATCATCAATCAACATCGAAGATAATCACTGGTTTTTATTAAAAAAACACCTTAGATCTTATCGTAAGTGTAGTATCAAGGGAAACGGTGCTGATTTTCAGAATGAGTTTATTAGGAGTGCACAAAAAATCCGCCGATATGTAAAACCGATCCGATCCAATCCGATCGGCAGATTTTTAACCAATCCGAAGGTAAACGGATTGGTGACGGATTGAAAATTTTACAATCTGTTAGCAACGGATCGGTGACGGATTTCACCCTTAATCCGCGGATTCAATCCGATCCGATGACGTTAAATATAAATAAAAAGTTTAAGGGGTCTAAATATAAGTTAAGATTTCTAAATATAAAATAAGAAAAAAGATTTAAGGGGTCAAATATGAATTTTTTCACATGTTTGATATCTTTCTTTTAACATTAGATTGAACGGATTAATCCGATCCGATCCGAACCTCCACGGATCGAATCGGATCGGTTTTAAACGGCCACGAATTGGTAATAAATTTGGTCCAATCCGCACCAATCAAATCTATGTACACCCCTAAAATTGTTATCGACTGCAAAGAAAATAACTATAAAATATACACATAACACAGGTGAGCTAGACAACATTACTCAATTGCTCACCGAAATGACGAGTCTCACTGTTTTTGGTGCCTTGCATCATTCTTTGATGACAAGTAGCAGCCACTTATATTAAATGATGGAACCTACCTACCAGGTGTTTTTTGTGTGCTAACATGCGATGAGAACACATAAGATATTTTCGTTGGTATGCGGAAACATATATATATATATATATATATATATATATTAGAAATTTTCTGTGCCTGAAGGCACAGCGCACCATCGGATCTGAATATGCTTCAGACCGACCGAATCCAGGTTTCATGCGTCTCGAAAGCAAGTCCAACCATAAAATGGATTCCACCAAAAAAAAATTCAATTGATTGCCAGATGATATAATTCCATTCATGTTATAAGATATGGATCTTGGGTGGATGCCCACTTGTGATAAGATAGGGTTAGAATTAGGGTTCCTCCTTTTTAGTTTACTTTGCCTATAAATAGGCTCTCTCCCTATGTATTTAGACACAGTTAATGAGATATCAGAAAGGCTCTCTCTTCTCCCTCTAATCTTCTTTCTCTTGGTCTCTCTCTTTTATAACACGTTATCAGCACGTTGCTCTTCGGTTTGCATAGATTGAAAAAAAAAAAAAAAGAAAAAAAAGCTTTCCTCTCGATTTACGTGCATTAAAAAAAAAAAACAGACCGAACTTCAATTTTTCAAAAGGTAGCAAGGAGTCACTGGTTTCTCCTCTTGGTTTGCGTGAAAAAAAAGACATTCTCCTTTGTTTTTTTTTGGTTTTATGCTTTTCGTTTTGCGTGTGTGGAAGAAACCAAGAAAAAAAAAGAGTTTTTCTCTCTGTTTCGGTTCTGGAAGAAACCAATAGGTGTCTTGTCTTCCT
This sequence comes from Litsea cubeba, assembly GCA_012931725.1. Lineage (NCBI taxonomy): Eukaryota > Viridiplantae > Streptophyta > Magnoliopsida > Laurales > Lauraceae > Litsea > Litsea cubeba. The sequence continues at coordinate 21,262,398 of CM022946.1, forward strand.
CCACCTCGGAACTCGCGCAAAGAGAGATTCACTCTCTGGTTTCATCCGTCCAGCCAAAGTCATGGCAGTAGCAAGGTGTCTTGACCAGCCATAACTTCTCCATCCGTCCTCTGATTGACGAACGATTTGGTTCTACGGATTCGTGGTGACGCGCATTATCGAATAAACGCAACAGTTCGACATTTCGACGGTCAGAAATTTTTCTGGGTTACTATTACGGTAAGCGGTATTCAAACCATAGTTTAAATCCAATTTATTAGAATGCATAAAAATTAGTTTATGATAGTGTTTGGTTACTGTTCATCGTCTTGTACGATTTTTTTTTCTTTTGATTTAAATTTATTAATACTATGAATGAATCACAAAATAGAACCAGAAGTTCTAAAAGTGAACCTGAAGTTCACCTATTTATGGACCAGCAGTCCTAGAAGTTGGAATACTGATATGAACCTGTAGATAAAACAAACCTGAAGTTTTTAATTCAAAAGTCCAAATAAATTATACAGCCATGAAATTAAACATGAAAATTTGACAGAACCAGAAGTTCTAATCATTTGTTAGAACCAGCAGTTCTACTTCAAACCTGAAGATTTGACAGAACCTGCAGTTCTCATTTCATGTATTATGAACCTGAAGTTCTAAATCAAGCCTGAAGCATTGACAGAATCAGCAGTTCTGATTTTCAAAGTTAAGAACCTGATGTTCTAACTTTTACATTGGCCAATTTTGTTTTGGTCATGTTTAAATTCCTTCCTTAATTACTTTTGATGTTAATATTTCATTATTTTTGTTTCTCCTTTTTACTTTATTGATTATCTGTACAAACTTAATTTTTTTTAATTCATTTGAGATGCCTGTTTCTTCGACTTTTTCTTTATGATGGGGATCTTTATTTTTCATTAATGTCCTAATTATGGTGAATGGTTTAATTATTTCAATTTTATCATATGATTGCATAGTTATATTGTTTTATTATTTTGTTTAAGGTATGGATCATGGAACTGAGGACAATCTTTGTTTGGTAGATAGTGCCACAACACACACCATTTTGAAAAAATCAGAAATTTTTCTCAGAATTGATGTTTATTCCACGAAAGGTATCAACCATAGCTGGGCCTGTGCAAATAATTGAAGGCTCCGGAAGAGCCCACATAATGTTACCTAATGGTACCCACTTATTCATTAAAGATGCTTTGTTCTCAAATAGTTCCCGAAGAAACTTGATTAGTTTCAAAGACATCAGAATGAATGGGTACCACATTGAGACTGTAAGTGAAGGTAACAAGGAATTCTTATGCATTGTTACTAGTATTGGAAGCCAGAAGCAAATACTAGAAAAAATTAAGTGCACTCTCCTCAGGGTTATATTACATGACAATCTTAAATGTTGAATCACATTCGGTTATGAGCAAAACAACAAAGTTAAGCCCAAAGCTTAAACTAAGCCCGAAGCTTAGTGATCCGAAGACTTTACAGCTCTGGCATGATAGGTTAGGTCACCCTGGGGCTACTATGTTGAGAAAAATTGTAGATAACTCCTTTGGGCATTCTTTAGAGAACCATCAATTGACCCTACCTAGTGGGTACTTATGTACACCGTGTTCACAAGGAAAATTGATCACCCGACCTTCTTTTGCTAAAGTTGCATACGAATCCCCATCCTTTCTGCAAAGGATACAAGGTGACATTTGTGGACCCATAAATCCCCCTAGTGGACCTTTTAGATATTTTATGGTTTTGATTGATGCCTCCACCCGTTGGTCTGATGTTTGCCTACTTTCAACTAGGAACATAGCATTTGCCCGTCTATTAACTCAAATAATCAAACTTAGGGCTCATTTCCCTGATTCTCCCATTAAGTCTATAAGACTTGACAATGCAGGAGAATTTACATCACAGGTTTTTGATGATTTTGTTCATCTATAGGAATTGTTGTCGAACATCCTGTCCCCCATGTCCACACCCAGAATGGCTTAGCTGAATCCATGATTAAGCGCATCCAACTCATTCTAGGACTCTGCTGATGCAATCCAAATTGTCAGTTAGTGCATGGGGACATGCTGTGTTGCATGCTTCAATGTTAATTCGACTTCGAACCCACAGCCTATCATCAATTTTCTCCTGCACAACTTACATCCGGACATCAACCCAATATCTCTCACTTGCGCAAGTTTGGTTGTGCAGTTCAAGTCCCAATCACACCTCCTAAGCGTACTAAGATGGGACCACAACGTAGATTGGGAATCTATGTAGGTTATGACTCTCCCTCAATTATTCGATATCTAGAACCAATGACAGGAGATGTCTTCACTGCTCGTTTTCCAGATTGTCAATTCGATGAGACAATATTCCCGCCGTTAGGGGGAGATAACATAGTTCCTGTAGAACGACCTGTTCCTGAAGAACGGCGAGAATTAACATGGAATACTTCCACTCTGTCTCATTTGGATCCACGAACTTCACAATGTGAAAATGAAGTCCGGAGAATTGTGCACTTACAAGAAATTGCAAACAGATTACCTGATGCATTTAACGATGCAGCAAAGGTGACAAAATCACATGTGCCCGCTATGAATACACCTGCCAGGATTAATGTCCCTGTAGGACAAAGTCAAAATACAACCGCAAAAGAATCTGCAATACGCCAGAAGCGTGGCAGACCTATAGGTTCAAAGGACTCAGCTCCGCGGAAAAGGAGAAATGAGCAATCATCATCATGTCCTCCCGAAGAGGCACGTAACACTCTTGAAGAGGTTCCTCCCGAAGAGGCACATAACGCTCCTGAAGAGGTTATGGTAAAATCCGTTCTCTCTAGAATAATGGAAGTCCCTGGTGAGACTTTGGAAGCCCCTGAAGAGGCACCGGTACCGGATAATGAAGAGATCTCTATATTTTACAATTATTCAAAAGAGAGATGGAATAGAAATGATATTGTCATCGATGACGCATTTGCATATGCGATAGCTACACAAATATCAAAGGTAAATGATGATGATGATTGGGACACAGAACCACGTTCTATAAATGAATGTCGACAAAGAAATGATTGGCCAAAATGGGAAAGTGCCATCAAAGCAGAGTTAGAGTCTCTCAATAAACGTGGTGTGTTCGGACCTATAGTACAAACCCCAAAAGATGTTAACCCTGTAGGTTACAAGTGGGTGTTTGTAAGAAAACGGAATGAAATGAATGAAATTACCAGATATAAGGCACGATTAGTGGCACAAGGTTTCCTGCAGAAACCTGGGATTGATTATGAGGAAACATACTCCCCTGTCATAGATACAACAACTTTCAGATATCTGATAAGTTTAGCAGTTTCTCAAAATCTAGAAATGCGACTCATGGATGTTGTAACTGCTTACTTATATGGGGACTTAGACACTAGAATTCACATGAAAATCCCGGATGGATTTCCTTTGCCTGAAGCAAAGCCAAGGAGTACATACTCAATCCAATTGAGGCGATCATTGTACGGCCTGAAACAATCCGGAAGAATGTGGTACAATCGTCTTAGTGAATACTTGTCTAAAAAGGGGCATGCAAACGATCCTATTTGCCCGTGTCTATTTATAAAGAAATTCATGAAGGGATTTGCAATATTAGCAGTTTATGTGGATGATATCAATTTGGTAGGGACTCCAGAAGAGCTCGAAGAAACTGCTGATTGTTTAAAGAAAGAATTTGAAATGAAAGACCTTGGAAAAACAAGATTCTGTCTCGGGTTGCAAATCGAGAGAAATTCTAATGGGATGTTGGTCCATCAATCTAATTATACCGAGAAGGTTTTAAAACGATTTGGTATGGACAAAGCACACCCATTAAGCACACCCATGGTCGTCCGGTCTCTTGATACACAGAAAGATCCATACCGTCCTATTGAAAAAAATGAAAAAGTTTTGGGTCAAGAAGTACCATACTTAAGTGCTATTGGAGCCCTGATGTACTTAGCACAATGCACTAGACCGGATATTGCATTTTCTGTGAATCTACTTGCCAGATATAGCTCCGCACCAACTCAAAGGCACTGGGTTGGTATTAAACATATCCTACGATATTTGCGTGGAACAACTGATTTAGGAATATTTTATTCTTATAATCCTATAGATTCCAGTTTTACAGGATATGCAGATTCAGGTTATCTCTCTGATCCTCATAAGGGTCGATCACAGACAGGTTATGTGTTTCTAAATGGTAATGCCGCCATTTCTTGGCGTTCTACTAAACAGACTCTGGTAGCTACCTCCTCTAACCATGCTGAGATTTTGGCTCTTTATGAAGCCAGTAGGGAATGTGTATGGCTAAGATCCTTGATTCAGCATGTTCGTAGTTCTTGTCAATTACCTTCTATTGCAGGTATCCCAAATGTTATCTATGAAGATAATGAAGCATGCATAAAACAAATTCGAGAAGGTTTTATTAAAGGAGACAAGACTAAGCATATAGCACCAAAGTTCTTCTTCACTCATGAACTTCAGAAGAACAATGAAATTGAAGTCAAACAAGTTTGTTCGAGTAACAACCTGGCTGATCTATTTACCAAATCTTTGCCAAAATCAGTATTCCAGAAGTTTGTATATGAGATTGGCATGCGAAGAGTTCATCATCAAACTATGTAAATGGTTGCAATCATCAGGGGAGCAGTTTATCAGGGAGCATCCTGAAGTATGCTTCCCAGGACATTTGTGCGCTGTACTCTTTTTCCTTTCCTAGGTTTTATCCCACTGGGTTTTCCTAGTTAAGGTTTTAACGAGGCAGCATTATGCACGTCCAACACCATTTCAATGATCTTGAAGAATGTTGTACTCTTTTTCCCTTCGCTTTGGTTTTTCCCACTGGGTTTTCCTTAGCAAGGTTTTTAATGAGGCAACTGTCATTAAATGGTGGTCATCCAAGGGGGAGTGTTATAAGATATGGATCTTGGGTGGATGCCCACTTGTGATAAGATAGGGTTAGAATTAGGGTTCCTCCTTTTTAGTTTACTTTGCCTATAAATAGGCTCTCTCCCTATGTATTTAGACACAGTTAATGAGATATCAGAAAGACTCTCTCTTCTCCTCTAATCTTCTTTCTCTTGGTCTCTCTCTTTTATAACAATTCATTCATTTATTCTTAACAAAATTGAATCATGAAATCTTTCACCCAATTTGCTCATCTCACCTTCTTATCTTGGTCCCATCTCGTCATCAATGAAGTAGTGCTTTTTTTTTAAATGAAAAAGGGATTGCAATATCTGTAAATAACTCAAATTTGCTGACCCTTTTTTATTTGGGTAAATTAGCCAAAGGTCCCTGCGCAAGGTCTTCTAAGGCATCAAGGACAACAGCTTTTTCTCTAATGCCTCCAGTCCAGGCAGCTGTATATATTTTGGTGAGAGGTCCCTAATATGCCACATCATATATTTTTATGACTAATTTGTCCCTTTCAACAGTTTCAACATAACACATTCCGTCTTCTTTTCTGTTGTCCTAGAGATCCACTTTCGTCTTCTTCTCTAGGAACAAGGGATTTCAGCTGAGAGCTCTGCAAATCGAAGTCAGCCATCTCCGACTACACCAACCACGATGGCGATGGCCCGGCGATGGAAACGCGACCAGTTCGAGCCTTTTCCGGCGACGGATTCTGCATAACAGAAAAACCCGATGTTGTCTTTGCCTTTTCTTTCCTTTTTCAGTTTCATGTAAGTCTATCTCTTTTAATCATAGCAACCAAAAATTTTTTTACGAAACAACTCACACAGGTTTGTTCAAAAACTCAATTAAAAATTTCAAAACGGAGATAAATTTTACCAGAAACTTAGATAAATTTTTTAAAAACTCTGATAAAGATAAATTTACAAAACTCAGATAATTTATCTGAGTTTTTGGCAAATTTATCTGAGTTTTCGAAAAGTTTACCCAAAACTCAGATAAATTTATGAGTTTTGCAAATTTATCTGAGTTTCTGCCAAAACTCAGACAAATTTATCTGAGTTTTGAACAACTTTTCTGAGTGTGAAGTGGTGCCATCCAACGACCCATATTCACCAAATTCAAGCAACTCATGTATAGACTATAGAGAAGGAAGGATTGAGTGCATGGAGAAAGCGGATTTATCTCCGACAATCCTTTTGTCGTAGATGAAATTCCTTTCTGAGGAAAAGCTTGCTCTTTTCCACCATGTCTAACATCCCTTCTTCTCTTTCCGATGTCTGCCTGACCCAGTTACGTCTCACCATGTCTGTTGCTGACCTCTGGCCCTTTTCTTAAAAGAACTCTCAACCAACACATTTGCTAGCCACCAATCACTATAGCCCCTCTTTTTTTCCTTTGCCCCCAGTTCTTAAGCCATGAAGAGGACATCAAGGGGTCTTCGTTTTCCACTCGGGCGAAAGATGGTCAAGCTCTGGAAGTGGGTTTTTCTCAAACCCAAGCAGAACACCAGAGGCTATAGTCGTTTAAACCCTAAAGTTTCTGGGTCTGCGAGTAACAAGATGATGCCGAAAATTTACAACTGGGGCTGATGCCTCAGGAGAAGACTCTGCCCAGCAGTATCGAAGGACTCTTCCCTTGATAGGAAGGCGGTGGTAGTTCCAAAAGGGCATCTTGCTGTGTATGTGGGTGAGAAAGAGGATGATACTCATAGGTATCTGGTGCCGTAATTTATTTCAACCATACTCTGTTTGCTGAGCTGCTGAGAGAGGCAGAGGAGGAGTTCAGGTTCGACCATTACGGAGGGATTACAATACCTTGCAGGGTGGCAGAGTTTGAGAGCGTGAGGACGAGGATTGTTGGAGAGAGAGGCCTGTTGCTGGTAAGGAGGCTTCACCTTTCACGATTTGTTCATGGCCGTTTGATTGGATTGTTTAGTAGTGTAATTACAATTTTACCTGAGTTTAGCCGAAACTCGGATAAATTGTCTGAGTTCTGCTTTTGCTGACGTGTACAAGGGCGTTTTTGTCTTTTTCAGTGAGTTACTTTTACAAGAGGACTGCCGTCAGTACGATAAAATGTTGTGGACCATTTGCAATAAAAACCACAATTAAGAGACCTCCGCCCAAATGCCCCTTTTTATTTTGATGGGGATGGCAAAAACTTGTAAATTTCTCCGACTTTTATCCCCATTTTTCTTTTGAATGAATAAGGGATGGCAATACTTATAAATAACTCTAACTTGCTGCCCCATTTTTGCATTCTCCTCTTAAATCCCTAGGATGGGTCCAAAATATTCAAGGATTCAAAGAATAAGCTCTCTTACTTAGGTGATATGTGGTATGGACACGGATACCGCACGGACCTGCCACATAGGCTACACAAGAACGATAGGATAAGAAATCATGTACCAACCCAAAAGCATAAGCTTAATAAGTGAAAGGCCCAAACAAGTATATGTGAAGTATTTTCAAAGGCATTACTTAGGCAATATGAGATGTGAGACTTTACTTTAGTAACAGCATCATTTCAGGCTAAGTGGATTTTGAATGCGTGGACATTTGGATTGTATTGATGAGATTTCAAGTCGTTTTAACAGTTGAATTTTTATTTTTATTTTTTATCTTTAAGAAGAACCACAAGTCACAACTTAGCAAATCAAAGATTGAGTGCCTAAAAATTCTTCTTTGTTTGTCGCACACAATTGGACACTGAGAAAAAGAATTCAGTACTTTCATCCCATTACAGAGATAATTATCGTTAGTTAGTATGATGAAGAGAGGAAGAACAGTTGGAGTGAGTGAGAGCTAGCGAAACAGCTTAAACAAGAAGAGCAAGTGAGTCCTGATCCTTCCAGACTCAGATCGACGTTTTTCGTAATTTTTTATTGGAGTTTACTAATTAAAAATTGGAGAAATTAGCGAAAGGTCCCTATAAGTCCATGTTTCCAGCCTCCAGTCCAAGGAAAAACTTTTTAAGGTCTTTGGTCCATTCAGCTAGACTTTTTCCAGCCTTAGGTCCTTGTGCACACATGTTTTCATTTTTTAAGATAAAAATGCCCCTGTAACTGTTTGCCGTCGGACGCAAGGCATAAAGTAGGAAGAGTAGCGAGAGAGGGGACCAGTCACCAGTCCAGCCAAGCGCTGCCGACGTCACGACACGTAATGCCTGTGCAGGCCCACATGTAGAAAGGGCAAACCCGGGAGCACCAACTATCGGCAAAACACAGTCCATCATTTAGATTATTCCAATATCTGAGTTTACCGATTACTAGATCCATCGCCTCACGAATTTATGGCGAGTGGAAGCCTAATAGCAGAATGGTTCATGACACCAGTCGAAGATTCAGATTAAAGTTGCTTATCTTTTTTTTACTGACTGTAGCAAACCTCGATTATTGGGCTTAATGTCGACTCTTTCTGTCTTTTACCGGTGAGATTGAGATCCATCCTCATCCTCATCCTCCCTCTTCACATATCTCATTGCTTACTTCTTCTTGTGCTCTTGATCTATTCAAGTTGCAGAGAGAAAAAGAAAAGGAAGACGAACGAGAGAACATGGCGCTACAGGTAGTAGAAGACAAATTTATTTCAGAATTCAGATAAATAGTAAAAAACAGTCAGATAGATTTGGCGAAAATTCAGATAAATTTGTCCAGAACTCAGATAAATTTGACGAAAATTCAGATAAATTTGTCCAGAACTCAGATAAATTTGACGAAAAATTCAGATAAATTTCACAAAAACTCAGATAAATTTATCAAAAACTCAGATAAATTTGTTAGAAACTCAGATTTATTTGCCAAAAACGAAGATAAATTTATCAAAAACTTAGATAAATTTACAAAAATCAACCTCCGGCGATGGGAATAGTTAATGTCCGGTAATGAACGGTGACAAACAACGGTAGGAGCGGCTGCAAATCAAAACTCCAATGAATCACACCTCCATCATCACCACAAATTACAAAAACCAACGAAGAAGAAGATGAATTAATTTGAAAAAACCCTCAGTTTTAATTAACCCCACAAAACCAGAAGAAGAAAAAAAAAGAAAAGGAAGACAAAGGAGAAGTTGCATAGAGAGAGATGGGTGGTAACGGAAAAACCAGGTGGAAGATCTCTTTTCATATTCTACCTACTAAAAACCAGGTCCTCAGATAAATTTGATACGAGGACTAGGATATAGGCTGGGCTTTCGTAGCTAGTTAGGTTAGAACCAACCCGCACCAAACCCAACCTCCTTCTTCTTCTTCGTCATGTTCTGTTCCAACTTCAACAGTCAACGGAACCCATCACCTCTGACTCTAAAACCCTCCCCTACTCCCATGCCATGCCTCTGACGCTCTCCTCCTCCTCCTCCTTCCGCCAAAAAATGACCTCCTCCACCGATATCCTGTCGGCGGTAGTGGACTCGATCACCCACTCCCTGTCTGAGTGTAACTCATGGTCACTCATCTTACAAATGCTTCACATGTTAAATAAATTGTTACTTGCATGTAGTTTACAAAGATCCAAATGTCACCCGCTCCCTGTTACATCTCTCCAGGAGCGCATGATAGCAATAGGCACGTGGCTCGCACTCCTCGACTCTGCTTCGTTTCAAACCCGGATCTTTGCAGCAAGAAGACAATTTAGAGAGGGGTAAATTGGTCTTTTCAGGTACCCATAAGTGTGAGAGGGACCTTTGACTGCATGACTTTTTTTTGTGGACTGTTAGCAACAAGGTTATATTATGAGGGACCTCCGACCAAAAGCCCCTTAAAAATTTAAATAATTTTTATAATAGTTGAGCCCACTAAATAATGAACACTAAAGATACATGAAGTTTTATTTTATTTTACTCATGTGCTTTGTAATGATCCTAATTTCTACCAAAGTGAGGTTTTTCATAAAGTGGACCCAATGACTTACAAACTTATCTCGAGTTTCAAACTCAGAGGATGTCGAATTAGAGTGAGCTCTAAAATGAGGAGGCATGCTACTAGCTTTACTCTTTTTTTGTATTTTTTTTTTCTCGGTTGACTTAATGGCCAGGATATAGAAAGTAAAGGCTCCCACTGAAGTTCGAAACCTCGCATGTATTATGGAAGCGGGTGCCTTATCAACAAGGCGAGCCCTCTGTTCCCACTAGCTTTACTTTATCATTGCATGAACCTTCACATGATAATGGTGAGTGAGTTGCCCAATGAGTCACGAAGACTTAAGTCAAATATGTTGGACGTAGGTGTGGTCCACATGACCACACATACTACTTAAGTGGGCTCCACATAGGCTACCATTCACATTAAAAGGGACTCCATCTGTTTTGGTTTTCCTAAAACTAGCTAGGACTTGAAGGGAAGTCTCCAATCATCGAGGTTTCTTCTTATTTGGCTAATTAAGAGGGTTTACAAAAGCTGCTAAAAGGAGAATTTCATGATGGAAAGGGAATCATAAAAGTAAAGAAAACTATCAATAAAGGATTCTTGGTCTACCCCATCACTTCAGAGAAACTGATAGGATCAGTCGTTGGATCATACATAAGAGGAGATCAGTGTAATAATTCCCTACTAACAATAACCTGTGCTATGTATGGGCATATTTACTAATAAAATTTGTAGCAACATGCATAAAAACCAATTAAAAAAGAAATTCAAATCACATAGAATCATCCTCAAACACTTAATGACAGAGAACAATAAAAAAGAGGATAATGACAATATCTCTTCTTTTTTTTTCTTTTTTTTGCTTACTTGGCTCAGTGGCCAAATTTGGAGAGGAGTAAAGTCACCCACCAGGGATCGATCGATCCCTAGTGCGTGGGATGGAAGTGAGAGCCTATACCACTTGGTCATTCCTAAGTCCCCAATATATCTTTTTTTTTTTTTTTTAATCCAAGAGATTGTGGCGCAGAAATGGAGTAATAGAGGTGGAGTGGAAAGGAAAGAGGAGAATATGCGGGGTAAGTGAGATTTGGGCTGGAAATGAAGTGGTCAAGAGGTGTAAAAAGTGGGAAGAAGTTAGAGTGGTTGCATGTGGAAGTAGGGGGAGAATGAAAAGAAGTTACGTGGTTGCATGTAAAAGTGTGGGGGAGAAAATGGGTAGAGAAGGGCTATAACTCCCCGTCAAAATCAGCAGGTGCGGTCAAAATTGGCTTTAATAGTACCCTTGTCTTTAATATAATATAATTGAGAAAGTAGTTGGGCACAAGCGTTTGGGAGAAATTGTCTTAGATCATAGAAGCAAGTATTCACTTAGATTACAGTTTTGTGTTGTCAGATCTATATTAATTACATTGGATCCTATTATAATATTGATCATGAAAGCTAACAAGTGGTATTAGAACTTATGGTTAATAAGAAATATACATCAATGACCGATTTAGATTTGACTAAATCTGATAAATTTAGGCTTATAGAAGGTAACAAATCTAAAGGATATAGCTAGGACCGATTATTAAACTTGAGGAGTGTCTCCCATTAGCCATTGGCCCAGGAAGAAAGGGTTATATGTCTCTGTTGATGTTGCATAAACTCAAACCTTTTGCTCCCATTGAATAGAGCTCCACTACTGAAAGAGAGGAATATTCTTGATGAATGTCACTGGGTAAGTTGAACCTCAACATCATCGGCAACTAAAAATAATGTGAAAGACTGCGTTGACAATACAAAGAAGAAATTTGAGGTGACAGATAAAGCAATCAGAGCAACAACAATGAGTAGATTGGCTACTATGAAACTATATGGATGTAGGAGTATCAAAGAACATATGTTGGAGAAAGACCAATTTCGCAGCTAAGCTTAAGCTAAACGATATGGACATGACTTAATTTATCTTGGAGATGACTGGATCCATTATTTGGGAAATCCCTTATGATCATAGATACAAATTTTAGCGTGAATATAGCATTAAGAGAGGAATTACTAATGAGACTAATTAATTTTATGGCATAAATATTTAAGATACATCTCGAAAGAAGGAATGGAAAGGATGGATGTCGTATACCACAAAATCTTGGATTCCATTGACTTTGGTGTCTTCATACTAAAGGTAGGCAAGCCAGAACCAGTAAGAGAACTGCCACAATGAGTTCAAAACTCTAATTAGAGATGATCCAGATAGATGTATGTGGAAAGTTACATGTTCCTTGTTACACTTGGGAGGAGTATTTCTTCACATTTATTGATGATTTCTCATATTTCAGCTATGTTTATTTGTTATGTGAAAAATCTGATCATGTCATGTGTGTTTTTAAAGGTGTGTGGGGAGATTTTCAAAGCTCCAGGATTACGCTAATCACAGCCATTAAATGAGACTAAGCATTCTCACGTGTCATCCGCGCGCCACCTACGTGGCATCAGATTCGTCTCGGCTACCAGGATAGGGGCCCCGGCCGAAGTCAGGCAAGTCCGGGCCGCTAGCGCCGAGCTCGGCTACCCCAGGTGCCGACCTCGACTGAAAACTCCGCCTCGGCCGAAGGTGCCGGGACGAAAGCCGAAGCAAGAAGAGAATCTCCACTCGCGCTCTTCGCCCTCCACGTCAGCAGACACGTGGAGGAGTAGGGGCGCGAGCCAGTAAGATAGATGCGACATCCAGCCGTCCACAATCTTCGCCAGATCCCTGACAAGGCGGCATCCAGCGGCTGAAGCCAAATCAGGGCAGAGCCCGAGGATGGATTTGATGGTACCCCTACCGTCAAAGGCGTCCAACACAATCTGACCCAACATGACACGCATTTAATGCGATATGGGCCGATCCGACTGGCATTAAATGCAAAGTGGGCTGGATTGGACCGCATTTATTACTTTGTGGGCTGATGATGACTTCCCTGTCAAGTCATGGGCCCACACTAAGATATCATCCAAAAATATCTTCCAAATCGTCTATAAATAGAGCTTCATTTCACATGCAAGGTACGCACAATCGAACTCAGAGAGTAGTTACTCTGCCTCTCTTCTTCCTCTCCTTCCTTTGTTCCAGTTCATTCACTGACTTAGGCATCGGAGAGCCTTGCGCCGCCCAGGCCAGGGTCCTCTGACCGTTTGCTCTTCCCTTTCAGGCTTTCAGGCAGTGGGTTATCTTCTTCATTTGGATAAGTCCTGTAAGGCACCCCGATTATTGTGGGTCATTATTTTTCTACACCTACAATTGGCGCCGTCTGTGGGGAAGCACTATCCCAACCTTCCAAACCTTCCCAATCTTTCCAAAAACCATGCCTCCGAAAGCTAAGAAAGGCGGAAAGTCCCAGAGAGCAGTGTTCGAGCGTCCAGGTCCGTCGACGGGCGTCCCTCCTCAGGGACGGCCCGGAGCGGACCGTGGCGCGTCAGCAGGCGAGGAGCGCGTAGCCTCGCGACCCTTCATCGAATCTCCCTTCTGTGAGGGGTTCGAGACCTCGTGCTCTGACGATGAAGTCCCGCCTCCCCCACGGGGAGAGCGTCGACGTGAGCAACCTCTCAGAGGCAAAGCTCCGGCAGTGGAGGAACCACACCACTTGCAACCCCCTGATGCTGGAGGAGACATCGCGGCTCAAAATGCTCTCCTCCAGGAGCAGGAGCGAGTAATCCGCCAGCTCCAGCAGCAACTGAGAGCGGTGCAAAATGCCTCTCAAAGGCAGCCCTCAGAGCCTCGAGGCGAGAAGAGAGCTGTTCAAAGCAAGGTAGTCCAGCCATCCCGAGAGGATCTAAGAGCCTTTCTGGATCAGAAGCGCAGCCATGCCTACGATGAAGGCTCGAGCAACACCCGTAGCCATCGCGGCCGCGACGGGCGAGCTCATAGCCACCATGGTCGAAGCCATGCAAAGCGAAAGCCAAGAGCGCCGACACCAGAGAAGGATGACGAGCAGAAGCGGCTCGACAAGCGCATCAAGCTAGCTCTCCAGCGCAATCTGGAGATGCGGGACCAGCAATAGATCTGTGGCCCCACCGACTTGGGGGCCTCTCCTATCACTTGGGACATCGAGAGAACTCCCTTGCCCAAGAAGTTCTCAGTCCCGCGGTTTGTCCCTTATGACGGACTGTCTGACCTGTCCACTCACCTCCGTCACTTCTCCCAAAAGATGTCCATCTGGGGAAATGATGGCCATCTCAACTGCAAGATCTTCTCCTCCAGTTTGAGCGACCTCCCTCTGAAGTGGTTCTGCGCTCTGCCAGAGAAGTCTATTTTGAGTTGGAAGGAGCTCCAACTCTCTTTCCTGAAGAAGTTCCAAGCCTACAGCGTCGTTCCCAAAACCGATGCTGACATCCTCGCTCTAAAATTGAAGCAGGGCGAGACCCTCACCTAGTTCGCCCGACGGTTCTGGGCAATTTACAGCCAAATCGAGGATACCAGAGAGGAGGTGGCGACTTTCGCTTTCCAGAATGCCCTGTTACCAGGGGACGAGCTGCGGAAAGATTTAGCGGGAGATCCCGCTCCCTCCATGCCTGCCTTGATGTCCCGGATAAAGCGCTTTATCGCCCAGGAGGAGGATGAAATCAGAGCTCGAGAGGAGGAAGGCCGGGAGATCGCAGGCCCAGAACCCAAAGAAAGGAATAGTCAGCCCCAACAGCGGGGTAAAAAGCCATTCCAGAGGCAAGAGCCGAAGCAGGCATGGGTCTCCAATTCGGCGAGACCCTCAGCATCCCGGTCTGGGGGCGACAGAAGGGCCAGACCTCCCCCCGACACCTACCAGGCCATGAGCATCACCTTCAAAGAGCCAATCCACCAGGTCATGAACAAAGTCAAATCCCAGCCATTCTTCAGATGGCCTCGCCCATTGGCAGACGATCCCTCCACTCGTGACCAATCCAAGTTCTGTGCCTACCATAAGGGTAACGGGCACAGAACCGAAGATTGCAGAACTCTGAGGTTTCACTTAGAAAGGCTCGCCAAGGAAGGCCATCTCGCAGAGTTCGTGAAGGCGGGAGACGTCGGCAACGGCGGCGATGGCCGAGCTCATCAGAGCGTGGCCAAGGATCCGGACAGTGAAGACTCCGAAAAGATAATCAATGTGATCCACCTGGCGCCCTCAGCTCCCTCTTCCTCAGCTCGAGACAGCCCTCAGGCTCGTGCCGAAGCCAGGAGGGCCTCGCACGGGAAGGAAGTGATGAAAGCCGAACTCGGGCCAGCGCCCAAAAGAGCTCGCCGCGACCGACCCGCAATCTCATTCTCCGACAAAGACTTGGAGGGAATCCAACTCCCTCACAGCGACCCTCTACTCTTGACCATGAAGCTGAAGGACTTCACTGTGAAGAGGATCCTCGTCGACTCTGGGAGCTCTTCCGAGGTCCTCTACTATGACTACTTTAAGAAAATGAACCTCTCCGAAGCCGACCTCACGGAGGTCCGAGCGCCCCTGCTAGGGTTATCCGCCAAACCAGTTTATCCCAAGGGTAAAATCACCCTGGAAACCCGAGTGGGCGGAGCCTCCGTGCTGGCCGACTTCCTAGTCGTGGACGCCCCTTCTCCCTACAACGCCATCCTGGGCAGAACGTGGCTCCACAAGTTGGAAGCAGTCCCCTCTTCCCTCCACCAAAAGCTAAAGTTCGTGCTCGAGAACAAAGAGGGCAAGATGGAAGTGGTCACAGTAGAAGGGGATCAACAGCAAGGTAGGCAGTGCATGCTGGCCGTGGTCCCGGCAGAGAAGGAGCCAGGGCGCGTCAACCTGGCGGAGTTTGAAAAGGGTCTAGAGGAGATCGGCCGAGACCCTGACAAGAAAAGTATTGAAGACCTAACTAAAGTCAGGCTCGACCTAGTTGACCCTGATAGGTTTTTCCTTATCGGCACGCAGCTGCCGGATGAAGAGAGAGCCGAGCTCTCAAGGTTCCTAGTACAGAACGTGGATGTCTTCGCTTGGACCCCGAGCGAAATGCCTGGGGTCGACCCCGAAGCCATGTGCCACAGGCTGAATGTGGATCCCAGCCGCAAGCCAGTGGTGCAAAAAGCCCGAAGGACGGGGATCCAGCAGACAGACGCAGTGGTCGTCGAGGTCGGCAAGTTACTGGAGGCAGGCGCAATCCGGGAAGTCCAGTACCCAGTTTGGTTAGCCAATACGGTGGTGGTGAAGAAAAAGACAGGCAAATGGAGGGTGTGCGTAGACTTCACCGATCTTAACAGGGCCTGCCCTAAAGATAGTTTCCCCCTTCCGAAGATTGATCAGATGATCGACGCCACCGCCGGCCACGACCGAATGAGCTTCCTCAAGGCCTACAGGAGCTACCATCAGATCCCGATGTATGAGCCAGACGAGGAGAAAACCGCATTCATCACCCCCAGCGGCACTTATTGCTATAAGGTAATGCCCTTCGGGCTGAAGAACGCGGGGGCAACATATCAGCGCCTCGCTACAAAGATGTTCCAGGCTCAGCTCGGCAAGACGGTGGAAGTCTACATTGACGACATGATCGTCAAGTCGAAGCACTCCAGCGACCAGTTGGCGGATCTGGCCCAAGTCTCCAGTATCCTTCGCGCATTTAAGCTCAAGCTCAATGCTTCCAAGTGCGCCTTCGGCGTGGCTTCTGGCATGTTCCTTGGAAGTCTGGTAACGCGAAGGGGAATAGAGGCCAACCCGGACCAGATCACTACAATCTTGGGCATCCAGAGCCCATCTACTACAAAGAAAGTTCAGAAACTCACAGGCATGGCTGCAGCACTCAATCGCTTCATCAGCCGGTCATCAAATAAGTGCAGGCCTTTCTTTCAACTTCTGAGAAAAAATTTAAATTTTCAGTGGACCCCTGAGTGCGACCAAGCGTTGGCAGCACTCAAAACTTATTTGTCTTCACCTCCTTTACTCTCTACCCCAACTCAGGGAGAGATTTTGTATTTATATCTTGCGGTCTCGGATCATGCAGTGAGCTCCGTCCTCATCAGAGAGGACGAAGGAGTACAAAAACCAATTTATTATACAAGCAAGATCCTGCTTGACGCCGAGACCAGATGCCTTTTGCTGGAGAAGCTCGCACTGGCACTCGTCAGCGCCGCCAGCAAGCTCTCCCATTATTTCCAATCCCACACCATCGTGGTGATCACGGAGCATCCACTCCGTTCTATATTCAAAAAGGCTGACTTTTCAGGGCGAATCTCCAAGTGGGCAGTCGAACTAGGGCAGTATGATATTCAGTACCGTCTCCAGATTGCGATCAAAGCCCAAATTCTGACTGACTTCATTGTAGAGTTCGTCTCGCCAAGTTCGGCTCCAACCCAGCCCGGCACGGAACTTGGGGGCGCAGGGCATGAGCCAGAAGTCACCGAGGTCGAACAGGCTCCCGCCTTGGCATGGAAGGTCTTTGTGGACGGTTCGTCCACCTCCCAGCGAGCTGGCACCGGCATAGTCCTCCAATCGCCTGAGGGACTGGTCATAGAGCAAGCCTTCGCCTTGGGTTTTAGAGCAACAAACAATGAAGCAGAGTATGAAGCACTGATAGCAGGGTTGAACAGCGCCCGAATCCTCGGAGCCCAGCACCTGGTGATCTTCAGCGATTCACAACTGGTGACTAGCCAGCTCGCTGGGGACTACCAGGCCAGGGACGACAGGATGGCGGCCTACTTAGCCCTCGCGCAAAAGCTGCTCTCTCATTTCAAGACAGCCGAGGTCAAGCAAATCTCCAGAGACACCAACACGCACGCTGATGCGCTTGCAAACCTGGCCTCCGCTGTCGAAGCAGAAAGAGAAAGACTGTCGAAGTTGGATCGATATCAAGATCAAGCTTAGAGCTCCACTCACCTCGGCAAGTCCTTTGCGCCGACCTCGGCCCGAGCTGGATGGACCCAATCATCTCCTACTTGAAGGACGACCAGCTCCCCAAGGACAAGACTAAAGCCCATCGAATCAGACTCAAGGCAGCTCGATTCTGGTTATCTCCCGAAGGCAAACTCTACAGAAAATCCTTCACAGGTCCATACCTCCAATGCGTTCATCCCAGCAAGGTGGACAACTTCCTATATGAGATCCATGAAGGAATCTGTGGCAGTCACATCGGAGGCCGATCACTGGCCTACAGGGCAATAAGCCAAAGTTACTGGTGGCCCTACATGCAGAAGGATGCGCAAGTGTACGCCAGAAAATGCGAGAAGTACCAGAAGTTCTCCCACTCTCTTCATCAGCCAGCGCAAGACCTGAATCCCCTCTCCAGTCCATGGCCCTTCACTCAGTGGGGGCTGGGCATTGTGGGGCCCCTTCACCGAACTCCGGGGAACAAGAGGTGGCCGATCGTTGCGACGGATTACTTCACGAAGTGGATAGAAGCTGAGTCGCTGTCCTCCATCACGGATAGGGATTCCAGAAGCTTCGTATGGAAGAACATCATAACGAGGTTCGGTATCCCCAGGACCCTGATTTCGGACAACGGGACTCAGTTCAACTCCAAATCCTTCAAGGACTTCTGCCGAGAACATGGCATCAAAAACCATTACTCCACCCCGGCGTATCCACAGAGCAATGGCCAGGCCGAAATTTCCAACAAGATAATCTTGGACGGCCTCAAGAAGCGGTTGGACAAGGCAAAAGGGAGATGGGTAGAAGAGCTTCCCAGCGTGCTGTGGGCATACAGAATAACTCCAAGGCGATCCACCTCGGCGGCCCCTTTCTCTCTGGCTTATGGGATGGAGGCGGTCATTCCCTTGGAAATTGGCCTCCCCACCCTGAGGACAGAATTGGTCGACCAGAGCCGAAATGACATAAACTTGGCAATGGAGTTGGACCTAGCAGATGAGCGTCAAGAAGCGGCAGCCCTGCGACTGACTGATTATCAGCAGCGGCTAGCCAGAGGCTACAATGAAAAACTCAGAGGAAGAAGCTTCTCCATAGGAGAGCTAGTCCTGAAGAAGACCCTGCCAGCTGACAAAGATCCAAATGAAGGAAAACTGGCCCCAAACTGGCATGGCCCATTCAAGGTGGTCTCACTGGCAGGACGATCCTCTTACAAACTCGAAGACTTAGAAGGCAAGCCATTGCCGAGACCGTGGAATGCATCCCACTTGAAGAAATTCTATTTCTAAAGATGTAACGTGAGTCTCAGAATCAATGAAAGTAACACTTGCCACCAATCTGTGTCATCTCTCCCTATCTGAGTTCGGCAGCTCTGGGTCCTTGACCCTGGAAGGGACTTCGAGTTCATACACTCAGTCGCTTCCTAAAGTTTGGGTCCTTGACCCTGGAGAAGGCTTCGAGTTCATACACTCAGTCGTCTCCTAAAGTTTGGGTCCTTGACCCTGGAGAAGGCTTCGAGTTCATACACTCAGTCGTCTCCTAAAGTTTGGGTCCTTGACCATGGAGAAGGCTTCGAGTTCATACACTCAGTCGTTTCCTAAAGTTTGGGTCATTGACCCTGGAAAAGGCTTCGAGTTCATACACTCAGTCGTTTCCTAAAGTTCGGGTCCTTGACCCTGGGGAAGGCTTCGAGTTCATACACTCAGTCGTCTCCTAAAGTTTAGGTCCTTGACCGTGGAAAAGGCTCCGAGTTCCTGCACTCAGTCGTTTCCTAAAGCTTGGGTTCCTAACCCTGGGAGAGGCTTCGGATTCATACGTCCAGTCGCTTCCTAAATTCCGGGTTCATACACCCCTCGAGATCATTCCTGAACTCAGGTTCGCACAGCCGAGATCATCAAGACCCTGGTTTCGTCTCGGCAAAAGACAGTTCATCTCGGCCAACGCTGGTCCATTTCAGCCAATGACAGTTTTCAAAAGAAAAAAGAGCAGTGCAAGCACTGAAGTGCAAAAAAGCAGCACGAAAATACAAGCATCGCAATTGTATGTTCAAAAAGGCAAAAATGAAGTATTGTACACAAATTGTATGATCACAAAAACTGTTCCTTTTATTCATTGTAATCATTTCATTACAAGGGTTACAGAAGAGAAAAACAAAATACAGCAAGGAAGCTCGCAGTCCTCTGAAAATAGAAAAAGAAACGAAGGCTGGGAGGCCCTGATCTTCACCGACTCTTCAATCCAGTCTCCAGCGCCCTGAGCTCTTCAACGCCCTCTGGATTGCAGGCTTGGAGAATCCGATCCTCGCTGGTCTACTGTCCGGAGGCTTCGGGGGACTTTGAATTTCGCTGAGCTCTACAATACTCTATGGTCAGCTAGACCAAACTTTGAAGAGCCCCCTCGGTCCAGCGGTGTCTCGATCCTGCCCGCCGCTTGGAGGTCTTGACATCCCACAAGAAGCATGGTTACACACGGAGTCCTCTGAGATGAAAATAAGACCCCCAAACGCAGGGGGCGCCACCAACCCACAGCTGCAAAGATTCCTATGCAACCGGACCGGGGAGGGTTGGCCGTGGACCCGCGTTCAGAGAGCGCGTAGTCCACGAGGATCGTCTTCAGAGAGCGCGCAGACTACGGCAGACTTTCCCCCTCGGAGAAAGCCACCTTCTGGCGCAAGGGTTCCCCTCAGGTCAAGTATTCCTAATGATCTACCAGACATGACTATTGAGTTGGTTAACAGAGAAAGACAGGCTCCTATATCTATGTGGATTATACTATCCTAGTTCCTTTTTTCCTCCCATGGCGAGCCTACCACTCCTATTTATAGGAAGGAGAAGGGCCCGGTCTCCGAGGGAATTATGAGGCAAAGTCTCCCACGCCTTAAGTAAGGAGCACGTCTTCTTGTGCTCTGACCAGCGGTTCCGATGACGCCACATGGAGCCATTCGCTCGTTTTCCTCATTGGCCGCACCGCCACACTTACTGCTATTTATGGTCTCCGGAATACGGAGAATCGGCACAGATAGCTATGAAGATCGTTCGATATTCTCTCTCACTCAAAACTCACACGTCACATCACATAGAAGGTATTCAGCCAATTCAGGAGAAAGAAAAGGAGAGAGAATGCACAAGTAAAGAAGCTATGTTTTTCATTAAAGCCAAAGGATGTTACAGGGCTGAAAGATTGCATAACAAAGATAGAGAAGAAAAGTTACAAAGAGCAAAAACAAGAGCAAGGCGCAACTACTGCGGCTTCGGCGACTCCACCAGTATGATCACCGACTCAGACGAACCAGCAGTCTCGGCTACGACCGCGGCTTTGTCTGATGGGCCACCAGCAGCGGGGGCGGAAAAAGCTTTGCCTTGAGGTGTGACCGGGGCATCGCAGGCAGGCGGGGCAGTTGGAGAGACATCCGAGGCAGGGTCAGCTGTAGGGGCTTCGACTGGGGCACCCTCGCCCGGAGGAGCAGAGCTCGGCTCAGGGACCGGGTCCGAGTACTTCGGCAAGTTCCGATAGACCGGGTGGTCTTCGGGAACCCCCGCACGCCTCAGTGCGGCCAAGCACCCTTCCTCGAACAAAATGGAGGTAATTTCCTCCACCTGCTTCTCATATTCTTCGGTGGCCTGGTCCACCCCCCTCTGGAAAGAAGACTGCGCCTCGGACAGCAGAGAAGCCTTCTCCTTCTTCAACTCGGCGTTCCCTGACTTCAGCTTCTCAATTTCGGCGCGCCCAGCCAGCACTTCGCCGCGCAGCCTCGTTGCCTCAGCCGCTGATTCGGACCTTGATCTGGCTAATTCCGACTCCAGCTCGGCAATCCTCTTGGTCTTCGTCCAGATATCACCCTTCAGTTGGTGAGTCTGCGACGTGAGGTCAGCAACACTGACCAGAGTTGCCTTTAGCTGAGTGGTCGCCCCGGCGCTGCTCCTCCTCAGCCCTTCCAGCTCTTTCTTCAACCTCTCCCTCTCCGACTCCAGCTGGGTGACCTTGGCAATGTTCCTGTCACTCCGTTCCATCACTGCCAGGAGCCTCTGCACGTTTTGCAGAAAGAAAGAGTAAGTCAAATAACGGCAGCCGAGTTAAAGCACTTGGAGAAAAGCATAGAAGATACTACCAAAAGGTTAGCCTGGATCGCCGAGACCATCAAGCTATCGTTGTCATACCTCGCGTGCATTTCCATGTCTCGCGGTAAGGCACAGGCTTTTGCGAGGGCTCCAATGACGTCGGTGTTCCCCATCAGCCGGTCCTCGACGTTTAGAGGCTTCCCGGGCTGCGTCTCCATCTTGGGCCGCCATGCCGTCGGGGTAGTACGAGTCCGGAGGCCGATCCGGACCCTTGCCCCACCGAGACAACAAGCTCGCGGGCCGCCTTGCTAACCAGCGCACTCTTCTCAGGCGGGGCCTTACCCCCAGGACCTCGCGCAGGAGTCTTGCCCTTCGGAGGCTGTTCAGCCCCTGAGTCCTTCTCGCCCGCCTTGGACTTCTTCCTGGGTGGGGACCCCTCCCTCGGGCGATCCGGCGAGCAACTCCGCGCTCCCTCGCTCAGTGTAGGGGCAGAAACAGAAGTGGCGACAGCATCCCCCGAGCCTGAAGCCGCACGGGTGCTGGCGGTCGAGGGTGTCGCAGAAGATGAAGATCTTTGCCTGAACTTGGCCGCCAGAACTTTGGTGCCGGGCACTCTTGATCCTCCTTCCATCCCTTCCTCCTGGTTAGACGAGTAGGCGTCAACTATCTCCTTCAGGTTCGGCGACTCTGAGCTAGAAGAAGTAGATGCCTCAGCACCAAACGCGGCTCGGCTCGCAGCAGGGTCGACTAAAGGGACCCCGGCAGGCACCGCCAAGGTGACGGGAGGACGGTCAAGCTGCGGGTCGTCCCCCGGAACTGCTCCAATTCTCCTGTAGTGGCCGCGGTACCTCGGCGTATACCCTAGCAGCTTCTAGGCCGATTTGGTCTCGTGCCCTTTGTATCTCTCGACCTTCTTGTGATCGTCGATGTTCTTCCTCCAGCCTTCACTCACAGCTCGGTGTCGCCTCGCGTGTAGTTCTGCGCCACAAACAACAAAGGATATCAGCTCGACAACATAAAGGTTGAGCAGAACAAACAGAGAAAAGAGGCAGTAATTACTTGGGACAGCCCCGAGGTGGCGAAGGACCATCAGTCTCCTATCCTCGCCAGCGCCGAATTCCCAGTCCCCAGACACACAGAAGAGGTCTTCCTCGGCGTTCTTACCGGAATCCTCCAGGGCCAGGACGAAGCCTATTCGGCGCTGCTTCACCCGGAGGTAGTAATTGTCTCCCCCAGCCTTGCAAATGTCATAGACGTCCTCGATGTCATGGACACCCAGGTTGATCCCCAAAATCTCGTTCAGTTTTGCCATACCCATGATGACTTTGAAGCCATTGGGCATCAACTGGCATGGGGTAATCGACCACATGCTAAGGCAGGCCCTAAGAAGAGGGTGCAGAGGGAATCTGACCCCGCCCTCGATCACGGAGATCAGAGGAACGGCATCCAGCCGCAGGACTAGCCGCGTGTGGCCTGGTCGATGGGATCCGCCGGCCTAAGGCGAACTCCCTCTGGGATGTTATAGGTAGCCCTAGACCTAGCCATGCCCTCGTCTGTATCTAACCGAAACCTAGGGGTGCCCATGTCTAAAAGAAGAAAACAGCGGAAAGAGACCCTGAAGGTGAAGAAACCCTAAAAGCCAGACAGGGGCACGAAGTTACTTACAGAAACGGAAAGGCGAGTCAAAAATAGATCTGAGTGCGTCCTACGGTCGTCCTCACCAGAGAAATCTCGAAGAACATAGCAGAAATCGAAGGCAGGGGCGAAGGAAATCAGAAAGAAGAAAGAAAGGAGATAACCCTATTTATAGAAAGGGAACCCTCTTTGGGCGCCACTTTCGAATTCGAAGAGACGGATTTCGCAATCCGCGCCTGTTCCATCAATAAGACAGCGCAATCAATGAAGAGGCTATACGTGTAGCCGTCGGTTCGCTTCCCAGGACGGACAGGACGAAGCATTTATTGCCTCAGAAAAGTTGAAGCGACACCAGGTAATGATCGCCACGTCTCCGGACAGGTTCTCTAGCTTCAGACCACTAAAGGCCAGGACGCTTAAGAGGTCAAAAGCTAGGGGGCAATTGTGTGGGGAGATTTCCAAAGCTCCAGGATTACGCTAATCACTGCCATTAAATGGGACTAAGCATTCTCACGTGTCATCCGCGCGCAACCTTCGTGGCATCAGATTCGTCTCGGCTACCAGGATAGGGGCCCCGGCCAAAGTCAGGCAAGTCCGGGCCGCTAGCGCCGAGCTCGGCTACCCCAGGTGCCCACCTCGGCTGAAAACTCCGCCTCGGCCGAAGGTGCCGGGACGAAAGCCGAAGCAAGAAGAAAATCTCCACTCGCCCCTTCGCCCCCCCACGTCAGCAGACATGTGGAGGAGTAGGGGCGCGGGCCAGTAAGACAGATGCGACATCCAGCCGTCCACAATCTTCGCCAGATCCCTGACAAGGCGGCATCCAGGGGCTAAGGCCAAATCAGGGCAAGGCCCGAGGATGGATTCGATGGTACCCCTACCGCCAAAGGCGTCCAACACAATCTGGCCCAACGTGACGCGCATTTAATGCGATATGGGCCGATTCGACTGGCATTAAATGCAAAGTGGGCTGGATTGGACCGCATTTATTACTTTGTGGCCTGATGATGACTTCCCTGTCAAGTCATGGGACCCGCACTAAGATATCATCCAAAAATATCTTCCAAATCGTCTATAAATAGAGCTTCATTTCACATGCAAGATACGCACAATCGAACTCAGAGAGTAGTTACTCTGCCTCTCTTCTTCCTCTCCTTCATTTGTTCCAGTTCATTCACTGACTTAGGCATCGGAGAGCCTTGCGCCGCCCAGGCCAGGGTCCTCTGACCGTTTGCTCTTCCCTTTCAGGCTTTCAGGCAGCGGGTTATCTTCTTCATTTGGATAAGTCCTGTAAGGCACCCCGATTATTGTGGGTCATTATTTTTCTGCACCTACAAAAGGTATTCGAAGAAAAAAGAAAGGGAAAATAAATTAAAAAGTGAGATCTAATAAAAGTTGTAAATGCTATGATAGTATGATGAATCGAGTTATAACTAGGTCCATTTACTAGATTCTTAGAAGAGAAGTCATTGTTGCTCAATATACAATGCCAAGAGCACTTCAACAAAATGTTAACCAAACCAAACCAAGCCTTTTCCCACTAGGTGGGGTCGGCTATATGGATTTGACGACGCCAATCAAATATGTTTAGGGCCATGTCCTCCGTTAGATCCATGTAGGCAAGATCATTTTTAATAGTTTCTTTCCAACTTCTCTTGGGTCTCCCTCTCCCTCTCCTACTCTTGGCAAACTCCATGCTTTCACACCTTTTAACAGGTGCCTCTGTTGGACGCCTTCTAACATGGCCAAACCATCTCAGTCTATTTTCTCTCATTTTATCTCCAATCGGTACTATTCCTACTATACCCCTAATCTCCTCATTCCTAATCCTATCTCTCCTTGTGATCCCGCACATCCATCTTAGCATTCTCATCTCCGCAACTTCCATCTTCTTGACATGATTATGCTTTACTGCCCAACACTCTGATTCATATAACAACGCTGTTCGTACCGCCACCTTATAATACTTTCCTTTAACCTTGAGGGGGACTTTCCGATCACACAAGACCCCCGAAGCACTCATCCATTTGGTCCACCCGACTTGAATCCTGTGACTTACATCAGTATCAATCCCTCCATCCTATGGCACCATAGATCCAAGGTACCTAAAGTTTTCTTTTTATACTATCTTTTGTGTGTGCAAACTTACTTTTAGGTTACCAGGTGTCCTACTTTGACTAAACTTGCATTCCATATATTCCGTTTTGCATCGACTTAGCCTAAACCCTTTTGTCTCTAATGTTATCGTTTAGAAATGTAAGATCCCATATCGCCCAAGAGACTACACAGAGACTGGGCTATAAGTCAGGACCCCCGCCTATTGCAGCACGAAGCCTTTTGGGAACGCCTGCGGGTCAGCTCCAGAAATAAAAACCTGAATCAATGCAATGGAGAATCCCCAAAGATGATTGTATATAAACTGAATCAGGTTCCTAGTAAAGTTGTTCCGAAAACTCTTTGGGAGTTGTAAACAAAATGAAACATGATTCATTTAAAATCAAGTTGTATAATCCACATGGATATTTCATTAGTTACATCGAGAGGCCTAAAGTGTTTAGGTTTTACTGACTTACTACTATTACATGAGTAGCAAAATCTGACAAAATGACATAACAAAATTATTGTTCCACATGACAATCTGAACAACAGTACAGTGGAATAATAACAACTTGTCGTAATAGAACAAAACCTAGAAAAGACTCTTGCCACCCAACCAATTGCAAGAAGTATGCATCCAAAAGAAAATGAAGTCATTCATGCATGAACTATTAAGAAGGATTAACTGACAAAAGAGACATACAATTTCAGACGACTACTTTGTATATTTAGAAGAGGCTGAGCATAATATTGGAACCAAAGATGATCTAAAAATGTTCACAAATGCTAAGAGATGTGAATATTCAATGAAATAGTTAGTACGCCATGCATGAAAGAAGAAATAAGATCCACTGTCATTAATGAAGTCTGAAATCTTTTCATACTTTCAAAGGGGTTTGAGGCTATTGATTAAAGATGTTTTCCAAGACTAAAGAGATACTTCAACGGGGAAATCAAATGATTTCAAGCCAAACTTGTGGCTCAAAGGTTTAGTCAGAAAGAGGGTGCCGACTATTAGGGAAAAAAGAAAAAAAAAAAACTTCTCTGCTAGTATGAAGGATGACTCATATATACCCAATCCAAATCTTGTAATGGACAAAGACCCCTTTGATACTCACACGCCCCAAGGTTTGGCACCCATGCGAATGAACTAGACCGTTGAATCGAGTATATACCATACGAATGGATTGGGTTTGTCGGCCATGGATGAAAGGGTTAGAAAATTGGGATTTGGGTCAAACTTGATATTCGGAGTGGTCCCATATAGATCTTTCAATCCACGCCCGTCCCATTATAAAATGGGCCCCCCCCCGTGGTCCCCACAAAAAAGTTCTCACGGTGCCTCCGTGAGAACAGTTCTCACTAGATCACATCCCTATATATAGTATCATTATAGCCTGTGTAGCTCACTTTAACTAGCCTCAAAACTACATTAAATGGACGTTAATGCAAATAAAGATTTAGAAGAAGTCTATATGAAATGACCTAAAGAGTTTCAAGAATTAGGATATAAGGATTTTGTTTGCAAATTAAATAAGTCACATATAGACTTAAATAAGCTTGCAAACATAGATACTTAAAACTTAATAGTATCATTACATCC
The DNA here is from genome assembly GCA_012931725.1 of Litsea cubeba. NCBI lineage: Eukaryota > Viridiplantae > Streptophyta > Magnoliopsida > Laurales > Lauraceae > Litsea > Litsea cubeba. The sequence continues at coordinate 21,289,363 of CM022946.1, forward strand.
TTCGGATTTACGATTAACATTGTTGATCAATGTGAATACTTGAAGATCAATGGGAGAATTTTATATTGGTTCAATGTGTGGGTGACATTTCACAGCACCAATTTCCCGTACAGTGACACTTTGGAAAGGTTGACCCTTAAATTATATAAAGAGATTTATAAATCTTAGATGCATTATTACTATTTATAAATCTTATGGGGCCCATCCTTGGTCCATCTAAATGGACCAAATACACGATCCCCCTAAATTGCATATGCCCACCAACTTTTGGTCAGATCCAAATTTACTAGACCGTTGGATCGACTGTGTACCGATTCGAATGGACCGTTGACCATTAAACTTTTGGTGCTCATATGAAGATGATAGAAACCACGATTGTGGCTGATTTTTTTGAAGGAAGGAGGGTCACAGTGAGTCCTTGATATCCGCCCCACCCCCATCCCCATGTGGGTCCCAAGGTGGGCCCCACCACACAATGAAGCTTACTTTAGCTTACCTTTTCCTAAGCGGAGAGCTAGCCCCTATATATATATATATATATATAACATTGCAAATCAAATAAAGGAAATTGAAGAAAATAGAATAGTCAAATAAATTGAAAAAAAAATCAGTCTCTTGAGTTTCTAATATATCACTAATCAAACTTAGGATTTTAATCAGTGATTCTCGAGGCTGTGCTCTCCTCTCTGAATAAGTGAAGGCCCCATTAGCCTAGGCTAACGTGGGCAAAAGGAGTAAGGATTGAACCTGGACTTTAGCTTTGCCAAACATTAGTTTATCAAAAATTCATTTAGAAGGACAAAAGGTAGAGTAGACTTAAATAAACTACAAATCAAAACTTAATTAATAAAAAAATTCACAAATTTGTTTTAAAATTTTCATGTGATATTTAGGTAGAAAAAGAGAAGAAAGCAAGTTAAATTATTTAGTTGCCATCTTATCACTTAATTAGAACATAATTAAACCTTAAAGTTGAGAAATTCCAATTTTTAAATATCTATAAAACCTTTTATCCTTCAAGATTTTTATAAATTGTTAGATACATCTGATTCTAAAAAGAAGAAAGATCTATTAATTAGATACTAAAAAATTGAGAGTAATTTTAAATTGAGGAAAAATGAAATAACTTTCATTCTAAAACTAATGAGTGGTCCAGATTGAATGAGTTGGATAATAGTAAGCTATGTATTTACATTGGTTTTGTAATTAGCCCCTTTTCACCTATTTAAATCCATATAATAATTTATTTTCCTTCTTTTTTTCTCTTTTTTTTAGGAGATGTGTGTGAAAGAAAGTCTCAAACAAATAAACTCCATTAATTCAAGGAGGTTGGTTCCCAGTTTTTTTATTATGCAAAACGAACCTCAAACACATGAAACAGTGATGATGATCACAATGAAATTGTAGGCATTTAAAAAAAAAAAAGGACAGATTCACATTGAAAGTTTACATGCGCAATATAAATCCTCACTCAATTCTACAGCACACAAGAGTGCATAGAGAGTCAGAAATGGGATTAAGCTATTTATGACATTTTCATGTATTTTCCAAAATATGTTAGGATCTAACATATGCAACTACACCTTAAGGTTTATCAATTCTATAAGAATGTTGATTGATTCAGATCGTGAACTCGAGGCTCACATGAGTGCGAGAAAATTAGAAAGTAGGACTAATTTATTTTTGCATGTATCTCAAAATCCATGTGGATCAAGATGAGACTTCACGCCTTAGAGTTTATCATTTCTATAAAAACATTGAATGGTTTCGATCATGAATAGGAGCCCACGGTGCAGAAAAATAAAAAAACAGATTAGATGATTTTAGCTTTTTCACATATTTCTCAAAATTGATGATGTAAGATATGGAACTTTACACCTTGGAGTTCATCATCTCTTTGAAAATGTTTACTGTTTGGATCACAAATTGGGCGTCCACAAGAGTGGAAAAAATAAAATAAAATGAGATAAATTATGTGCATTTTAAAATGCTTAAAATTGAGGTTGGTGGGTTTTGAACCGAGAAGAACTATTTGGACCTTTTTTTTGGAACCCCGAAATGACAGCATCACAAGGAGACTCTATTTCAAATTAAAGTGTTCCAAGTGTATAGAGGCAATTGCTTTAATGTTTATAATACAAATATAAATAAATAAATAACAATAATAGTCTTCAAACTTGAGGAACAACAAAATACTAAATTTCAGAAATCCAACACAGAGCATACTCTACCAACAAGAAAATAATCTCTCTTTTAGGTATGGATGAGTCTTAAATGGTTGGCCCAAGGGTGGCCCTAGCCCCACTCGATCGGGCCATAAGTGTGGTGTCCAAGCCCGGCCTGCCTAAAACAGCTTAAGCTCGAGCTCGGCCTGTCTCAAGTGAAAGAGTTGGGTTTTAACTGTTAACCAAAAAAAAAAAAGAAGAAAAAGAAAATAACTTATAAGGTCTCATGGGCCCTATTACCCAGACATTTCTATTTCCCACTTAGGGGTGAGCAAAAACCGAACCGACCGATTTACCAAACCGAACCATAGCCGAAATTTAATTTCGGTTCGGTTATTTCGGGTAATTCGGTTCAGTTCGGGTAAATTTCCTGGCAAATTCGGTTATATAATTTCGGTTCGGTTAATGATCTTATTTAACCGATTAACCGATTAACCGAAATATATGCAATTTTATTTTGAATATTTTTATTACCCATCACCCAGCCCACTAAATATTTTTAGACTTGTTAGTTGGAGTGTTGTTTATGGTTATTGTCTATTTGTGTAATTGTGTTTAATGTATTTTCAAGCACTTCTATGATATATCATTTATGGATAATGGATTTATGGGCCAATTATTAAGCCCAATTTCACAAATGAAATGTGTAGGGGATGGAATTGTGGGCCCACCCGCCGGGATCGCCGGGGGTCCCCCACGGGGCCTATTGTGTACACTTTGGGGGGCTTACCACTGAGTGCCCTTAATCATGCGTTTGTCCCAGGGTGGATTCGGAAATCTCAAGTGGTACCAGGTTTCACCCAGATTATCCTTTATACAGGACGTCTCGGGTTCGAAACCTGGGGAGGCCCCTGGGGTGCATGATTTCCGAATCCACCCTGGGACAAACGCATGATTAAGGGCACTCAGTGGTAAGCCCCCCAAAGTGTACACAATAGGCCCCGTGGGGGACCCCCGGCGATCCCGGCGGGTGGGCCCACAATTCCATCCCCTACAAAAAGGCCGGCCTTTTTGTAGGAGGGTATCCGAGCTGAGGAGGTAACCGCTTGGGAGTCGCACAGCTGGACCCTCTACAGGGGATAGGCGGGGCCCAGGGCCCCGGGCTCATTTGTGTACACTTGGGGACGGCTTATTACGGTGCGTCCTTACATGCTTTTGGCTCCGTAGAGTGGCCTCCCCAGGACTCGAACCCGCAACCTCTCACCATGTGATAAAGGTATTTTGGGAAGCATCCTGGTACCACTTGGGCTAGTTGGGTATCCGAGCTGAGGAGGTAACCGCTTGGGAGTCGCACAGCTGGACCCTCTACAGGGGATAGGCGGGGCCCAGGGCCCCGGGCTCATTTGTGTACACTTGGGGACGGCTTATTACGGTGCGTCCTTACATGCTTTTGGCTCCGTAGAGTGGCCTCCCCAGGACTCGAACCCGCAACCTCTCACCATGTGATAAAGGTATTTTGGGAAGCATCCTGGTACCAAGTGGTACCAAGTGGTACCAGGATGCTTCCCAAAATACCTTTATCACATGGTGAGAGGTTGCGGGTTCGAGTCCTGGGGAGGCCACTCTACGGAGCCAAAAGCATGTAAGGACGCACCGTAATAAGCCGTCCCCAAGTGTACACAAATGAGCCCGGGGCCCTGGGCCCCGCCTATCCCCTGTAGAGGGTCCAGCTGTGCGACTCCCAAGCGGTTACCTCCTCAGCTCGGATACCCTCCTACAAAAAGGCCGGCCTTTTTGTAGGGGATGGAATTGTGGGCCCACCCGCCGGGATCGCCGGGGGTCCCCCACAGGGCCTATTGTGTACACTTTGGGGGGCCTACCACTGAGTGCCCTTAATCATGCGTTTGTCCCAGGGTGGATTCGGAAATCATGCACCCCAGGGGCCTCCCCAGGTTTCGAACCCGAGACCTCCTGTATAAAGGATAATCTGGGTGAAACCTGGTACCACTTGGGCTATGATTAAGGGCACTCAGTGGTAGGCCCCCCAAAGTGTACACAATAGGCCCTGTGGGGGACCCCCGGCGATCCCGGCGGGTGGGCCCACAATTCCATCCCCTACAAAATGTATATAATATAGCAATCTAGTTCTAAATTTTAAAAAACTTGGGCAATTATTAAGTCCAACAAAATGCATCACATTAACCGAACCGACCGAAAACCGAACCTAAATAATTCGGTTCGGCTCGGTTCGGTTAAAAATTATACAAAACAAAAAATCGGTTCGGTTCGGTTAATACATTAAAGTGGTCAAAAAATCGGTTTGGTCAAAAAATTTTAAAATAACCGACCGATTAACCGATTGCTCACCCCTATTCCCACTTATTAGTCCGGGCCGGGCTTTACAGTTGATTCTAGGCCTGGCCCAAGTATTACATCCATGCCCGCCCTATGCTAAAATTTTAGGCCAAGCCCATCCCAAAGTGGGCTGGGCCTTTCGGGTCGGGGCCTCCCAGTCCATGAGCACCCCATCTTGACCTAGGATTTAGGGAATAGAGTCCCTGTAACTGGTCTATTAAAAAAGTCCAAAAAGTCTACAATCATACTTAAATTATAATTGTATCCTGGATTAATTTACATCTATCATCTCACCAAACCAATTGACCAACCGACAAATCAATCCTACATTCCCACTTGACCATTCTCTTCACAAACACAGCATCCACCACCCACCGCGCGCAAAACCAAACCACACACACATGCATATACGCACAACAATGAGAGGATGTTTGGTGTAAATGGATGATGCACCATAAATGTGAGACATGGATGCATTAAAGGCCTACCAACCATATGCAATATGGTAGGTACTCTTTAAGTTTGTTCCCCTATGATATCTTGGTAGTTGGTAGCCTTGAAAAGGATTTAGTTTTTCTCTTTTTCTTTTTTCATGTTTCCCTTTTTTCATACAAATTTTTTTTTTTTTTTTGTACATTGAAGAAAAATTCAACTATTTTATTTTACGTAATCATTTTCTATGAGAGGAGGGGAGGATCATAGCATCACAAAATTCCAGCATTGCACAAACACATCATGTAGGTGGGGGTCTAACTTCAATTATGTATTCTTTGCTTGGTGAAATATGAAATCCTTGATTAAATCGAAAATGGGCCACCTCTCATGCACTCTTGATGTCTATCCAATTACACCATGGGATTCAATATTCAATCTCATAATAAAATGTTCCTAATTTTTATGTGAAGCCATGATGAAATGGACGCTAAACTAATGCTACCGTAACCTGTTTGTTTTAGATAATATATGAGAGTTTCTTTCTAGGGATATATGAGAATTTCAAATATTGTCTCTCAAGTCAAGCTAGGTTTACAAATGCTCAAGGATGTTAAACATTTTGGAAGTTGGATGTGCAAAAAGTAAGAGATTTTGTAATGAATTTTGTAAGTGGAAAAAAAAATCCTCAAAGCTTAATTTTTGCAAACTCACAAAACAAATTATAGATATTCAAATGTTGGGGGGATATTACTGAAATGCAATAAAAAAATTCTAACAGCTAAAACTCCATCAAGAATTCTTGCAAGCAAATGCCCCAATGAGCTATACTAGCAAAACATGCCCGCGCTGAGCACGAGCAATTTAATGCCTTTATAATCTTAAAAATAATAAAATCTTAAATAACATTTAGTCTAAGTTATATTGAGATGGTAAAAATTACAATCAAAAGTAAAACCTATAAAAATAATAGAGGAAACTACCTGAAAAATCCCCATAGTGAGCTATGAGTAAAGAGATGACTCAGCAAGAGTTTAGAGACGGCAGGGGTCTTTTTTTGTCGTTTAGCGGTGTTGTCGATATCGACAACTATGTATCAGTGAGTTGAATTAGGAGTTGTAAGTCAGCTGCTGCTTGAAGGATAAAAATTATCGATAGCGACGACATTAGGTTGTCGATATCGACCAGTTTCATCAGTGCGGTGAATTAAAAGTTGTTAAGTTAACAGCTGCTGGAAGAGATAAAAGTTGTCGATAGCGACGACATTAGGTTGTTGATATCGACCAGTTTCATCAGTGGGGTGAATTAAAAGTTGTAAGTTAGCAGCTGCTGAAAGAGATAAAAGTTGTCGATAGCGACGACATTAGGTTGTCGATATCGACCAGTTTCATCAGTGGGGTGAATTAAAAGTTATAAGTTAGCAGCTGCTGGAAAAGATAAAGTTGTCGGTAGCGACAACTTTTGTTGTCGATATCGACCAGTTTCATCAGTGGGGTGAATTAAAAGTTGTAAGTTAGCAGCTTTTGGAATAAATAAAAGTTGTCAATAGCGACAACTTTTATCTGATAGCTAATCAACTGGTTTGCATGGTTTTATAGTGTGAATCCAACATATTAAACCCAACTTATGGTCATTCAGAATGTCCTAAAAAGCAAACACCATGGAATAACTGAATACAACATTCTCCATTTATATAAAAAAGTTGTTAACACCATTCACATTCCAACATTCATTACAGTCATCCAATACTTACAAAAGTAGCAAAACACAATAGATAAAAAGCTCAATTTGCAGTGTTCAAATCTACATGGATCTCATTTACATGCTTCAAATATACATGGAACCCATTGACATCACCATACAGCCCATTTACATCAGCAGCCATACAAGTCGTTTACATCAACTGCCATACAAGTAAAAAGGCATCGCACTGGTCAAGCTTGGAACAACTCATTTACATTACCAACTCCACCAAAAAATGAATGCAATCTCTTTTGGTCAAGCTTGGAACAACCCATTTAGCTGGGACACAACCACTGCACTAGAGAAATTGTATCTCCAGAGGGCTAGAAAGCTGCCACTACAAAACAATGCAAGACAGCACCACAGACAACACCTCAGCTAGAGCTGGACTAGACAGACACCACCAGCAATAGCTCAAAACAGAGAAGGGAGCTAACAAGAAATAACTGCAAGTTGTACAAAACCATGAGACCACCTAAGACAGGTAAAACAGGGCCTAACAGAAATGCAGAACTCCACACCTCACTAAGCAGAGAGATCTACCCGGGCTGCCTCCATACTAACTTGAAATGGCAACTGAGCTGAGTAGAGAGAGGAGGATCTCTACAACTCGACAAAAACTAGATGCTACAAAAGAAAGAATCTCATCCATAGCTTACAACAAGAAGCTTAGATGACTGGGCTGTAAAGACTCCCCTACAATCCTTTGCACAGCAGCTCCACAGCCACTACCCCAGCTAAAACTGGGCCTAAAATCCTCAGCTAGCACTAAACCAAACAGGCCAAAAGCTGCAACAAGCTACAGAGGAGCTAGAAGCTAAACACTTGAGAAGCTCTTCCAAAAATCTACTGACATGGAAGGCAGATAACTCCACTACCCCAAGCAGGCTGACGGAAAAATCAAACCAGAGGCTACAAGAGCACTCACTACAATGAGAAAGGCCAAACCGGGCGCTGAGCAGAAACAGGGGACTATCCCTACAGCTGGACCAAATCAGCAGCAGCTATAGGATAGCCTAACCCATCAAGATCTTCCTCCTCCGAAACCGAGGCCCCATAAAGGTTGAAATCACGATACCCAATATCGGTCCGCACCCGAACCATATGCCCATCAGAGGATCTCTGCAGAGCTGAAGAGGGCTTCTTTTTTCGATCTGGGTAGTCACGAATCCGGCCAATGACTTCAACCGGGTGGTCTGTGGGGCTTCTTTCGTGGCAGAGATATGATTGGGAGACGGGTGGGTGTTCTTTGCAGAGGGGAAATGCATACGATGCTTGAATGGAGGGTTTTTCAAAGGGGTTGTTGAATGGCTTGAAAACTAGTTTAGATGAAGGTGTTGAAACCCCTTTTCAAACCCTAAAGCCCAAAACGAAAATCATCATTAATCAAGATCAAAACGAAAATCTCCATCAACCAAGCCTAAACCTTTTAATGGAATCCAACAACCACTTTGGCTAATTCCATGTAGAAGTTTTATGAGAATGAAAAATCTCCAGAACACAAGTTGCAAACGATGAAAAGGGTTTTGACGAAGAAATGCAGACATGGGGCAATGTATAAAGGGTTTAAGCATATTTTTCGATATCGACAACTTTTATCTCTTCAAGCAGCAGCTGACTTACAATTCTTAATTCAACTCACTGATAAATGTTGTCGATATCGACAACATCACTAAAAGACAAAAAAGACCCATGCCGTCTCTAAACTCTTGCTGGGTCCTCTCCTTACTCATGGCTCACTATGGGGATTTTTCAGATAGTTTCCTCAAAATAATAACAAAGAAATATAGTTAGCTAATTTTAAAATGAAAGCAATTTGATTTGTTTGAAATCAATTGAGTATTTTGCTTCATACTTTCTTTTGAAATCATAAGAATAAACTCAAAATAAAAAATAAAGTTGATATAACTATTGTAAAAATACAATATGAAAACAAAAGTCCATGGACAATCCAATAATAAAAACAACTTCGAAGAAACAAATAAACCTATAGAAATCTAATGCGTAAAAATAAAAAATTATAAATAAAAAAAGAACATAAATCCATGAAAATCTATAGCCATGAAAACTAAAATAACCACCAAAAGAGAGAAAAAAAAAATAGAACTATGATAAAAAGAAACAAAATCATGAAGACACCAGAAAATACATAAAAAAGGAAAAAAAAATAAAGAAATGAAAGAAATTTGACACGATTGTGTTGCAAAAATAATTGAAAATGATGTTGTGAGAATCCTCATGTTTCACTCACTCTCGTTAATTTGAATTACGTGACTAAAGAGAGAATAAAGAGTCTAAATTCAATTAAATCTCATCTAAAATCAATAATCATGATGAGATTGCACAAGATAAGGGAGGCAGGGTTAGGTCTTAGTCATCTAACACCATAGGTCTTGCAAGTTACAATGACCGGCACCATTGTCTTTATAGGCCAAATGGGCTAGGTCATGTCCTGTTTCAAACTAAAGGCCCAAATCAGTAGCGGAACCAGGAAATTTTCCTTGGGGGGCCATCATATAGAAATAATTTCTTCGGTGGGACCATTTATAAGGAAAGCATAAAACTTCCTCTAATATATAGGTGTATTTTAAAATTTCCTCTAATATATGTGGGTTTCTATAAGATATGTGGGACAAAAAATCTCAAATGGGCCCCTGACATGGTCTGATCGGTAGTCACTATAACAAAAATGTATTCAAGTGACAGCATTTTACATTTGATGGAGCCCACCATGATGGGCCGTACAACCATGGGTTCTAGAGGGCCTTGTCTCTTGCTATCCAATATTTGTCATAAAGATTGAAGGTTAAAGAGATTGACAACCGTTCAAATTCAATTTTCAACTTGACAATTTGATATTAAAAACTAAATATTTTTATCCTCTTCCTCCGCAATTGGAAGAGCGAGCTTAAACGTTTTAGATCAGAGAGAGAGAGAGAGAGAGAGAGAGAGAGAGAGATTTTAGGGAGAGATATGATTATATAAGGGGCATTTGGTGAAAGGTCCCTCAACAGTACGTTTTGTAGCATGTGGTCCAGGTCATTTCTCATAAAGGCAGCGGTCCCCCTTTTAACATTTAATGAGTCAAAAAGACAAAAATGCCCTCTTTATATACTCTATACGTCACCAAACATGCATTGCTTTAAAATATTCCGTCATACACTCCGAAATCTAAGCAAATTAAAGATTCTGAAATCAAAGATGAAGGAGACTGCAGAAAGAAGTAAAATCAACTCATCAGCGACCTCAAGCAACCGAATCATCTTGACTTAAACTTAATTAAGTTTGACATAAGTTTATCTAAGTTTTGGTTTGAATTTATCTGAGCTTGATATGAAATTATTTGACTTTGACATGTATTTATCTAAGCTTTATATAAAGTTATCTTAGTCTATGATCAATTAAATATGACTTTAAATGAATTTATCTGTATAATACATGATTTCTCTGAGTTTGATTTCAATTTAACTTCATTTGTTAGTAATTAAACAAGGTTTCAAATGAATTTATGTGACTTTGAAATGATTTTCTCTGAGTTTTTACTAAGTTTATCTGAGTTTCTTATGAAATAATGAGTTTGATATGAAATCAACTGGATTTCACATGATTTTATTTGACTTTAAAATGTATTCAACTTGGTTTAAATGAGTTTTTTTTTTAGTTTGCTGTGAAATTATCTAAGTTCTGTATGTGTTATCTGACTTCGGCATAATGTTATTTGACTATGGCATGATGTTATCTGTGTTTGGTATGAATTTATCTAAGTTTGATATGAATTTATTTATGTTTGCTTTGAATTAATCTGAGTTTCATACGAATTAAGTGAATTTATCTGAGTTTACTGTGAATTTATCTAACATTGATGTTTGTGTTATCTGACTTTGGCATAATATTATTTGACTTTGGGATGATATTATCTGTGTTGGTATGAATTTATCTAAGTTTAATAAGAATTTATTTGTGTTTGCTTTGAATTAATCTGAGTTTAATACGAATTAAGTGAATTTATCTGAGTTTGCTGTGAATTTATCAAACTTTAATGTATGTGTTATCTGAGTTTTGTATATATTATCTGACTTTGGCATAATGTTATTTAATTTTGGCATGATGTTATCTGTGTTTGGTATGAATTTATCTAACTTTGATATGAATTTATTTGTGTCTGCTTTGAATTAATCTGAGTTTGATATAAATTAAGTGAATTTATCTGAGTTTGCTGTGAATTTATCTAACTTTGATGTGAACTTATTTGATTTTGGCATGAGTTTTTTTGAGTTTACTGTGAATTTATCTAAGCTTTGTATGTATTATATGACTTTGGCATGATATTATCTGTGTTTGGTATGAATTTATCTAAGTTTGATATGAATTTATTTATGTTTGCTTTGAATTAATCTGAGTTTGATACGAATTAAGTGAATTTATCTGCGTTTGCTGTGAATTTATCTAACTTTGATGTGAACTTATTTGACTTTGGCATGATTTTTTTTTTTTTAGTTTTTAGATGAGTTTTTTTTTTTTAGTTTGCTGTGAATTTATCTAAGTTTTGTATGTGTTATATGACTTTGGCATGATGTTATCTGTGTTTGGTACGAATTTATCTAAATTTGATATGAATTTACGCTTTGAATTTATCTGAGTTTGATACGAATTAAGTGAATTTATCTGAGTTTCCTGTGAATTTATCTAACTTTGATGTGAATTTATTTGACTTTGGCATGAGTTTATTTGAGTTTATATGAATTTATCCGTATTTGAAATCACAACTAATTTGAAAACAAGTCATGTCACTTTGATATAAGATTATCTAACTAGATTTGGTTTGGTTTGACTAGATTTAGTTTGAATTTATAAAAGTTTAACTGAATCTAGCAACCTGTCCCATGTGACTTATCCAATCAGTTGTTCAAGTAATCTATTAAGTTTTCTTCTTTAGCTCCTCATTTCTATTGAAACACTGTCTTCCATCAAGGTGCTCTTTCAATGTTGAGAAAGAAAGACTTTCATCAAGGCTATTCTAAGACTAGCTATGAGGATTATGAAGTAGTTCACTTGCCATGGTCCAAGACCCAACCCGTTACAGATTGTAAGGACCTTGTAAAAATAATTTGGGAAAGACAGTGATGTTACATGCTTAGGGACCACACACCCATTTAAATAGTTAGAAGGGCAAATGAGTCATAAAAAATCTGATGTCACATGCTTAGGGACCACACACCCATTTAAATGGTTAGAAGGGCAAATGAGTCATAAAAAATCTAATGTCACATACTTAGGGACCACCGCCTGAATTAATTCCATGCACGAGGGACTCTAGGTCTTAAACATCTGTCCTAGAGACTTTATAGCCCAATAATGAGGGATCTCTCCCTAATTTACCCTAAATTTTAATTGGAATTCTCTTTAGATTAACTTGATAAGGTAGAATCTCTCATGTGATTCTTTGAAAAGAACCTCCTCTTATGGGACTCTTCAAATTGGATAAAATAATCTAATTGATCAAATCAATTGCAAAATTGAAAGCCAATTTCGCAATCAATTGCAAAATCGGACTCCATATTCAAAGTCGGATAATTTATAATAATTGTATGGTTGAAAATGTGACGGGGTTGACATGTCAAAAATCCCCACAAATATAGTTGTATGGGAAGAGATGGGAGCAACCAACATGCCATGAAACCCACTTTTTATTATTCATGGTCTATCGATCTAGGAAGGGCGGCGGCCACAAGAAAATACAATTGGGCCAGGCTAGTTGGTGCTCACCCCTGTGCCTGATTTTTTTAGGTTGTCAATAGATTTGGGCCAGGCTTGGGCTTGAGACTTTCAGTATACCAAAACTCACATATATTGCCCCACCAACATGAAGGATTTAGACTGTGTGCTTGGCCCAGATCCATGGTAAAGGCTTGCCGGCACAAGTTGCACTGCTAATGCTGATGAGTTGATGACATAAAAAAGGGCTACCCCACGAAAGACACAAGAGTAATAAACTAATGAATTAAAAAAATAGAGCTCCTTCGTTGCAGATTACAAGTCATACATATAAGGACAAAAGAGGCCATCAGAAAGATAGACATGAAAGATGAAACCAATACCACATGCATTTGATAAAGCCCTAAAAGTCTTCCCCATGGCCCAGAAAATAAAGGCCCATTTAAAGATTCCCAACTGCACCACTTCAAAGAAAAGATCCAACCCTAAGTCATCTTCCACAACCAACCCCCCCACACCCCCCCCCAAAAAAAAAAAAAAGTTCATGAACTCTCACAATCCTGAAATCCCCTTTCCTCTTGATATCTCTCTCTCTCCCTCTCTTTCAATTCCCAAGAATACAAAACCAGTATATAACTTGGTTCCTTTGTATTTTACAAATTACCCCTTGTTTGTTTGGAAACCTACTGGTCAAAGAATTGATTGAAAAGATCAAAAGATGGAGTAGGGGAAGTAAGAGGAGCAGAAAGAAAAGCTGTAGTAGGACTAGTCATGAAGTTCCCCTCTATGTAATTCTTGTTTCCATGAAAAATTGGGCTAAAGTCATGTAAGAAGCTTAATGAATTCGTATCAAACGAAGGCGAAAAGAAATTTGGAGAAATGGGTGGTAGAGATGAGGGTACCGGAGATAAGATCCCTGGAAAGGAGCTCCCTTTATCGACGTTAGCATCAATGTCCACAATGTTCAAGAGTTGATCCATGAGATCCGGACTGATTGTCGTTGTAGTCTTCTCCCCTTCATAGCTTTTAGCCTTCTCAATTGTTGCCATACGTGCAGCTGGAGAAAGCGCACCGCTCCCCATAGAAGTTGACATTGAAGACGATGAAGCTGATGACGATGGAAAGGATAACGATGTTGTTGATGATGATGATGAAGAAGAAGAGCCTGTAAGGCGTTGCACCAGCGTCATGAAGTCGCTGGCGCTAGTGTGAATTACCTTGGGCGATACGGTGTAGATTATGACTGGAGGGCGGGGTTGTGCTACAGGTTGATTAAGGGGTTGAGAAGGCTGCGGCGCCATGGGTGGCTTCTTTATCTTGTGTGAATCCTTTCTTATCTTGAGAGGCGTCGGCCGGGGGCCTTGGAGCTGCAGTTCTCTTCTTGGTGATTTTTCCACTGGGAAATCTGACTGATCCATGGTAGATTACTAGGAAGACACAGAGTTGCAGCTCAAAAAAAAAAAAAAAAAAATTTTTTGTGACCTAGAGACCCATAATCAAGATTTTGGATTCCAAACCAAGAAATATAAGAAGAGAAGGGCCCCCAACATTTAAAACTCCCAAGTCAAAGGAAAAAAGGTGTCAGTAAACAAGACAATTACTCTTACTCAAGGGTATATAGTCTTATATGTAATATATAATTGAGCAGGCCGGTTTGCTTGATTCTTTGAACTTGTCGATGGAGATCGACAGAGAGAGACAGAGAGAGAGAGAGAGACTCTTTCAACTTGTCGAGAGAGGGAGAGGGAGAGGGAGAGGGAGAGGGAGAGGGCGCCCACCTCAGGTTGCTAGCAGATGACATAGAGAAGGCTGACTTTGGAGGTGGGAATTACCATACAAGGCCCTCAACTTGTTGAAATAACTGTTGTGCCAAGTAAAATTACAGGCGTTGATAATGTCAAGATGGGCGACATGGAGAAGCATTGAAGAGGTCAGATGTCTAGACCCAGAAGAAAGCAACTTATTTAATGTTTTGTTTTCTTTGGGTAAGGTAGAAGGGCAAGGACATGATTTTGTTTAAAATAAAAAAACAGTTGGGGATGTGCACGGCAGAGTCTTGGTTGGTTATTGTATACAAGAACAAGGTCAGGATTCAACTTCAGCCTTTGGGTGTGAGAAATGAGACCAAGACCCAGCCTATTCAGCCTTTGGGTGTGAAAAACGAGACCAAGACCCACCCTATTAATTTTACTAATCTTCATGCTCCTTTTTTTAAGGTCAGGTTGGTTAATATTACGTTTTGGGCAGGCATAAGGCTCAGCCCATTTAACCATGCCGAATGAGCTCCCGCGTATCGGATGGGCCTACAACAGAATCCACATTCATGATCCAGCCCACTGAATCTCTAATTTAGGCTGACAATTCTCTTCTTTCATAAATCATAAACTAGCATGAAGGCAGAATATTTCCCATGAGGGGCCAAAAGTTCTCATAGGTTTAGGAACTTTCCAATGATTTAAGTCAATGCCAGTCAAGACAACATATAAACTGGCCACCTAGAGAACACCTAGAAAAGAGAAGAAGTCCACAAGCTAGGTACTAGTAAAAGTTGTTAATATGATGTGGCCCATGGTCCATGATTGGGATTTATAGCGGCTAACTAACAAGACCATTATAATTTTGATCATATCCAGTTCACCTATATCATTATCCAGTTCATTCTACATGTGTATCAAATTTTAAGATTGATATGATCAGGAAACCTTTTTCTTAGTACCCAGCCTCCACTTGTATGTCCAATTTTAAGATATATTTGAGCCAAACCCTTATGAGACCCACTCCTGTGAGGTACCCAGCTGCTGCATTCAAAGGTGAGAACAGCTCCTCTGAGGTACCCAGCTGCTGCATTGAAAGGTGAGAACAGCTCCTGATGGGCGGCCCTACATAGATCTCAGTGGGGTCAATTGACCCCACTTGACCCACTGAGATCTGAAAAAATATTTAAAAAAATAATTTCTTTAATGAATTAAAGTTATGGGAAGCTTTTGATCCGCTCAATGCCTAAGTTAATAGGTCATTTGTCTACCAAAATAAAAAAAATAAAAAAAACTAATAGGCCCAATCTTTATTTTTTAAAGAAAAATTCCTTTTTTAGACATTTTTTCGATAAGTATTCATTTACCCTAACATAACCTTTAAATACGGTATTCTCCCCGTATTAGAAGGAGAAAACCCTAATATTATAAAAAGTAGATGACAGATGTTGATAAAGGTAAAAATAAATTTATTCGATTTGTGAAAAATAAGTCTTTTGTTAACCCCACTTACTCAAATTTTTGGAGCTGCCGTTGACTTCTATAAGGTACACAGCTGCTACATTCAAATGTGAGAATATGGCTCTAAGTTCTTAATCAACTATGCAACCCTTGTTCTCGATTTGAGGAAAACCTTGGATTGTTCAAACACACATATATGAAAAAAAAAAAAAAAAATTTGGAGTCTTTGTCCCTGTCCTCTTCTTTTCTTTTTTAATATATTCATTTCTCTTTAGCCAAAAAAAAAAATTTATGAGATTTAGAGGGCAACCATCTGAGTGATTTTTGTTTGTGGAGACTTGATGGGATTTCCTGCGAAGTATATAAATAGAGAGTCCGGAACCCCTGTTTGTCAGAGGTACATCCAGGGCACCATCAATACTCTCAAATTAGAGCTAATTATTGTCAAAAGTGAAGAGACAGAGAAATGACTACCATTTTCCGGCCAAGTCCTATCAAAGTCTTTACTTCTCTTTTCTGATCAGTCAATTCAAATGGTAGAATTGTAGAAAGGGCTGACCAGGATAGTACTATAGTCAATCAATTTTATTTGTTGTTTTGCTTTGATTATGTTCACACTTTAGATAAAGAAAAGAGAAAAAAAAAAGTAAATAAATATAAATCATGCAGAGATGCCAATTTCATTTTTTGTGGTTGATGTGGTAATTTGATATTTTCAAAAGTGGCAACTCCACCCCATTTCAAATATAATATTTTCTTTTTTTTTTTTTTACATTAAATATAACTCATCTCCAAAGTCCAACTTGAAATAAAATAAGTCTAAATATAATTTGGCATCTCCCTTTTTCATATGTCAAATTTGACATTTCACTCCCATGCATATGCCAAATGCCATATCATTTTTAGCATGGTTATTGGACTGAAAATTCATGTTAAAAATCGAATGTGGCATGTCCACCTTGGTTTTGGAATGTCTATTGAAGATGCTCCTTGATTTAAATTGCAACTTACGTACCTAACATATTGTACTATCAGAGCTAGGGTAAAGGAGCATTTGAAAAATCAAAACTCAAAGAGTTTATTGTGATTTTAAATGAATTTAGATTCATTTATTTAAATTCTAGGCTGTTTGAAAAATCTCTAACTAGAATTTTAAATAAATTAGAAGTAAAGGTACTCTTAACAACAAATTGGTTTTTACATTAAATTTTTTAATAAGATGTTATTTATCTAGGGCACTAATAGGAAGAGTTTATAGAATGTTTAGGATAGAAAGACCCCAGTAAAATGGGTTGTTTCTTTAATGCCCTCCATGTGTTTTTCATTTGTACAACAACTTTTCATTTTAAATTACTTACTTAAAATCCCTCCAAGCCGCCACCAACACATTTATGCTTGAGTGGTGTTGGCACCTTAGTTTCACAAGCGTGGTGAGGGACCCATCTATAGGTCCTCAAGTTAAAAATATAATTCCTAATGAGTAGTCCAATATAGCATAAAGAAAAAAGGAAAAAAAAAAAAAAAGAAACCCTCCAAGCCCTATTGCAGGAACATTTTTCTTTGACCTTTTATTTGTCTAATCACTCCCTTACCGCTATTCGCCAATCCACTGATAGCACACTGGTGGGACAGCTACCCTCTATAGAAATAATTCTTGATTGTAGTGTTGATAGCAAGGTCAGTCCGAGGATGGCCGTGCCCCCTGCAATTTCAGAAAACCGCTTAAGTTGATTGGAAATTTTATATAAATGTTTTTTTTTTTTTTACATTGGTTCCCTTACTAAAATTGTTTTCATAGTGGCCTTTCAAGGCGTATTTTTTCAGTTTTGCCATTGGCTAACGGTGAGGGAATTGAGTAATGGGTGTATGACTATTTACAACAGAAGAAGAAGAAAGGGGTTTTTACCAGAAAATACACATTATAGGGTCACTACACGTAACAGTGAATATTAGCCATCTATGCACCTAACCGGAAATCCGTACATGATTCCTATTTTTTTTCCATTTTTTTGGGTGGTCGAATTTGACCTTCATTTGCAGTGTTAAAGGTCGAATTCGACCCTGATAGTGTAAACTTCTGCTATACACAATACGTTAGAGGTCGAATTCGACTAGATAGAGTAAACAGAAATATAGAACCATATATCTCGTTCGACCCACAATTTCAGCTTTTAAGGTCAAATTCGACCCTGACTTGTCTACTTCCCCCTTTTCAAAACCCTCGTTTCCAGGTAAAATCACTTTAACCCGTCGACTGCGACATCTAGGTTATCCTCTCCTCTATCCCGCCAACTGCGCTGTGCACTTTCTATCCTCAGTGGTCCCCTCCAAGTCAATCCTTCTCAATCGACGAAAAGGTATGTGTCGCCATGGTCCCCTCCTGCATTATCTCGTTGGTTTTTTTTTTTGGTATTCTTCTGCTTTACGTCCATTGTGTTGTTCGCAGCCTCTTTGCATGTTCATCGTGGCTGCACACTCTTGGCGTGCTCATCCCCTACATATTTAGGTTTTGGATTCCATACAGTTACAGATGAGATTGTGATCACCACATATACAAACATGGCCATTATGAATGTGGAGGGGTTTTGTTTTTTGGTTTTGAAATTTTTGGTCTCGGATTTTGATTTCAACGGCAACTATGAATGTGTTGTTTTTTTGGGCAACCACATATTTGATTCCCTTGATTTCATTTTTTCAATACAATTTTACTTTACTTCAACCCAGAATGATGTGAATGATGTGTTGCCATGGTCATCTCGACTGCTCATCTTTTTTTTACATTCTCTTCTGATTTTTAATATCAGTTGCCATGGTTGTCTTTGTTTTGTAACTGCCATGTGGTTGTCTTTGTTATGTAACTACCCATGTGGTTGTCTTTGTTTTGTAACTGCCCATGCGGTTGTCAATCAAATTATCTCCCCTCAAAATGAATGAATGGGTCGAATTGATTTTATTACTCCAAAATCCATTGAAAGTGAGGGTGGCATTGGAACTTTTGGTGGAGCTCATTTGACCTCCAAGTTAAGGTCTACTGTAATGTGAGTGTGTTTTTGTTTTTGTTTCTTTTCTCTTGTCTGCTATTTCATACTGAGAGTGAGGTTCTTTTTTAAATTGTATTTTTTTATTATAGTTGCTGTTATTGTTGTTTTTGTTCTCTTTCTTGTTGAATGATCTTTCTTCAATTCATTTTTATTATAGTTGTTATTATTTGTTGTTATGTTTCATCCTCTTCACAGAAGTAAAGTAAGAATATACGTGTAAATTTTTGTAATGAGAGAGTAAAATTATTCAAGTTTCCATTGTGGAGGCTCTTGTAGAATTCAGTTTATACTGTCTACAATGTAGAATTTAGCACCTTTTTATTAGATTGTTGAAATTAGTCTAAGAACCCCCTCCCTTTTTGACTTTACGAAATTCCATTTCGCAGATGTCCGAAGCCACAAGCAGCAATGCTAACGAAGGTGTACCCAAAGAAGCACCCACAAGGCTACTCTACGAACAGGATACCCACATCTCATCAGCGATACTATGTGGACTGGTAAGCTATTAAAAAGATTACATTCTATTTTTGCAAGTAAAGATTATGAATTACATTCGTTTGAAGTACGATGATGTTGTATAAATAGAGAATGGGAATATGAGTTGGAATGTAACTATTCTAAAGACAATAGACCATGGTATTGATGTAGGTGGTTGTTGTTAAGAGTATTACACAAATAAAATAGTAGACCATGGGTATTGATGTAGGTGGTTGTTGTTAAGAGTATTGCACAAATAAAACAGTAGGGACTTGTTTGAAAATGAGGTGGTTGAATCTAGGAGAGAAAATAATAACAACATTAAAATAAAATAAAAAGTTGTCAACATGAACCTCACATGTGCAAAGTTATGACAAATAATTGAAGTTATATACTTGCTATTTGGGATAGAGTACCAAAGGCTAATTTCCTATTAATTATAGTAAAAGAAGGGTAACAATATATATTTTTTAGTACTGTTTCCCTTTTGAACTGAAAATCATTTTATTTTGTTAAGATAAATGGAACCTAGCTAGGAGAAGGGAAGGCCTTAAACCCCAAGATGTTTTCAATAAATATTGAGCCTTTAAGAGTTTGTATGTAAAAGAAAAGTAACAAAATTTAATGTAATCTCTATAGATTTCAGGCCGACTCCACCTCTTAAGACTAGAGAACTCACAAAAGTCATTGTTAGCATTAACTTAATATTAGTAACCATTCAGATCTATGTAAACTAAGTATAGCCAATTCTGGATTTCCAGCATTAGGATATCCCTCTGAATTACCATGTGCCTCACTTGCAAGAAGACCTTGCAACTCTTAACTCAAAAATTTCACCACATGGACTTATGTCAAAGAATACAGTTGGGACCCGTTTTCCTACTTTGCATTGGATTCCTATGAATTCATAGTAAAGGGGGTTTTATTGAAAGAGCGTTAAAGTGGTGAGCAGTGAAAGGCATAAGGTAGAGATCTAGATAGGACCATCATTTTCCCAGAATTCAATTTACTAGGATAATCATCTCCTAACAAAGGGGAGATGATTTGATATCTCCTTTTGGATATCCACCGTTAATCATTCCTTCACTTTTCACCTTTTTGACATCAAGGCATTACTCAAGAATCCTAGGAATTCAACACCAGCAGACCCTTAGTGAAAGAAAATGCATCACAAGTGCAGATGATTTTCAATTTGGCCTGATTTGCGAATTCAAACTCGACAAAAAAGCTTGCTATGTCAAACTACCCAATTACTTTTTGGTCAAAGTTTTTTACTAATAATCAATTCAAGAAACCTGCTCAACATGATCAATATTCCCTAATTAAACCAAAACTTATATGACACAAGCAACAAGTAAGGAACCACCTAATCAGCTAAGATTATTAGTTGTTGTATGGCAAACAAAGGCCTGAAGCTATTTAATATGTATTTCATACCCATGTACAAAATGACATCATCACTAAAATCTTGGATTCAACAAGGCCAATGATTTATCAATGAAGAAATCCTTAATGAGTCATATGAGATGTCAGATCAGTCTTTTATCTCATGGTTCAATTCTCTCAGTAGAAGTACCATAAATAATGTAACCAAGAAGCAGTCTACTTTGATGGGAACAATCTGAGAGAAATTCAAGGTAATCACTTGGGTTTTCATCAAGAAATTTGCATAAGGGTGTCCCTCTTCCCTTCATTTTGTCTACGGCAAATCAGGATCAGCTGAACAGTACACATGTATGCATGATTATAGTTCTATGATACAAGTTTCTTTTGGGGAAAAATTAATAAGATAAGCTCTTTCTTAGTGGGCAACAACAAACTTAGTCTCAATACATATACATGTTGGAGCATTTAAACATATACACAGAACAAAATAGAACAGATATTCAATCCAGTAACAATAAATACAATCAATGGTCAACAAAAGAAATTCAGCTAGAATATTACTTCTTCAATTAATATGATTCTTAATCCAAGTATCATTAAGTAAATTCTGCTAGCTGCGTATCATAATGAGTGTTTAAAAGGGCGTTTAAACGTTTGTGCTGAAGGAAAATAAGCAATAGCTGCACGCCATGGATGATGAGGAATGTAGAAATAGCTGCCTACTTCTATAGAAAGGAGGGAGCATGACAATAAGAAAGTGGCTGGTGAACTAGGAATGAACAACCAAAAACCATCTCAAATTGTCATCAGGCATCATAAAGAATTTAGTGGTCGATCTCCTACTAACCTTCAATACCAAAAAATGCCAATGGATGAACAATAGAACTTTTATGTCGAAGATGTTGTGTTTCCTAAAAAAAAGTCTTGCATGCGAAAATATATTAGGTCTTGTGAATGTTGTAAGTCGACTAAATAAGAAGTCTAGGATATCTGTTGATCGGCTCTTGTAAATGGAAGGAAATATATATATTTTTTGTAATGTAAAGTGACTAAATAGCCTCACTTTTTTTTTTTTTTGTATAACATTTGTGCAGGAGCTTGGTTCATATAGATGCATACCCACTAATCCAGACCATGGGTTGTGGGACCTAAATGAAAGGCAGCAAGAATATATCAGGCTTGCCGGACTACATCAACTGACAGAGATGAGGTGGATGCGAATCGACCATGCCTTGATTGCCGGACTGGCGGAGCGCTGGCGCCCTGAGACAAACACGTTTCACCTCCCTATCGGTGAGGTTACAATGACTCTGGAGGACGTGGCCTACATTTATGGTCTGCTAATAAATGGGCCCCCAGTCACCGGTAGAACGTCCCTAATGATAATGTTGCCGATGTTTGTGAAGAGTTGCTAGGGAAACAACCCGTCTCTGGAGTTGACTTTAATGGCATATCCATTAAATTCACATGGTTAGACCATCACTTCAGGCCTAGCTACAAGAGAAGATGGAAAAAGTAAGAGAAAGAAAAATAAAAACTATCATCTCAGGAGGAGATCTATGTCACAAAGGCGTATCTATTCTTCTTGGTGTCCGAACAGCTATTGACAAATGCGTCGGGATCAAGGGGGCCTACTTATCTACTAGAGCTATTCAAGAAATTCAAACCGTATGCGTGGGCTCCCGCTTGTCTAGCTAATCTTTATAGGATGCTAACGAAGGGAGTGAAATGGTCCGGTATCAAGAATACTGAGGGTGGAGAGGCGGCCATATGTGCAGGTCTAGACCCGACAGATGAGAGTGATGCTTTTGAACATACATTCAAGACTATGTCAGGACCACTTCAGTTGCTCCAGGTATCTTACTATAGGTTTCTTTTAGTGCTATGTATGTTTAGTTCCTTGTATAACCCATAATACATGGCGTGGTATTCTCTGAATACAATAATGCTTGTTGGCCGCATTAGGGGGGACGAAGGCCAACGACCTCTAGAGAAAGAACATATCGTGGAACAAGAACCGAGCATCCCACAGAAAAGGGTCAGTTGCTGATGAATATCTCCTTGTTTGACAACTATGTTATTTTTTCTTTAAAAATAAGAGGTTAACCTTCTCGCTTATGCTCATTTGTAGGTGACGGATTTTATTGATCACACTGAGCGGTCATGTGACCGAGTGCTTAGAAATCAAGGTAACGATTTAGGAAAGTTTATATCCTCATTGAAAGGCAAGCTGAAGAGATTCACCACTGCTTTTGAAACTACATTCGATGAGTATGTTGAGTCTTGCAACAGCTCTCAGTCCGAGGTGGATAAAGAGTTGGTAAGGACCGTCCTCCTTTACTAAAACTTTAATTACATATGATTTCATTTGTCTAACAATGTTTCTATTTCATTTGACTTACACTGTTACTTGACTTCTTGCAGATTGTTACTCCAAAGAAAGTGTATGTCAAGAGACCCACATCGAAAAGTCCAGGTAAGAAGAAAAGGAAAGGAAAAACTGGACCAACCGAAGCTAGTCCAACAAAGCTACCAATCCATGTTGACTCTGAATAAAATGTCAAGCCAAAAGTGCCTGTTCAGAAGGAAAGTCCGTTAAAGCCTACATATCAAACCGGCGAATCAAGCGTGCATGGATATGTCAAATCCCTTAACAGCCAACTTGTTGACGATCCCAATCTTGTTCCGCTAGAAGAAATATTCTCAACTTCTCCTTGCCCCGATGTTTTCTCGACTCCAACCCCTATAGTACCACTTGCGGTTGTTGCAGCACCGTCACCTGCTACAATCAAGTCATTAGTGTGGAGGCTGAAACACCTGCCAAGGAATAGGAGAGTGCCGAAGAGGTTGTTGGACTTCGAGCATAGAGTACCTTAGTCTATATATGTTCTATCAGATTTGGATAAAGAGATACTAGAGGGCTTCCACAGATACTACACTACAAGGTAACAAGCAGCAACTATGTATGAAATTTAGATTTTACAATTATTGTATGCTAACCATGTATATGTCCTTTTCAGGAATGATGAGCTTGGACTTATTTGTTTCTTAGTTCATCGTGATACCCTTAAATGCTTTGTTGGAACCGGATACACCATTAGACACTAACGTCATCTACTACTATTTTGAATACTTGAGGAGGGCTTGCGGTGACGCATATCTAGCAGATCCAAGCCTTTGCGTAAGTATTTTTACAAACTATTTAGCTGCTGATGTAATAGTTGAAAATCAAACAACTAATGCAATTTTTATTTGACTTTACAGAGCTTTTGGCAGAAGAAGCACAAGGCTGGTGATGATTGTGCATTTGGGGTCAACGGAGCACGAGTGTGGGATGCAAAGGAATGTAAGACGCTCGTTTACATTTTACACCAGCATAATCATTTCACCTTGCTTGTTGGCTACACGGATTAGAGCCATTGGGAGTTCTACAATAGCTCTGACAGTGATAAATATGGTTTAGTCGTTTGCGAAGGTTTTGTAAGTATCCATTAAATTCTTTTTGATTATTTACATTTCATTTAAATGAACTCACCCTTTAACTTAACTTTTCTACAAAAATTGTGTCTAACCGAACGGTTTTACAATTATGGGTGGACGGAGCCATGGGTGTGGTCGATGGACGTGAAAGCGGACATTCCCCGTCAACATAATGGAAGTAACTGCAGTGTATTCGCATGTGCGTTTGCGGAAAATTGTTTCTTCTGTCGTCCAGTTCGGTTCACCCAAGCTGACATGCCATATTTCCGCCGTAGGATTTTGATCGAGATATTCAAGAGAAGTTGGGAATTGAATGGAAACAGATTCAATCTCCCTGACCTAAGGTGACAAGGCAGTCAATGACTAATCATGCATGAAGGAGAACTGTTTTGCTAACATTTAACTCTAATCTGTAATGGTTGTAAAGTCTTAAACAGTGAATTACAAACGTTTATGGTAGTTGTATGTTATTGAATTAATTGGTGTGGCATATGGTTGAATGGTTGTATGGCATACGGTTGAATGGTGTTATCCTGTTTAAAGCCTTTTGTCAGATTTTATTGAACGTTTATTGTTGAATTATTGTAGTTTGTATGAAATCAAAATACAGAATGGTTGTGTAATGTCTGACAATTTGGTTATTATCCCTTAAATTTTATTTTTTTATATGCCCAGGGTCGAATTCGGCCTACATATTAAATTTGGAACAGATTTTTTTGACTCTCAACGTCGCATTCGACCTTTTAAACAAGTTATGAAGGTCGAATTCGACCCTGGCTTAAAATTTATTTTAGTCCCAGCGTCGCATTCAACCTTCATAAATTGATTTTCATGGTCGAATTCGACCTCTCCTATATAATATGAAAATACATGTTTCACTTCCGGTGTCGCATTAGACCTGGTAAATTTATTTTGAAGGTCGAATTCGACGCAAGTTTTAATGATATTTTACACTCCCAGCGTCGAATTCGACGCACGTTATCCTTCCAGAGCCTAAGTCTGAAAGATATACAGATATACAATTCCAAAACTAGATTTTCTAACAAACAATAAGTATGAAGATTAACATATATATATGATGGAATTTGCTTCATTCATGTTCTATTACATTAACAAAAAATATACATATTACATCCATTACTGAAAATTTACATACACAAAAAGATGGAAGTTTCATCCATTCATAAAGGATTACAATTAAAAAAAAATATGAAGATTACATCCACTCATGGAGACTTACATTAACATAAACGATGTAATTTGCACCATTCACAAAAAAGATGGAAGTTTCATCCATTCATGGAGGATAACAATAATAAAAAATATGAAGATTACATCCACTCATGGAGACTTACATTAACATAAAAGATGAAATTTGCACCATTCACAAAAAAGATGGAAGTAAAATCCATTCATAAATATGCTAATTTTGAGCTGAAGCCGGTGGATTTTTGCAGCTGCCCTTGTTGTGTCCAAGTTGTCTACAATTGGAGCAAGTTACCACTCTGCGCTGTCGGTTCCTATCTTCCACATGGATTCTATTTTTCTTAGGCCTTCTCGGTTGCTTGTTGGCCAACGGAAGGCGTACCTACTCAATTAATCTTTGCTCCCACTGCTTCATATCACGTGTTGCATGAATTATATCATCATATGTCCCTTGATACATGCTCACATTGTACCAATGCTCACAATATTCATACGAATTTATATTCCGCAGTTTCATTGATGCCAAAGCATGGCAGTATGGGATGCCAATCACTTCCCACTTGCGACATGTGCATGACTTCTTTTCAAGATCAACAACATCCACGTACTCCGTTGACCGAACCTGGAACTCAACCAAACCGGCGACACGAACATGGAGCCTACGTGCTTCTTCCATTTTATTGTTGAGGTACTTTTCTGCATATGGAGTAAGACGTGTTGTTATGTTTTCCGTTTGAATACGACACTTTTGGTAGAACTCCATCAATTTTACATGGATCTCTTTGACTTGCTTTGTGATAGGGAGAACCCTTATGTCCTTTAGAAGACTGTTGGTGCACTCCGCAGTGTTACTCGTTAGCATGTCATACCACCGTCCATGCACATACGTCGTAGCCCAGTACTGACGGCCAATCGCCCCAATGTATTCAAAATCACATTCGTCTATGGAACATATGTCGCTCATGTAAACATTGAACTATTTTGGTCTATATGCTCGTGGTCTATATGCCCGTGCAGCTTTCTAGAATGTCCTAACGATACCATGATCGTTGAAAGATGTTTTGATATTCTCAGCTATGTGATGACAACAAAAGCAGTGGAAGGAGCTTGGGAGCATGGATTTCAATGCAGGAATAAGACCCTTTTGACGATCAAACACAATTATCAAATTCTTGGCTCGCCCAATGCAATTGATAAGTTCGCTAGGAGCCACTCCAAACTATCACGTCGTTCTGCCTCCGCAAATGCAAATGCTATTGGAAACAATTGATAATTCGCATCATGTGTGACGGCGAGTAGCAGTACTCCAAGATATTTTCCACAATGATGTGAACCATCCACTGCTAGCAAAGGCCTTAAAGAAGTTTGAAATGAACGTATGCAAGGCCCGAAGGCCCAGAAGAACCATCTAAATCGGTCATCCGAGGCGATGTCAATGTTTATCACTGTGCCAGGATTGGTCTTTGTAGCTCAAAACAGTAAAGTGGTAATATCTGGAATGACTCTTCATATGACCCTCGAATTTTACGCAGTGCCATCTCCCTTGCCATATGTGCTTTCCTATATGTGATTTTAGTACCAAACTCCGTTTCATATTCGTTCATTATCTCTTTCTGTCTTTCCCTTCAATGAACTCAGCTATTAACTGCGCTGATGCTTGCCTATGCGTTATCCCCATCATTGGTTTGGAACAAGAACGATTCGGCTTGTACTTCCGAACTTTGAGTTGTGGGCCAGAATCCACTATAGAGCCGTGTATTCGCCAAGAATAGTTATCATCTTTGCAACATGCAATTACCATCTTCATGCTCATCTTTAAGTGCTTCAACGTGAAATTGTTGTAAATTGCATGCTTGGCTATGCCTTTTCGAAATGCTTCACGGTCTAGAAACTCATGACCCAACCACATCTCCTTGACAGAACTGTCCCTTCCTTCAGCGATGACCGCTTCAGGGACCATCGTGTCCACAAACGTCTTGTCATGCATAGTATGTGATCCATCTAAAGCAGTACATCCAGATCAGTTGCACCCTTCTAACGGAGTTGAATCCGTGATACCTCGCTCCATAGGCCTAAACTTGGGGTGGGGATATGCAGATATCCGAGTCGACTCGGATGCAGTGTTTATGCCCACGTCATGGAACTCGTCAGGCTTAGGTTGGGTCTCGGCTGTTACAACATTGACTGCCACCTCATTTGATTCATGAGACAAGGGTTCGGCCACCACATCGTCGACATCATTCATGAAACATGAGAAGTTCACATCAACATCCTCTCTTAAGTTGATGATAGGGCAGTCTTTGGTGGGAGACGTAAATGTCGACCCTTTTACTTTAAACTCTATATTCTTGATAATCTTATCAATGGGATGACTAGTGCCCGTGCAATCAAACCTGCACATTCAAAATTGCACCATTATATTGTGTATAAATTTTGAATCCAACAACATTAACTACAAGTATATATAACAATATTGAATACAACATGCATAAAAACTAAGTATTAATAACAACCACCAACCTTTCTTGATATAGGTGTACGGTGCCATCAACCTCGCCCATTATTTTTGTTACAAATATTAATATCCCTGAAGATTTGGACGTACAGGTTTTGAAAAGTCCATTGATATCACTGTCATCATCAATGTTTATCATCGAAAAGAAACTTCCAATATGCAGTAGGTACTTTAAACTAAGATCTTCGACCATTACATCCCAACTCGAGGCTTCAAGTGCCATGTTTTTCAGCTCACTGATACTTATGTTACTCGACAAATACCTCACCTTCTGTTTGCCCCCCTTCTATTGGGGTCGATTTAGATCAAATTCAAAAGTGCCCTAATGAAAAATAGTTAATTGTTGGACATCTAACATGCTGTTACAAAAAGGAATGATTGCTTAAATTAGTGGAAAATTTGAGCTCAATAAAACAAGTTCATACTAGAATTTTGAGAGTCAACCTTATACTGCCAATTCATGTTGTGAAATGCAAATGCACAAAACAGTAAGAATAGTGCTTAAATGGCCAAGGAAACTTCCTGGGTTGGTCACTGCACGTTCACATTTAACCCAATATAGTTATACATCTACTTAAAATATTGTATTAGCCAAAAAGCAATATAGCATTGGCTGATGTATCAATATATGAACAACTGGGTCTGTCTCTGCATATTTTAACTACTTTATATAGTAAGAATTCAAAAAACAAAACAACAATGAAAACAGACCCATATTTCTAACGGTCATGACCAAACCCTTCATGTTCATATTCGACCGTACTAATTCATTTAAAAGTTATGTAAAGATAAGTTCTGCTTTTATTCTTAATATATCATTGCATATGTACCTTAGATCAGAGGGGAGATGTCCAAGAGAGGTGGAATCAAACAAAGAATGCCGAAAAAGTAGCTTTCCATCTTCTACAACTCGACTCGTAAGGGTAGGGCACGAACGGATAAAGGGATTGGATATATAGTGAATTATATCTCAGGGTCGAATTCGACCTTTAACACTGCAAATGAATGTCGAATTTGACCACCCAAAAAAATGGTAAAAAAAAAAAATAGGAATCCTATACGGATTCCCTCTTAGATGCATAGATGGCTAATGTTCATTGTTACGTGTAGTGGCCATATAATGTGTATTTTTCGGTAAAACCCCTAAGAAAAAATAAACAAATAAAAACGTTATCAAAGTTTGAAATGTTGTTCGTATTTTTTTCTTGGAGATCAGAACTTTAAAACATACTCAAGAAAAAAAAAAAAAAAAAGAGAAAACATAACCTCAAAAACCCAAAACTATCAATAGACATTGTGAAAACGAAGAAGCTAAAAAAATATCAATAGATTTCATCAAATTGACGTAGAAGTGGAAAAGAGATTTTTCAAATCAATCCTTTCTAAGCACTACTTTTGTGCTCCCCATTTTGTACATTTCACAAGCCTAAGTCATTCACATATTCATGTATGTACCTACCTCTCCGTGAACTGTCACTCACCAAGAGACACTGGCTAATGAATTTGACTGAATTCACGAAAACAACTCAAATCCCTTTGATTTCTTGGGAAAGAAAGGGGGCAAATCGTTGCATCTCCAAATTTGGAAACGACTTTCTCTCGAATTTTTGAAAGATTCCGGGTTTCAAGGAAAAGTGTATTTAAAGGGGAAGTTGAGGGAGGAAGGGCCGGATTTTCACACCATAAGAAGAAAAATGAGGGGAATAAAATAGAAATAAAAAAAGTCCACCACTTGCTCATGGTCCAAATTCTTCCCACCAAAGCAAGCAATGCGCTTTCCCAGAGAGGGTAGGCGGGATAATTGCATTTCTTATAAATTATTTTAAAATTTTTAATAACCAAACAAATTTTTAGGAGATTTAGTTCTTTTTCAAGAGCGTGGACCGGAGTCTCTATTTATCTCTATCTGCAATCAATCGGAACCACTAGTTCATCTCAGCCGCCGCGTCCTCCAGTCATCTGCTCCAGCACATTGCTCCAGTGCTAGCTCTCCAAAAGCCTTATATTATTGCTTTTGTATCTTAGATATATTAGTAAGTTGTTTGTATATTTACTTTCTTTTTAATAGAATATATTCTTTAGGCAAAGAAGAAAAATCATGTGGGAACTATTAATATGGTAAAGTTCACATTTGAGCCACATGAACAACAATAAAAAAAATTAGATAAAAAAGAAGTCCAACCTTGTGTCTTTCAAAACGGAGGAAAGATGGAAGAGTGTTGTAAAGTTGATGACCTACCAAATGTTAATTGATTTATTGAAAGTAGATCTGGTCGTGGACATTGACACCAAAACAGTAAAATAAAAAACCCGAACTCTCAATTTTAGCTAAGTTGGCTCTTGCTGTCCTCTCAATTTTTTATTAATCAACTTCCAAATTTCCCTGCACATGCTGCTGAAGGTTCTGCGGGATCAACATCATCATATTGGGGGATGGATACAACTCTACAGATGAGCTCATCGAATGGGAATTTGTAGTTGAGTGCTCGTGTTGTTTTTTCTATTCATCAGGCATAGGATGCTTGCACAGTTTGCTTTGTCGAATAAATCTTCTTTCTAGCTAAAGATTAAAAAAGGTGGTAAATCACTCTCAGCTACAGGCTTTTCAGCTTGGAAAGACAAGTCATCCCCGTACGCTTTTGTCCAAAGATTTTCAGTCTTCGCACGTATCTACATGTAGGGGTTCCCTCTAGTGAGCACATGAGGTGAACTCATTTGCTTGTGGTTTTGTGTCCCACTTGGGATGGGACCAATAGGGATTGAAAGATTTAGGTGGGCCATATGGTTCTCTGCAAAATTTGGGGCACACCTAATCATCCTAATCACTTGATCAAAAGCTTCTAGCTTTTTACCATCCAAACACAAGTATAACATTGATTTAACAGTTCAGTCCATTTGGATGGATGCCAACTAAAAATTAAAAGTTGAGTTGACCATAAAGTATGACAGACAGTACTACGTGCGAAATACAATTGCCATCACAAGGACCCTAACACAATTGAAAACATATGTCCCTTATAACGGCTATAAGAACACTAATTTTGGGAACATGGAAGGTAATAAAAAAAAAAAAAGGAGATCATGAATGTATAAGTAAATACTGAAACCACTATGGCCTATTTACAAATCCTAAAAAACTTTGAAGGTATGTAGAAACTGTTGGAAAAATGGCTAGAGAACCCACTATTTTGGCCATCTTTGGGCCAAATTAAAAGTGGGACCCACTTTTTCGTTTAGGTGGGAATACAAGGGAATGTAATATACTCCATGAGTAGATTAAGGATATGTATTGGGTTGCTCTAATTCATTAAGGAGTGAATGAGAAATTGCCTTCTAAACACCACTACTTGAATATGTTAAACACGAAAACAAAAGGAAGTGGTGAACTTGCTTCCCACATCGCTTGGGAATAAAAGATTCTTTGGATATAAATATACTTACATTGGTTGTATAAGATGAGCCCCAAGCGGCATTCCACTTTTGTGGAGGAGGGAGGACATAGACCTTTGTAGGGTTGGGCTTGGGCTTGGGCTTGGGCTTCACGCGCGGGTCGGGCCTGGCTCGGCCCACTACCCGTTTACAATTTTATGGAGAAGTTTTATTTAATAAAATTTCCTTTTTGCAAATGGGGTGTATCTAAAGTGGTGTGTCCTTTCAATTGAGGTGTGTCCAAAGAAGAGATACATCTGTTCACTGAACAGTCACTGTTCTAAACAGATGTAGTCCCATTGAAGAGACCTGAAGCAGGCTATAAAAATGCATCTTGTCTTCCCATTTTTGATCATCCAATCACTGCTGCTGTTGCACCATTTCGAGTCTGCATAGTCAAGAAGAGAGAGTCCTGTTGCACTTCTGGTTCGCCTGTCACACAGTTTGCAGTGCTGCTACTGTGTGTGTTGATCATTGTATCCTGGGAGACAGACGCCACTAAAGCCCGTTAGCACCGTTGCGGGAGCGAATTTTATCTTAAGGACATAGTGTTAAACACTAACCTTGATCTACCTTCTACTACGAATTTCTGAGTTTCGTAAGTTCAACAACGAAGTACTGTTGTTTCTGCCTTCAAACAGTAAGTGAATTTTAATTCTAAGATTACTTTCTGTAACTCTGTTTTACTGTTGCTGTGATTCACTATTGTGAGGATCTGTTTCCTAAATACTGAACTACTTATGTATGTACTCGGATTAACAATCTTAAGACAAAATTCGCTTTCTAATTTCTGAGTACACCCTGTTATCAGTTTTAATTCAGTATATCTGGTTTCGGTTTCTGTCAGTTTTCTACTGGTTTCTACTTCTTCTGATTCTGAAACCAGTATTGTAAAACTGAGTCTCTCTCATTATTTACTAATAGCATAACTGAAGTTTGTTCTGTAATTTTTTTTTCTGTGAGTAACCAGTTGGTCTGAGTTATTGTTTACACTTCTATTAGTTTAAATTCTGCAGAATTCTTTGTGCTGTATTTTAAGTGATTTTTGATTCTGTTATACAATTATGGGTATTGAGAAGAGTACTCTAGTCAGTACCCCTGGCCCAGTTTTGGTGAACCATGGGGAGAAACCTGAGAAGTTCAATGGTACTGAGTTTAAGAGATGGCAACAGAAAATGCTATTTTATCTCACTACCTTGAACTTGGCTAGGTTCCTCCATGAAGAAGCTCCTGCTTTAAAAGAAGATGAGACAGACAAGCAAGTTGTTGCTGCTGTAGATGCTTGGAAGCATGCGGACTTCCTCTGTCGAAACTATATTCTCAATGGACTAGATAACACATTATATAATGTGTATTGTTCATTGAAGACTGCTAAGGAATTATGGGATTCACTTGACAAAAAGTACAAGACTGAAGATGCCGGAATGAAGAAATTCGTTGTTGGCAGATTCCTTGACTACAAGATGATCGATTCCAAGGCAATAATCAATCAAGTTCAGGAACTTCAAGTAATTCTCCATGAAATTCATGCAGAAGGAATGTCTCTTAGTGAGTCTTTCCAAGTGGCAGCAATCATTGAAAAATTGCCACCACTTTGGAAGGATTTTAAGAACTACCTTAAGCATAAGCGAAAGGAGATGAAACTTGAAGACCTGATTGTTCGATTGAGGATAGAGGAAGACAATCATGCATCTGAGAAAAAGGCAGGAAAAACCTTCACTGAAGCTAAGGCTAATGTGGTGGAACATGGGCAGAACCCCAAGAAGAGGAAGAACCCTTCCAACGGTCAAAAACAAAGTCCCAAGGACAACAAGAAGTTCAAAGGGAATTGCTATGTGTGCGACAAACCAGGCCATCGTGCTAAGGACTGTCGTAAACGCAAGGACCAAGGAAATACAAGTAAGAAACCAGCGCAGGCCAACATGACAGAAATGGACAATCTCTCCACTGATGTTTCAGACATCAATCTTTCTGCTGTGGTCTCAGAAGTCAATCTGATTGGCAACACCAGAGAATGGTGGTTGGACACTGGGTGTAACGCCCCAATTCCGGATACCGAAAAGATCGTCAAAGTACCGAAATTGGCGCGCTACTTCCCGGAAAATCCGAGAACTTCCAAGATCGTAGGTCCGCAGTGAGGTCCAATTTAAAACTTTTTGAACAATAATGTAACAATAGTTGTTATCGCGGAAGCGTATTATAAGCGGAAGCCATACAGAGATAGCGGAAGCATAAGGTATCATTGTATATATGTCAAATGTAGAAGGGTTGAAGTCCAGCCTAGATGTATAGTGATAACAAATCAAAGTTTAATTACATATTTTTCATTATTACCCAACTCACAACAAATGTCTCTCAAAACCCTAAATAAAAGAACGCTCAAACCCCTGCAGCATGGTGTCGGCTCTCCACCTTCCGGCTCGACCTCATGGTCGGCCGGCCCCCATCCGTAGTCGCCTACTACGGGCACCTCAACGAGTGCGAACGCATCGCCCTCGAACTCGGGGTCAAGACCTAAGCACCAAGAGTGGGTCAGATCTAAAGATCTGGCAAGTCACAATATGCAGATAATATAGAATGTATGCATCAAATGAGTAGAGACATGTATAAAGTTAAGAGAGTAACAAAGGTACATATGCTATGCAGTCGTGCAAGATAACCATGTAGAATCATAATAAACATAACAGTAATAAACCTACACAATATGGCACATCCACATAAGCTGGTCACCGCGGGATATTATGCCGCGGCCCTCCCATACTGAACACAGTCGCGGTAGGGATCCTAAGCTAATGCTAGGGATTACTAACCCTGCAAAATATCATCAACATCATCCACAACGACCGGAACCGGCATCACACCGTCCGTCCCAACAGTGCTCATCATGATAGCCACACAATCCTCTCAATAGCTCCTACCAGTGATGATCAGTCCAACTGGCTAAGCTTAAATCAACCGAGTGAATGTTTATGCCGACTTAGGAAACAACAAAGGTCTGTGTCTGTCTAGGCTTTGCCTTGCGCGAGCAAGGTCCTAACAAGTCTCTAAAAGGTCCAAGTAATCCATGGAACATGATCCAAGTTCAAGCCCAATTATTGGATCCATACCAAGGCCCACCATATACATGGTCTGGTTTAGAACAGTCCAAATGATATACACGTCCATATCCATTAACATATAATCCATCTATATCCATAATGGGTTACAAGCCCATTCAATCTAACATCTCCCATCTAGGGTAGTCCACACCCAAACTTAGGCCAACAAAAGGGCCCGCCTAGCCACAGACACGGGTCAATGTTCACCCCAATCACACTACCGGGTCACCTCTAAGTAGTCCTAGGTTTAGGTCCTCCATTTTTCCATTTAATAATAGGTATAAGCAAACACAAGGACAATAGAGTGACAGTGATAATATGAGGAAGATGAACCTCCAAGTACACGAATCATAGGGAGATAGCAACAGTCCAACCTAGGTAAATGGTCCACTTTCGGATACAGGTCCATCTCAGGTAATTCGATCTTTAAGTGAAACCACAGATGCTAAGGAATATTGTGTTTGGTGCTTAGAAGGTATGTGCATCATTAGTAACGTATAAAGGTCGAATCATCTCAGATTACATAACATGGACCCTAATCAGTGGACCCCACGAGTCAAGGCTGAGCTACACCATTGACTCGTGGTTGGCACAGTGATGGAGTCATTTGGATGGTCAATGGGCCCAACAAACGATCACAACATGAGAAACTAAAGTCTGGGAAACTTACTGTACACAGTGTGCTCGATTGATCTCCTGGCCTGGGGTCAACCCGGCACACTGGGATCAGAGAGTATTCACCCTTCAGGTATAGTCCTGAATTATTGGAATTTCCAGTGTGTTCGGTCAACCTCCTGGCCTGGTCGGTTAACCGCGCACACTGCAAATTCTGGCTAAGGGGGTGTCCCAGGTTTCAGCTTCTCTCTTTCTAAAATTCCTGATCTCGGTTACCTGGTCTCGGTCTTTTGGCTCGGAGCTTGGATAAGTACTGAGCTTGGTCAAGCACTGGGCTCGGTTAAGCACTGAGATCGGTCAAGCACTGAGCTCGGTTAAGCACTGAGTTCGGTCAAAGCACTGAGCTCGGCTAAGACGCTGAGCTCGGCCAAACACTGAACCCGGCTAAGACACTGAGCTCGGCCAAACACTGATCTCGGCTAGAACACGGAGCTCGGCCAAACACTAAGCTCGGTCAATCTACTGAGCTCGGCCAAACGACTAAGCTAGGTCAACCACATACACTGATTTCTGGGTCTGAGGAAAATCCAGATTATGCACAAGGTTCTGATTGGGTTCCAAAAGGGTTAAGGGACCTCTCTCTAATTAATGGGTCTAAAGGTATAAATTAGAAACTAAGGATCTTATTTTAATTAATAAGACTAATAGGTTTTATTTTAATTAATGAAACTAATTGGTCAAGGTACTTAATTAATATACTAACCCATGGTTAAAAGTAATCCCAGGTCATTAGGTTAAATGGTCCCACCACAAACTTTCTAAAATTAATGGGTCCAATTGTATTTAAATAGAAACTAAGAAATTTATTTTTAATTAATTAAATTAATGGGTCCGGGTAAGTAATCCCCTATTAATATACTAAACCCATGATAAGAAGGGAGCCTAGGTCACTAGGTCAAGGGGTCTCATTAAAAAGGCTAAGGTTTAATTTTCTTATTTAATAAAAAACATAGGTTTGATTAATAAAACATATAGGTCATTAGATTAGTGGGCCCCACGGGTCCCAGTCTTAGATCAGGACTCATCATCAGGTTCATTAAGCAGACCCTGATCCAATGTCCGGATCTGATCTGAAATCAAAGACCTACTTGGGCCCCACAAGTTGATGGATCACAATTTCTCCATGCTCCCTCATTTCTTCCTTTTTCCCATGCACCCTCGGACCACCAAACCTCCCATCATCTCTTACCTTTTGATACGTTGGCTTCACAGAACATGTTCTGTTACAGAACTCGGTTCTGTAACAGAACATGAGGCCTTCCTCCTCATCAATCACAGGTAGTGGCCCACCTCAAATTCTTGATCCATCTTTCCCCTTAGGGTCGCCCAGGGCCCCTCTACCAGATGTGGGGTCCTGATTTCCAAGGTGGGACACGTGGGCCCCACAGTACCAAAAAAAACGGAATAATTTCCTTGCCACGAATTGGGTTTTTAACAGTTGGGTGTTCACCGCCAATCGCACATGGGGAACGGACCTTCCTTGATCAATTCCAGATCAGTCTACATCCCCATGGTCGCCCCACCATATCAGGTCTGATGGGTGGTCTAGATCTGTGATCAGATCAATATGTGGGTCCCGCAACAGTTCAAGCCAAAACTGGGTTTTACTTTTAATACGTTTCCTACTCTGATCAGGTGCTGGATTGAGGGCAATGGGGTATCCACACACCATGGGACCAGCCCCTTTAGGGTCGCCGGTGCGTTCTCTATCAGATCCACGGCTCGGATTTACCATCGGGTGGCCCACCTGGGTCCCGGTCTCCACACAACAAAGTGGGTTTTCCACTGTTTCCTCTTCGGAAACCTGATACAGAACACCCCTCCTCTGGAATTCTCCTTCTCACCCATTTTCCATCCATTTCAACAAACAAAACCAGAATACCACTCCAATTCCCAACCATCCATCAATCCATCAATGGCCAAAGAAAACCACAAGACAAGCTCAAAAATATATCTAACATGTACAGACAGAATTGGAATTTGTAGAATCAAGCGGAAGATAAATCATGCATTCTAAGTTATTTACATAGAGTAACTTGCCTTGATTAGTTGCAAACAGGAGGAAGAGAGAAGAAGAAGAATAGAAACCACTTATATAGGGAAGAATTCCAGCAGCAGGGAGGGCACAGTTGTTGATCGTTGGAGAAGAAGAGGGAAAGAGAGATGAATAGTGTTCTAGTTTGGTAGGGGAAGGCATAGTTTAAATAGGTTGGGATTTTTGGGTTTAGGACAAAAAAGCCCTTAGGGTTTAAAATGGGATTAAGGTTAGGGTAAGGGTGTTTTGGTCATTGGGTAGTTCTAGAGAATTCCTAAGAAAAACCCCTTATTAATCTACTAAACACATAATTAAACTAACCTAATCTATAACCTATGAAAAATGCATAACTAGCCCCCACTAAGCCCCCCCATAATTAATATAATTAATATATTAAGCTAATATATAGTATTCAAATTCAAATGGAGGGCCCACAAAGGGGTGGGGCCTCACATTCCTCCCTCCTTTAAAACATTTGGTCCCCAAATGTAAAAACAAAGTAGGGACATACCTGCGGTAGAAGATGTGGATAATCTCTTGCCACCTGGTCTCGTAGCTCCCAAGTAGCCTCCTCCGGAGTGTGATGTTCCCACTGAACCTTCACAAAGTGAATAGTTCGATCCCGAAGTACTTTCTCCTTGGTGTCGATGACGGCGACTGGCTTGGCGATGTAGGACGCGTCGGGCTGGATGTCGAGCGGCTGGTGATGCAGAATGTGGGTAGGGTCCTCCACATACTTCCTCAACATCGAGACGTGGAAGACATCATGCACACCTGATAGCTCTGCTGGTAACTGAAGTCTGTAGGCGACATCCCCGATCTTGGCCTTGATCTCAAAGGGTCCGACGTATCTCCGTGCTAACTTGCCCTTCTCGCCGAATCTGAGGGTGCCTCGAGCTGGGGAAACCTTCAGGAAGACACGGTCTCCCTTCTGGAATTCGAGTGGCCTGCGCCGATTGTCTGCGTAGCTCTTCTGCCGGCTGCGGCTGACCTTCAGGTTCTCTACTATCTGGCGGATCTTCTCACTGGTATCACCGACAATAGACGGTCCGTGGAAGCTCCTGACGCCAACTTCCTCCCAACATACTGGGGTCTTGCACTTCCTGCCGTACAACGCCTCAAATGGTGCCATCTTGATGCTCGAGTGGTAGCTGTTGTTGTAGGCAAACTCGCAGAGTGGCAAGGAATCCTCCCAGTTCTCCTTGTAATCCAGGACACAAGCCCGCAACATATCCTCCAAGGTCTGGTTGGTGCGCTCTGTCTGTCCGTCTGTCTGAGGATGATAGGCTGTGCTGAAGCTCAACTTGGTACCCAAAGCTCGCTGAAGACTATCCCAGAAGTGAGAAGTGAAGCGTGGATCTCTGTCTGAAACAATCGAAGCTGGAACTCCGTGCAAAGAGACGATCCTATCCACATACAGCTTAGCAAGGACGTCGAGTCCCGCTCTCATCGATACTGGCAAGAAGTGAGCTGACTTGGTCAGCCTGTCCACGATCACCCAAATGCCATCACTGCGTTTCCGAGTGGCTGGAAGTCCTGCGATGAAGTCCATGGTGATGTGTTCCCACTTCCACTGAGGTATCTCGAGCTGATGAAGTAGCCCTGGTGGCTTCTGATGCTCGGCTTTGATCTGCTGACAGGTCAGACATCTGGACACATAGCCTGCAATCTCTTTCTTCATGTTGTTCCACCAGTAGTAGCTCCTCAGGTTCCTATACATCTTGGTGCTGCCCGGGTGAATCGAATATCTGCTGTGGTGTGCATCTGCTAAGATCTGGTCCTTCAGCTCCTGGATATCTGGTACACACAGCCTGTCCTGGTAGTAGAGTACTCCACCAATCAGTCTGAACTCTGGCCTCTGGTCAATCTGCTCGATCACTCTGACAAGCTTAGGATCGCTGCGTTGACTGTCCTTGACCTCTCCAAGCAACTCCGGTTCCCATGCGGACATGGTGGCAAGCATAACTCTGTCGCTGAGCGGCTGAAACTGGACATCCAAGTCACTGAAGACATCGGTCCACACGCCCTCTGCTGCTAGGAAACTGACTAGGGCGGTCTTCCTGCTCAAAGCGTCTGCCACGACATTCGCCTTACCCGGATGGTATTTGATAGGGAAGTCGTAGTCCTTGATGTACTCCATCCAGCGCCTCTGACGGTTGTTGAGATCACTCTGAGTGAACAAATACTGCAAGCTGCGATGATCTGAATGGACCTCGAACTTCTCTCCGTAGAGGTAGTGTCGCCACATTTTCAGTGCGAACACGACTGCTGCAAGCTCCAGGTCGTGAGTAGCATACTTCTTCTCGTGTTCCTTCAGCTGGCGAGATCCATAGGCGATGACCTTACCCTCCTGCATCAAAACACAACCGAGACCGGTCCCTGAAGCGTCGGTGAAGACAACGAAACCGCCTGTACCAGAAGGTAAAGATAAGATCGGTGCTGACGTCAGTCTCTCCTTCAGCTCTTGAAAGCTGTCCTCGCATGCATCGGTCCATACGAACGGTACGTCCTTCCTCGTCAGCTTGGTCAAAGGGGCTGAAATCGAAGAGAAACTCTTGACAAATCTGCGGTAGTAGCCTGCTAAGCCAAGGAAACTCCGAACTTCTGTAACATTCTTTGGTCTCTCCCAGTTCACTACTGCCTCGATCTTTGCTGGATCCACTGCTAGGCCGTCTTTGGAGATGATATGTCCGAGGAAGACTACTTGCTCTAACCAGAACTCGCACTTGCTGAGCTTCGCGTACAGCTGGTTGTCGCGTAGCAACTGTAGAGACGTCCTCAAATGCTGCTCGTGCTCCTCTCTGGACTTGGAGTAGACCAACACGTCGTCGATGAACACCACCGTAAAGCTGTCGAGGTATGGGGCGAAGATCTTGTTCATCAGGGCCATGAACACTGCCGGCGCATTCGTCAACCCAAACGGCATCACAAGGAACTCATAGTGGCCGTAACGAGTACGAAACGCTGTCTTCTGCACATCCTGCTCTCTGACTCGCAGCTGATGATATCCCGATCTCAGGTCCACCTTCGAAAAGTACTGTGCTCCCTGAAGCTGGTCGAAAAGCTCGTCGATCCGGGGAAGAGGATACTTGTTCTTCACCGTTGCCTGGTTCAGCTGCCTGTAGTCAATGCACATCCTCATCGATCCATCCTTCTTCTTCACAAAGAGCACAGGTGCTCCCCAAGGTGACATGCTCGGTCTGACGAAGCCCTTGTCTATCAACTCTTGCAACTGGGTCTTCAACTCTCGCAGCTCTGCTGGAGCCATGCGATAAGGAGCTCTGGAAATCGGTGCGGTGCCTGGCACAAGTTCGATGGTGAAGTCGATCTCTCTGACTGGAGGCAATCCTGGGATCTCGTCGGGAAATACATCTGGAAACTCGCAAACAACTGGGATCTCCTTGACTCCCTTGGACTTCTTGTCCTCTGAGATGAATGCGATGTAGCCTTCGCAACCTGATCTCACTAGCCTCTCTGCCTTCAGTGCTGAAATCAACCTAGTGCTGGGTGGTCTCCTCTCACCCACAAACTCGATCGTGGCATCTGAACCGTCGATAGTGAGCCTAACTGTCTTCTCGAAGCAATCCATCACTGCTCGATATCGGGCCAGCCAATCCATCCCCAAGATAACGTCGAAGTCATGCATGGGTAACACGATCAGATCTGCAAACATAATACACTCCCCGATCTGCACTCGGCATCTGGGGTGGTAAGTCTGACACACTACCCTCTTGCCCACGGGCGTAGACACAACTAGCGTGTATGATAACTCCTCTCCTACCCCACCAAGAACTAATGAAAAAGCAGAAGACACATAGGAATGTGTAGCACCAGGGTCAAACAATACTCTAGCAATCTGATCACAAATAGAAAGAGTACCTTCGACGACGTTCCCTGCAGCTTCGGCCTCCTCATGTGTGAGTGCAAATGCCTGACCTGCAGCCTGAGGTCTCTGCTGCTGTCGCTGCTGTCCATGGGGCCTCTGGTATCGTCCCCTCTGATAGTGCTGTCCCCTGGGCTGCTGGGGTCCACGTGCCTGCTGCTGGGCACGGTACTGCTGCTGAGGTGGCTGGGGTGCCGGTGCAATCTGCTGAACGGGTGGAGCTGGAACTGGTGCTCTCGGTGGTGCTGGAAGCTGAAGCATCGGGGCCTGAGGCTGTCCTCCTCTGAATGGGCAAAATCTGGAGATGTGTCCTGTCTCCCCACAGTCATAGCACTACTCTGGGCCCACGCTGCTGCTGCTGCTGAGGCTGCCGCTGATACTGATGCTGCCTGGCCTGGCCTGCTGGCCTCTGTCTCTGAAATGGCTGCTGCTGTATGGGCAAGGGCTGCGGTCTGACCAGGCGGCTCTAACTCGCCTCTGCTGCTGACTGGCCTCTATCCGCTGCAGACGCTCCTCTGCCCAGTAAGCTCTCCTCAAAGCCTCCTCATATGTGGGCAGCTCGATGCAGGACATGCTCAACTGAATATCATCTCTCAGCCCATCGACGAACCGACGGATCCTCTCGGACTCAGGTGTGATCAGAGCCTCTGCAAAACGAGAAAGCTGGGTGAAGCGAACCTCATACTGGTAGACAGTCATGCTGCCTTGCACCAGCGCCTGAAATTCCCGCAGCTTGCGGTCTCTGACGTGAGATGGTATGAACTTCCGAAGGAAGTCCGCCCTGAATGCAGTCCAAGCGATCTCGTCTCCTATCGTCTCGAAATGACGCTGAATCGTCCTCCACCAGTCCTCCGCGACTCCCCGGAACATGTAAGCGGCCAACTGCACTCTCTGCTGACCGGTGCACTCGAAGACCTTGAAGATCTTCTCCATCCGCACAATCCACTCGTCGGCCACCAGCGGGTCATCGGCGCCAGTGAACTCAGGTGGTCCCCTTTTGAGGAACCTCTCAAATATGACGTTCGGGTCTGCCTCCCGAACGGATGCCGCTGCTGTGCCTGGCTGAGCCACTCTGTCCATGATGTCCAAGACTTGCGTCTGGAATTGAGCAAAATCCTCGGCCTGCTGCTGCTGCGCCGACGCCTGGGCCTCCTGGGAAACGAGGAAGGCCTGTAAGAACCTCTGGAAACGCTGCTCGAAGTCTGGCGAACTGCCGACTGCTGGTATCATATGTGATGGAGAACCTTCTCTAGACATCTGTCAAGAGAAAGAAATTAGGTTAGTTTAAGTCCAACACTTAGGACTACACTGATTCTACCCGATCCATCGACTCTACACGTACCCCCACACTGAGATCCTCACTACGTCCTAAAGTTTCTAGTGTATTTTATTTCCTAGAGACTTGCCCGCTCTGATACCATAAAATGTAACGCCCCAATTCCGGATACCGAAAAGATCGTCAAAGTACCGAAATTGGCGCGCTACTTCCCGGAAAATCCGAGAACTTCCAAGATCGTAGGTCCGCAGTGAGGTCCAATTTAAAACTTTTTGAACAATAATGTAACAATAGTTGTTATCGCGGAAGCGTATTATAAGCGGAAGCCATACAGAGATAGCGGAAGCATAAGGTATCATTGTATATATGTCAAATGTAGAAGGGCTGAAGTCCAGCCTAGATGTATAGTGATAACAAATCAAAGTTTAATTACATATTTTTCATTATTACCCAACTCACAACAAATGTCTCTCAAAACCCTAAATAAAAGAACGCTCAAACCCCTGCAGCAGGTGTCGGCTCTCCACCTTCCGGCTCGACCTCATGGTCGGCCGGCCCCCATCCGTAGTCGCCTACTACGGGCACCTCAACGAGTGCGAACGCATCGCCCTCGAACTCGGGGTCAAGACCTAAGCACCAAGAGTGGGTCAGATCTAAAGATCTGGCAAGTCACAATATGCAGATAATATAGAATGTATGCATCAAATGAGTAGAGACATGTATAAAGTTAAGAGAGTAACA
This sequence comes from Litsea cubeba, assembly GCA_012931725.1. Classification (NCBI taxonomy): domain Eukaryota; kingdom Viridiplantae; phylum Streptophyta; class Magnoliopsida; order Laurales; family Lauraceae; genus Litsea; species Litsea cubeba. The sequence continues at coordinate 21,332,230 of CM022946.1, forward strand.
AAGGTACATATGCTATGCAGTCGTGCAAGATAACCATGTAGAATCATAGTAAACATAACAGTAATAAACCTACACAATATGGCACATCCACATAAGCTGGTCACCGCGGGATATTATGCCGCGGCCCTCCCATACTGAACACAGTCGCGGTAGGGATCCTAAGCTAATGCTAGGGATTACTAACCCTGCAAAATATCATCAACATCATCCACAACGACCGGAACCGGCATCACACCGTCCGTCCCAACAGTGCTCATCATGATAGCCACACAATCCTCTCAATAGCTCCTACCAGTGATGATCAGTCCAACTGGCTAAGCTTAAATCAACCGAGTGAATGTTTATGCCGACTTAGGAAACAACAAAGGTCTGTGTCTGTCTAGGCTTTGCCTTGCGCGAGCAAGGTCCTAACAAAGTCTCTAAGAGGTCCAAGTAATCCATGGAACATGATCCAAGTTCAAGCCCAATTATTGGATCCATACCAAGGCCCACCATATACATGGTCTGGTTTAGAACAGTCCAAATGATATACAAGTCCATATCCATTAACATATAATCCATCTATATCCATAATGGGTTACAAGCCCATTCAATCTAACATCTCCCATCTAGGGTAGTCCACACCCAAACTTAGGCCAACAAAAGGGCCCGCCTAGCCACAGACACGGGTCAATGTTCACCCCAATCACACTACCGGGTCACCTTTAAGTAGTCCTAGGTTTAGGTCCTCCATTTTTCCATTTAATAATAGGTATAAGCAAACACAAGGACAATAGAGTGACAGTGATAATATGAGGAAGATGAACCTCCAAGTACACGAATCATAGGGAGATAGCAACAGTCCAACCTAGGTAAATGGTCCACTTTCGGATACAGGTCCATCTCAGGTAATTCGATCTTTAAGTGAAACCACAGATGCTAAGGAATATTGTGTTTGGTGCTTAGAAGGTATGTGCATCATTAGTAACGTATAAAGGTCGAATCATCTCAGATTACATAACATGGACCCTAATCAGTGGACCCCATGAGTCAAGGCTGAGCTACACCATTGACTCGTGGTTGGCACAGTGATGGAGTCATTTGGATGGTCAATGGGCCCAACAAACGATCACAACATGAGAAACTAAAGTCTGGGAAACTTACTGTACACAGTGTGCTCGATTGATCTCCTGGCCTGGGGTCAACCCGGCACACTGGGATCAGAGAGTATTCACCCTTCAGGTATAGTCCTGAGTTACTGGAATTTCCAGTGTGTTCGGTCAACCTCCTGGCCTGGTCGGTTAACCGCGCACACTGCAAATTCTGGCTAAGGGGGTGTCCCAGGTTTCAGCTTCTCTCTTTCTAAAATTCCTGATCTCGGTTACCTGGTCTCGGTCTTTTGGCTCGGAGCTTGGATAAGTACTGAGCTTGGTCAAGCACTGGGCTCGGTTAAGCACTGAGATCGGTCAAGCACTGAGCTCGGTTAAGCACTGAGTTCGGTCAAAGCACTGAGCTCGGCTAAGACGCTGAGCTCGGCCAAACACTGAACCCGGCTAGGACACTGAGCTCGGCCAAACACTGATCTCGGCTAGAACACGGAGCTCGGCCAAACACTAAGCTCGGTCAATCTACTGAGCTCGGCCAAACGACTAAGCTAGGTCAACCACATACACTGATTTCTGGGTCTGAGGAAAATCCAGATTATGCACAAGGGTTCTGATTGGGTTCCAAAAGGGTTAAGGGACCTCTCTCTAATTAATGGGTCTAAAGGTATAAATTAGAAACTAAGGATCTTATTTTAATTAATAAGACTAATAGGTTTTATTTTAATTAATGAAACTAATTGGTCAAGGTACTTAATTAATATACTAACCCATGGTTAAAAGTAATCCCAGGTCATTAGGTTAAATGGTCCCACCACAAACTTTCTAAAATTAATGGGTCCAATTGTATTTAAATAGAAACTAAGAAATTTATTTTTAATTAATTAAATTAATGGGTCCGGGTAAGTAATCCCCTATTAATATACTAAACCCATGATAAGAAGGGAGCCTAGGTCACTAGGTCAAGGGGTCTCATTAAAAAGGCTAAGGTTTAATTTTCTTATTTAATAAAAAACATAGGTTTGATTAATAAAACATATAGGTCATTAGATTAGTGGGCCCCACGGGTCCCAGTCTTAGATCAGGACTCATCATCAGGTTCATTAAGCAGACCCTGATCCAATGTCCGGATCTGATCTGAAATCAAAGACCTACTTGGGCCCCACAAGTTGATGGATCACAATTTCTCCATGCTCCCTCATTTCTTCCTTTTTCCCATGCACCCTCGGACCACCAAACCTCCCATCATCTCTTACCTTTTGATACGTTGGCTTCACAGAACATGTTCTGTTACAGAACTCGGTTCTGTAACAGAACATGAGGCCTTCCTCCTCATCAATCACAGGTAGTGGCCCACCTCAAATTCTTGATCCATCTTTCCCCTTAGGGTCGCCCAGGGCCCCTCTACCAGATGTGGGGTCCTGATTTCCAAGGTGGGACACGTGGGCCCCACAGTACCAAAAAAAACGGAATAATTTCCTTGCCACGAATTGGGTTTTTAACAGTTGGGTGTTCACCGCCAATCGCACATGGGGAACGGACCTTCCTTGATCAATTCCAGATCAGTCTACATCCCCATGGTCGCCCCACCATATCAGGTCTGATGGGTGGTCTAGATCTGTGATCAGATCAATATGTGGGTCCCGCAACAGTTCAAGCCAAAACTGGGTTTTACTTTTAATACGTTTCCTACTCTGATCAGGTGCTGGATTGAGGGCAATGGGGTATCCACACACCATGGGACCAGCCCCTTTAGGGTCGCCGGTGCGTTCTCTATCAGATCCACGGCTCGGATTTACCATCGGGTGGCCCACCTGGGTCCCGGTCTCCACACAACAAAGTGGGTTTTCCACTGTTTCCTCTTCGGAAACCTGATACAGAACACCCCTCCTCTGGAATTCTCCTTCTCACCCATTTTCCATCCATTTCAACAAACAAAACCAGAATACCACTCCAATTCCCAACCATCCATCAATCCATCAATGGCCAAAGAAAACCACAAGACAAGCTCAAAAGTATATCTAACATGTACAGACAGAATTGGAATTTGTAGAATCAAGCGGAACATAAATCATGCATTCTAAGTTATTTACATAGAGTTACTTGCCTTGATTAGTTGCAAACAGGAGGAAGAGAGAAGAAGAATAGAAACCACTTATATAGGGAAGAATTCCAGCAGCAGGGAGGGCACAGTTGTTGATCGTTGGAGAAGAAGAGGGAAAGAGAGATGAATAGTGTTCTAGTTTGGTAGGGGAAGGCATAGTTTAAATAGGTTGGGATTTTTGGGTTTAGGACAAAAAAGCCCTTAGGGTTTAAAATGGGATTAAGGTTAGGGTAAGGGTGCTTTGGTCATTGGGTAGTTCTAGAGAATTCCTAAGAAAAACCCCTTATTAATCTACTAAACACATAATTAAACTAACCTAATCTATAACCTATGAAAAATGCATAACTAGCCCCCACTAAGCCCCCCCATAATTAATATAATTAATATATTAAGCTAATATATAGTATTCAAATTCAAATGGAGGGCCCACAAAGGGGTGGGGCCTCACACTGGGGCCACTCGACATGTCTGCTCCAATAAAGATATGTTCTCCACTTATAATGCAACAAACGGAGAACAACTCTTTATGGGTAACTCTGCCTCTTTGAAGGTTGAAGGCCAAGGACAGGTATTGAAAATGACTTCTGGAAAGGAACTCACCCTCAACAATGTGCTGCATGTACCTGATATTCGTAAGAATCTGGTATCAAACTCACTACTGAGTAAGAAGGGTTTTAAACTTGTATTTGAGTCGGATAAGTTTGTCCTCACTAAATCTGTGATGTACGTGGGAAAAGGGTATTTGAGCGATGGGCTCTTTAAAATGAATGTAATGACCATTATACCTAATAAGAAAAACTCTTCTGCTTATATGCTCGAGTCTTCCAATGTGTGGCATGGTAGATTAGGTCATGTTAACTATGATGCTTTGCGTAGATTAGTCAATATGGAATGTTTGCCTAAATGCAGTTTTGATTCAAATATCAAATGTGAAACATGTGTAGAAGCTAAACTCACTAGAACTTCCTTTCATTCAATTGAACGAACTTCTGAACCTCTTCAGTTAATTCATTCTGATATCTGTGACCTAAAGTTTGTTCAAACTAAAAGTGGTAAGAAATATTTTCTTATATTCAGTGATGATTGCACAAGATACTGTTATGTTTACTTACTGAGAAGTAAAGATGAGGCCTTGGAAATGTTCAAACATTACAAGAATGAGGTTGAGAATCAACTTGAGAAGAAAATTAAGGTGATAAGAAGCGATAGAGGAGGTGAATACGAATCACCTTTTGGTGAATTTTGTTCACAACATGGTATTATACACCAAACTACTGCTCCTTATTCACCTCAGCAAAATGGTGTTGCTGAAAGGAAAAATAGAACTTTAAAAGAAATGATGAATGTATGTTAATAAGTTCTGGATTACCTCAGAATTTATGGGGGGATGCTATACTCTCCGCAAATTATATTCTCAACCGAATACCTCAAAAGAAAACCAATAAGACCCCTTACGAATTGTGGAAAGGCAGAATGCCTACTTACAAATATTTGAAAGTGTGGGGGTGTTTGGCTAAAGTGGCGGTTCCTACACCTAAAAAGGTTAAAATAGGACCAAAGACAGTTGACTGTGTTTTCATTGGGTATGCTCATAATAGCAGTGCGTATCGGTTCCTAATTCACAAATTTGAGATTCCCGATATGCATCCTAACACTATTATAGAGTCAAGGAAAGCATCGTTCTTTGAACATGTATTTCCTAATAAACCCTCACAGGAATCGAGTTCTCTTAAACGAACTCAAGATACTGCTAATAGCAGTCATCAAAACCAACAAGAGATTGATGAACCTAGACGGAGTAAGGCTAGAACATCAAAAACGTTTGGTTCAGGTTTTCTAACATTTCTGTTAGAAGATGAGCCTCAAAGCTTTAAAGCAATGGTGTCCTGTCCCGAGGCACCATATTGGAAAGAGGCAATAAATAGTGAAATTGAATCCATTTTGCAAAATCATACGTGGGAACTAGTGGATCTTCCACAAGGTTGTAAAACTCTTGGGTGCAAGTGGATATTCAAGAGGAAGATGAAAGCATATGGATCAATTGAAAAGTATAAAGCCAGGCTTGTTGTTAAAGGGTACAGATAAAAAGGAAGGCTTGGATTATTTCGACACTTATTCACCAGTTACGAGGATAACATCCATTCGAATGTTAATTGCAATTGCTGCCATACACAACTTCGAGATACATCAAATGGATGTAAAGACCGCTTTCTTAAATAGTGAATTAGATGAGGAAATATACATGGAACAACCCGAAGGGTTTATTACTCCAGGACAAACCAAGAAAGTTTGTCGACTTGTCAAATCTCTATATGGATTACAACAAGCACCAAAGCAATGGCATGAGAAATTTGACAGTTTGATGATGTCAAATGGGTTTAAGATCAATGAATGTGACAAGTGTGTATATGTTAAGAGCACTAACAATGGCTGTGTCATTATTTGCTTATATGTTGATGATTTGCTGATTATGGGTAGTAATGATGAAATCATTCAAGCTACCAAGAGAATGTTAAACAATAAGTTTGATATGAAAGATATGGGTGTTGCCGATGTCATACTAGGAATAAAAATTTCTAAATCATCAAATGGACTGATATTATCTCAATCGCACTATATTGAGAAAATACTCTCGAAATATAATCAAGATAATAGCAGTCCAGCGAGAACACCTATAGATATTAGTATCCATCTATCCAAAAATACTGGAAAAGGCATATCACAACACGAATATGCGCAAATAATTGGGAGCCTAATGTATATCATGAATTGCACTCGTCCTTACATTGCATATGCTGTTAGTAAACTGAGCAGATACACAAGTAACCTAGGATCAGACCATTGGAAGGCCATAGTCAGGGTTTTAAGATATTTAAAATACACCCAAAACTATGGATTGCATTACTCGAGATATCCAGCAGTACTTAAAGGCTACTGTGATGCCAACTGGATATCAGATACCACTGATTCAAAATCCACAAGTGGATATCTATTCACACTTGGTGGTGCAGCGGTATCATGGAAATCTTCTAAACAAACATGCATTGCTAGATCCACTATGGAATCTGAGTTTATTGCACTGGATAAAGCTGGCGAAGAAGCTGAATGGCTTCGTCAATTCCTAGAAGATATCCCAATATGGTCAAAACCTGTGCCTCCTATCTGCATTCATTGCGATAGTCAATCAGCAATTAGAAGGGCGCAGAGTAACATATATAACGGTAAGTCTCGACATATTCGTCGGAGGCATAATACCGTGAGACAACTGCTCTCTAATGGCATTATGACTATTGAGTACATAAAGTCCATGCATAATATTGCGGATCCCTTTACCAAAGGTTTAGCGAGAGAGCAAGTAAATCGTTCATCGAGGGGAATGGGCTTCAACCCTATGAATGAAAAGTCGCCATAATGGCAACCCAACCTAGTTGACTGGAGATCCCAAGATCTAGGTTCAAAGGGACAACCGAATTGTGTGTGACTTAACGATATCACTATGGAGATAATATCTCCTGCTCATTCCTATAATAATAATAGTGATACCTGTAGCGGAAATTAGGGTAAGCAAAGCTTTTAATGATTCTTATATCTTGACTAATCAAGTGGGGTATAGCAGGATACTCTTAATAAGAATCACCTATGTGAGTGTGAACTGGGTCGATTCTATGAGAATAATAAGGCTAAATTCTCTAAAGCACTCATGAAAACCAGGCATTGTTCAGGGCCAAAATGAACACAATCATGAGAACCAACTGTGTCCGGGAATATTCTGTGTGAACTCTATTATCTCGGCTTACGCAAAAGATTGAGCAGTTCAAGACATCATGTTCACTGTTCGACCAGTAAATTCGATAGTACTTCACAAGGGAAGGTTCAAGGCCACAAGCTACCTTTCTCTATACAGAAAATTTCCAATTGTCCTCTCTCTGTGTATCTGCATATCATTTCATTGCTTTCATTCAATTTCATTCATGTGGGGGATTGTTGGAAAAATGGCTAGAGAACCCACTATTTTGGCCATCTTTAGGCCAAACTAAAAGTGAGACCCACTTATTCTTTTAGGTGGGAATACATGGGAATGTAGTCTACTCCATGAGTAGATTAAGGATATGTATTGGGTTGCTCTAATCCATTAAGGAGTGAATAAGAAATTGCCTCCTAAACACCACTACTTGAACATATTAAACATGGAAACAAAAGGAAGTGGTGGACTTGCTTTCCACATCGCTTGGGAACAAAAGATTCTTTGGATATAAATATACTTACATTGGTTGTATAAGATGAGCCCCAAGGGGCATTCCACTTTTGTGGAGGAGGGAGGACATAGACCTTTGTAGGGTCACCACTGAAGGTCCAAGGGATCCTAACCCTGGGGGGGGGGGGGTGATCTATACTTAATGACTAATTATGGCCAATTTTAACTTAATTAAAATAAACTAGTCATATGTGATGATTAACATACAAAATGCGGAAGCTTAAACAAAACAATCACCACAAATCAATTACCACTACACAAAAATTTATAGTGGTTCGGCCTCAATGCCTACATCCACTACCGGCTTGTGACTCAACACCTCACCGGATTTCCACTAAGTATGCTTTTCAATAGGCTAAGCAATAACCATAGCAATGTTGTTTTTCAAGGCTTAACAACAACCTATACAAGATGCTTTTCTAGGCTAAGCAATAACCTTTACACAATGCTTTTATATGGCTAAGCAATAACCTTACAAACAAATGATTTCTCTCAAAGAAAATGTCTTGATAAAACACTCTAAGAGATTACAATTTAAGCTCAATTTAATTACCTCTTAAATAGGCGGATATGAAAGTGTAAAGCTAACTCACACAACACTCTAAGTAATGCAAAGATGAATGCTCATAAAGTGTGTGTGTGAATACTTCAATCAAGTTGAAAATGAAAGCTCAATCAATTTATGCTAAAAGCATTTAAAAGTTTAATGCACATAAAAAGATATGATTGAAGTAATATGCAAATCACATGTACCAAATACAAACTTGTAGAAGATATGAAAAACAAGGGTTCACAAGTTATATGAAATTAATTTAGTCTAAACATGTGATGCATGTGCAATGTTGTTTTCAAAACCAAACTAATTCAACAAAGGTTTATATAAATGAAAACAACGAAGAAAGATTCAAAACAAGTTAATGACTCATGACATAAAAGATATCAAAGATTGGCAATGCATGATTAACAAAGTTTATAAAACAAACTTGTTTTGAAATCAAGGTGAAGAATCCTATGAATTAAATCAAAGATTAAGGAAGTAGAGGATTCAACACATCATAGTTTATATGCTAAAATCATTTACCAATAGTTTAACAAAGCATAAAATAATGATTAATAAAAGGCAAACCTTACTTGGTGGTTTAACTTCATTAATCTAAGTTTTAGCTTTCCTTAACGACCATTAGCCTTCCTTAGCTTGATCCCCTTTCGATCTTTTGCCTCAAAACACCTCAAGAAGGGCTTCAAAGATCATAAAAAAATGGCTAAGGAATGAACTCACTTTTTATAGAAAGAGTGTTCAAACGGCTACCTGTCGGTCGACCGACAGGTTGGTGTCGGTCGACCGACACCTCAACGGTCAGATTCCAACGGTCAAGAAATTTACCGTTGTGCAGGTGTGGGTCAGCCGACAGGAACCGACAAGCTGACCGACAGTACAATTTTGTTCAGAAAACAGCTCTCTGGAATTCTAACCGAGAGGCTTTCGGTCAGCTTCTGATCCATGGTCGGTTAGCCGACACCTGACCGAAATGCTAATCGACAGTGTGGCTAAAATCCCAACTTTTACACATTTCAAAGTATTTTCATGTAGGGATTTTTGGGCCATTAAACCAAGCTTGGAAACATGATTTTAAATCATCTAAGTGCTTTTAAAATCATGAAACATAAAAATCCAAATATAATTTGAAACTTTAAAACATAGGCTAGCTTGATTTGTAAAAATTCTTTTAAAAAACAAATGCATCCAAGATTTAAATCCAAAACATGCATGAAACATTATTTTTACAAGTCTTAAAAAAATGCATGTGTAAATCAAGATTTCAAGATTTTCTAAATCAATGCATGTGTGAAAATTAAAATGATGATTAAAATGTTAATGCATCCATCAAATTGCAATACACAAAATCCCTAACAATCTCCCCCTTTGCAATTTGATGGCAAACCTCCAATATGTTGGCAAACCTTGCTCAACACTAAATTTCCATACAGTCTTCAGCTCCTCCTTGGCTGGACACTCTGATCGAACCCAAGTGTAGGGTGCGATTGTAGTAATAATCTGGTGAGACCAGGTCGATCCACCGGGAGCTAATGAGATAAGGTTTTCCAACTTGTACCTGCCTTAAATGAAATCTAAAACTAGCCTAATTAAAACCATTCCTACTTTAATTAAAAGAATTAATTACAACTTCAATGAAAAAAAAATCTCCTAAAACTAAATTCCTAAATCTAAAAAGATCAAGTTGCTGCAAAATAGAAAACACATTAGAACATCCAATTAGAAAATATTCTTAAAATATCACTTACCAAAATTAAAACTAAAAAAAAAACGAAACTGGAAAATAAAACAAGTTATGAGAAAAAAAATCAATCCAAAAAAAAATTGTATCAAATCAAATCAATCTAAATTGGAAACTAATCATTCATCTAAAATCAAACTCCCTAAGATTAGATTAGAAACCAATTAACTTTTCTAAGTTAAACACAAGATTAAGATAAGAATCTAAATGATGCGCTTTCTAAATGAATGCAAATCTGAGAATTAATTTTCCTAAATAAAATACAAGAATGATGAGGATGCACTCTTCTAAGAAATAATTATGGGACACAATGCATGGACGTGCATGAACTAGTGCAAAGTTTTTATTTTATTTTATTTACTTCATAATGCTTGGCACCTATCAGTAGACAAAAACCTATTTAAACCATAGTTACTGCTGAAATTTACTATTATTATTTTTTAATATCCTAATATGCATGAAATTCCAAAAGAGAACAAGTGGATAAAACTGCTAAATCTAAAATGCTATGTATGACAGCTAGTATGCATGGTATGTTCATGACTAAGCACTACTACATGGTCTACATGAATTATGCAAAAGGTTCCAAAAATCAGTCTTGAAGCCATTGTCCATTTTTAATAAATTTCAAAGGGCTATTTTCTAATCCAAACATATTTAGCTCATGTGATTTTCAAATCTGATTTCCGAAATTAACATAAACTACACCGCTACACATGTTTTAAAATATGAAAACTATGCATGAAAACTAATGCACTTTCAGCAATAACATAATCCTAACATATTGATGTAAAGATGGAAAGATAAAGTGCAGAAAAAAAATGCAGAAAATAAAGATGGCTGTGCATAAATCAAAGGTGGTAATAAAATAAAAAGGTAGTGAGTTGCTCTTTAAACTTTCTTAATCTTAGGCCCAAAAAAATTAGAAGTGAAAACCTAGGGTCCCATTCTTCAACTTGGGTTGTCAATCCAGGTTGAGAATGATAAATCCTCACTTTTTAATAAACAAATTTTAAACTTGGATTCTTAAACTTTTCTTGGCCAACCCTCTTCAACTTCACATTGTATTGCCTCCAAAAATACCATGTATCCGTAGAAAACAAGGTATATTCTTTCTTTCTTTGTTTCTCTTGCTCCACAATTATCTTGATTTTCCTTCCTTTCTTACTTTTGAATTTTGAATCTTTGAAAAAAAATATCTTCAACAATTTGAATGAAATTCTGAAATCTTTATAGCCATGAATGGACCCCACCTTGGCCGCCCCACATGTGTGACCTACACATGTGTATGTGTGGACCCTTTTTCTCATTTCCTGCAAGCCAAAAAAAAATGAATTTCATGTGAAAAGACAAATTTACCCTTAATTCACAACTGCATGACTGCGGACCCTATCTCTCATAAGTGCACCTGATGATTAATTAATTTCATGAGAAAAACACATTTGAAAATCTTTCCAAAAATAAAATTAAAAATGGCAGGTTTCATGATTTGATGCAAAAATGATGGTTTTTGAGCAAGTTATGCATGAAAGTACTATAATGTATAAAAAAATGCATAAAATCATGATATGACACTAAATGAGGCTCTCTTGGCTTAATAAGTCCTTAAACTTACCAAAAATAGTAGTGAAAATGTGTATTTTTAAGGACTTATCACACTCCTTGAAATCTTCTTGGATGCTTCTTCACTTTAGCTTGGGCTCTAGCTTCATTCTTCTTGATGCTTCGAGCTTGATCAATCTTCAAGCTTTCTCTTCATCTTCCTTTCTTTAGACCAAGCATCTTCTTTAGCTCTCAAGCTCTTTCTTCTATCATCTTCTCCCCCTATGACCATGCATTCTCTCCCTTTGGGTAGCTTGATCACTCTTTCTCCCCCTTAATTCTCTCTCCCCCTTTGTCATTAAATTTGAGAACTTTCTCCCCCTTAATATTATTCTCCCCCTTTACCATTAAATTGCAAAGGTATCAATTGAAGAGGGGTACCTACACACATGAAACGAGGAAAATACCTTTAGTAGCACCTATTAACAAAAGTAATCGAAAATGAAATCTATAACAGGGCATCATGCATGGGTAGATAGGCTATAAGGGTACAGAGCCAATATAAGGGCGAATTTGATCAACTCTAATTTTTCCTTAGAAGGTTTACTCCCCCTCAATCCATACTCTTCTTTTGTCAAACTTTTGACAAGGATTTAACTAATAGGTGTAAGAAGAAGATGGTTTAACCAATTGAGGGTTAACTTCAAGAGAAGAATTAGATACCAATTGATAATGATAATTGACTATAAAGTTCAAATTGATCAAATTTTCAATATAAAGTTGCCAATTGACGGATAAGCTATAGGATAATTAGAGAGCAAAGTCAAAAGGAGATAAACTATCATGGATATCAATTGAAATAAATAAAAATATCAATTGAGATTCAAGGATAAAACTATTAACTCAATCACTCTAAAATGGAGTTAAGGAATACACCTATTAGGGTTCATCCAAATTAGAGTTATCCATGATGAGATAGGGTTAACTCAAACATAGCATCAAACAATTTAACTATGAAAATCATAAGCTATGTAAAGTTTTGAATTCATTTCATACAGTCATTAGATATAACTATCACGCACAGGATGAATGAAATGAAGTTCAATCATGAAGCCAAAACCTCACCATTAACCAACCAAAATTATGAAAACATAAACATAGTGATCATGTGATTTACCTATAAGTGCAAGAGAGGTGGCAATCATGAAGATTATGATGCTCATGGAATGTGATATGGAACAAAAGACATATAACTATCTAGTTCAATCCAATGTACACAAGGTCTATCACAAACTCAAGATATGACACCAATTGGATATAGATACTAATTGAAAAAGATGCCAATTGATTATCAATTGAATATGAAACATGATTAAGAGCAAGTATGTGACAAACATAAAATTCCAAAAAGCAACATAAAAAAATATTCATCACTAGTAATAATATAACTAAAGAGCATAGTGATGAACATCATAAATTTCATTAAAATGATATAACTTTGCAAAGCATGCAATTTTCAAAGTGTCAAACTCATATGAATTCAACATCTAAGAAATCCATCAAAGATATAACTATGAGATACAAGGAATGGATTTCAAGGAGGTTCATATGATCAAGCACACTACTATGAAGTTGAAACATGTATAAAGAATGATATCAATAAGAAAAATACACATGAATCAACATCATAACCATCCATTAAAAAAAATAAAATGACTAGTAAGTATAATGGATGGATTTGAGAGTTCTAGTATGGTTTTTACAAATTTAAATAAGATCACAACCATACAAGAATCTAATAGACATTTGCATATAAAAAGAATAAAACTAAAAGATGCAAATAGCCTATAACAACATTCATTTCCATTTAAGTTAAGATAACTAAATGCATGTGGAAATGATAACATGGAACATGCTTTGAAGTTTATAACTAATAATGTTTTAAAGCATTTCCATTCATACAATCTTCAAATCATTTCAATAAATAGAATCCAACAATGAGCATAAAGAGGATGATTTTGAAGAAAACACTTTTTCAACTTGCATTTTAAAAGTAACTTAATTGGAAAACATACAAGTTGATCTTTTCAAAGTAATTTTCCATGTGAAGGTATAACTTATAAAACCATGGAAAATCCAATTTGATTCAAATCATTTGATTATCAAATAAATCTAACTAAGACATCCAAACAGATGATTTTGAAAATATCAATCGATTATGAAAAATCTAGCTATGAAAGCTTTTGAAATCACAATCAATTGATCATGTAGAAATGCAATACAAGAGATATAACTATATGAAGGCATAAAAGCAAATCTAACATGAGAAAATTATAATCAAAATGATTTTGAAAACCACGATATTTAACTAGAATGGTGCATGATGACAAAATCAATTGATAACAAATAAACATTGCATTTTAAGAAATGTAACTATAAAAGAACATAAAATGCAAATCCAACATCATGACCAACAAAAGATTTAACTATAAAGAATAGGTTGGTCAATGAGGTCCAAGGCCTTAAGGTTTGTTTAAGTATCTAACTTTGGGAATCCACCTAAGGTCTTGAGAGGGTTGGTCCTTGAGGTCTATCTTAAAAGTCTCACCAACTATAGGAGATTTGACTTAATAAATTTTCAATTTAGACTTATCACCATGATGTTTAGATTTAACTAAATTTGGCTTAGGTTGGTGATTAGTCTTTTGAGGTTGGTGACTTTTCTTCTTAGGGGATTGAGCCATTTTTCTTTTCTTCTTATTTTCTCCCTTTATTTGACTTTTGAATTTTAGATTTAACTTTGCAACTTTCTTCAAAAATTCTTTCATGTTTTGATTTAAGGGAGATAGATTGAGAAGCTTTTTATTTATAGATTCTTTTAAAATTTGTTTAACTTGTTTAAACTTTTTAGAATCTACTTTAGGAGACTCCTTTTTAATAGGTTTAACTTGTTTAGTCTTCTTGGAGTCTTCCTTGATTTTTAGTGTCTTATCCATCATAGAGTTTGATTTTACTTTCTTTGGTTCAAAGATGGGTTTAGACATATTGCTTCTCCTTTGTTTGCACTCAAACCTAAAAAATTCCTTCAATGCCACAATAATTACATTTAGACATGGGCAAGAAAGTGTGAGTGCTAAAGAATGAGGACTCACCTTTCACAAATGTGTTGGCGAATTTAGGGTCATGTGAAATATTCCTATCAAAACCAAGACCCGTCCTATCTCTTTTAGATTTACCCAATTTCAATAACTTTTCAAATCTTTCTTCACTTTGGGTAAATTTGCACTCATTCTTTTGTTTGTAGGTTTCAAGTTTAGTGACTTGGTTTTTAAGGGTTGAATTTTTATTTTTAACTTTTGTTAGTTCAAGTTCAATTCCCTTAAAATTGTTTAGCTCTTCATGGGCAAGTTTTAATTCAAGTTTAATTTCATTAAAAACATTGGATCCAAGTTCTAGAGTATTTATCTTATTTTGAGCATTAGATAGATTTTCTTTAGTGATAGTCAACTTAGATTCAAGATTGTTAATGTTTTCATCTTGCCTTTGTAATTGATCTCTTAGTTTCAAATTTTCCTTTGTAAGATTATCACAACCTAACTTTAATTCAATTAATTCATCTTGAGCATTTTGTAGGTTATGCAAAGAGATCATAAACTTAGAGTCTACACAATTTATTAATTCTTCTGTTTCTTTAAGTTCATTTTTAGAAGAGACTAATTCTTGGTTTAGACTTTTAGATTCTTATTGTAATCTTTTATTCTTTTTAACAAGCTCTAAGGAAAATGTACATAATTCATCATAGGCTTGTTGAATGTCATCTTCATTTTCATTAATTTCTTCTTCTTTTAATTTAAGTTTAGATTCAAGTTGAGATAATTTAAATTCAATGTTTGAATCTCCAATAGATGAAAGAAGGAGGGGTCTAGAAGAATCTACAAAGTCTATCATAGTGGAATCCATTCTAATGATTTTCATAGAAAAACACTACTAGGGTTCTAACTCAAGAATCTGGATAGAGAGGATCAACTCCGGGTGTTTAAGCCCTAAATGGAGTAACCTTGCTCTGATACCAATAGAAGGTCCAAGGGATCCTAACCCTAGAGAGGGGGGGGGGGGGGGTGTGGGGGATAGGGTGATCTACACTTAATGACTAATTATGGCCAATTTTAACTTAATTAAAATAAACTAGTCACATGTGATGATTAACATACAAAATGCGGAAGCTTAAACAAAACAATCACCACTACACAAAGATTTATAGTGGTTCGGCCTCAATGCCTACATCCACTACCGGTTTGTGACTCAATACCCCACCGGATTTCCACTAAGTATGCTTTTCAATAGGCTAAGCAATAACCATAGCAATGTTGTTTTTCAAGGCTTAACAGCAACCTATACAAGATGCTTTTCTAGGCTAAGTAATAACCTTTACACAATGCTTTTATATGGCTAAGCAATAACCTTACAAACAAATGATTTCTCTCAAAGAAAGTGTCTTGACAAAACACTCTAAGAGATTACAATTTAAGCTCAATTTAATTGCCTCTTAAATAGGCGGATATGAAAGTGTAAAGCTAACTCACACAACACTCTAAGTAATGCAAAGATAAATGCTCATGAAGTGTGTGTGTGAATACTTCAATCAAGTTGAAAATGAAAGCTCAATCAATTTATGCTAAAAGTATTTAAAAGTTTAATGCACATAAAAAGATATGATTGAAGTAATATGCAAATCACATGTACCAAATACAAACTTGTAGAAGATATGAAAAACAAGGGTTCACAAGTTGTATGAAATTAATTTAGTCTAAACATGTGATGCATGTGCAATGCTGTTTTCAAAACCAAGCCAACTCTTTTAAATGAATGAAAACAACAAGGAAAGATTCAAAACAAGTTAATGAATCATGACATAAAAGAAATCAAAGATTTTGACAATGCATGATAACAAAGTTTATAAAACAAACTTGTTTTGAAATCAAGGTGAAGAATCCTATGACTTAAATCAAAGATTGAGGAAGTAGAGGATTCAACACATCATAGTTTATATGCTAAAATCATTTACCAATAGTTTAAAAAGCATAAAAAAATGATTAATAAAAGGCAAAGCTTACTTGGTGGTTTAACTTCATTAATCTAAGCTTTAGCTTTCCTTAATGACCATTAGCCTTCCTTAGCTTGATCCCCTTTCTTTTGCCTCAAAATACCTCAAGAAGGGCTTCAAAGATCATCAAAAATGGCTAAGGAATGAACTCACTTTTATAGAAAAAGTGTTCAAACGGCTAACTGTCCGTCCACCGACAGGTTGGTGTCGGTCGACCGACACCTCAACGGTCAGATTCCAACGGTCAAGAAATTTACCGCTGTGCAGGTGTGGGTCAGCCGACAGGAACCGACAAGCTGACCGACAGTACAATTTTGTTCAGAAAACAGCTCTCTGGAATTCTAACCGAGAGGCTTTCGGTCAGCTTCTGATCCATGGTTGGTTAGCCGACACCTGACCGACATGCTAACCGACAGTGTGGCTAAAATCCCAACTTTTGCACATTTCAAAGTATTTTCATGTAGGGATTTTTGGGCCACTAAACCAAGCTTGGAAACATGATTTTAAATCACCTAAGTGCTTTTAAAATCATGAAACATAAAAAACCAAATATAATTTGAAACTTTAAAACATAGGCTAGCTTGATTTGTAAAAATTCTTTTCAAAAACAAATGCATCCAAGATTTAAATCCAAAACATGCATGAAACGTTATTTTTACAAGTCTTAAAAACAATGCATGTGTAAATCAAGATTTCAAGATTTTCTAAATCAATGCATGTGTGAAAATTCAAATGATGATTAATATGCTAATGCATCCATCAAATTGCAATACAGAAAATCCCTAACAACCACCACACGCGCGCCCCGCCCCGCCCCGCCTCGCCCCGAGCCGGGCCCAGGCCTGGCTTGGGCTTCACACGCGGGTCGGGCCTGGCTCGGCCCACTACCCGTTTACAATTTTTTGGAGAAATTTTATTTAATAAAATTTCCTTTTTGCAAATGGGGTGTGTCTAAAGTGGTGTGATTTCTGCCTTCAAACAGTGAGTGAGTTTTAATTCTAAGATTACTTTATGTAACTCTGTTTTACTATTGTTGTGATTCACTATTGTGAGGATCTGTTTCCTAAATACTGAACTACTTCTGTATGTACTCGGATTAACAGAAACAACACATGAAAAATAAAGCTGTCATTCAAAAAATTAAGAAAGAAGGACAAAAACAAAGCAACGAAGAAGAAAGATTCAAAGGGGGAACATCATCCAGCAGAGCAGCGGGGCCATGCAGCACCCAGGTGAGCCCCAAACCTAGTGGTGTAAATCTGGGCCATGCCAGCATGGCCCATGATAATTGGGTGGGCCGTGCCGTGCCAAGGCCAAGGGTTCTGGGGTCAGCCCAGCACGGCCCTGGTCATGCTGTGCTGGGCCGTACACACACACACACACACACACTCCCCTTTTTTTAATTTTTTCTAAATTTTTTTTAAAGTTTTTTAAGCCTTAGAAACTTAGACTCTTCACTCTTGGCCTTGGATCATTTTCATTAAAATAAAGAAATTAAGAGAAATAAACAAGTAGAATAACACTAATGATGTTTTAAAAAATACATCAAATAAATTGTATTTCTTTGAAATTTAGGTTACAGAAGTTTAAAAAAATCACAAGTTTGAATTTGGATCAATATATATAATGAAATTCAAACCTTCTGATAAATGAAAAAAGAATTACAACTTTAAAAACCTATGATACATTCTAAAATAAATTACAACTTTAAAAACATGTGATACATTCTAAAAAATAAATTACAACTTTAAAAACCTATGATTCATTTTAAAAAATAAATTACAAGTTGAAAGCCTATTATACATTCTAAAAGAATTATACTATGATATATTTAGTGCCGCTAGCTCGTCTTCTATCTCGATCTCATCATTATCGAGGTGTTGTTCCCTATCCTCTGCTTGATACCAATCCCATAAACACATGCAGGTCTCAACGATTTCTTTTGTAAGTATAGTCCTCTTGGGGTTAATAAAGCGCCCACTTGCACTAAATGCCTGCTCTGATGCAACTGTGGACGCTGGTATTGTTAGTATATCACGGGCTATGGCGGAAAGCACGAGAAACTTAATTTCGAATGATTTCTACCATGCCAAAATATCAAAAATCATCTCCTTCATCATCCGAGATTGTAACAGGATCGCTCCTCTTGTACATTGTTAATTCATTAAGGTTGTAAGATCCTCCGGAAGAAGATGAGTTATTTCCCTGAGATTTCCTCATAATACTCCAAATGGCCTTTTTTTTCCTTTGTACTTGGGGAGGGCTTGTTGGGACCGTGGGTGCTATGGATCTACTTAATCGGGTAGCATATTCCAAATAAAGTATTTCTAATTGTGCCTTAATTGTTGTCATGTCATTTATATTAGTTGTATTCATATTAAAGTTTATGTCATCAAGAAGGGTTTCTACACCTTGCAATTTCAATCTAGGGTCTAATGTAGCAGCTATACAATATGTTAAAGGAGCTATTCTCCAATATGATGAAAACTTTTCCTCCATTTGTACACACATAAGTTGAAAAATTGGAAAATCTCTATACTTTTTAAAAGTAAGACTTATTTCATAAAAATGGGCTAAAGCTTGATTTGATGTGGGATAATATACCCCGGAAAAAAATAATGTTGCATCATGAAAAACTTCTAAAAAATCTCTTATTATCTCAAGAAGGGTCCATTTTTCATGACTTATAAAAATATTTTCATGCTCTAAATAAAGTTGACAGTATTGATTTAGTGCCATTTTATAGGCACATGATTCTTTTAACATTTTATAGGTAAAATTCCATCAATGCTTTACATCATATGATATTTTCTTTGGTCATAGATTCAAATTTACACATATGTCCCTCCACCATTATTTTCACGAGGGAGAACAAAAAATGTATCCTACAATCCATTTAATAATCTCTAAATCATCTCTAATTAATTTCACCCCTACTTGTACGATAAGATTTATGATGTGGCATGCACACATATTGTGAAATAGATCTTCATTGAAATCAAGTTGAATCGCATGTTTTAGTAACTCTGCTGCGACAATATTATTAGTGCTTGCATTATCTAAAGTTATAAAAATTATTTTATTTTTAATTTTATATTCTCTAAGTTTTTTAAGGATATGGTGGACCCTATCCTAGCACCAGTGTGTAGGAATTCTAGCATAGAAAACGCTATCATTCTTTTCTACATCACCCAATCACTATCAATATAATGTGATGTGATTGCAATGTACCCCACATTTTGTTTGGAGGTCCATAAATCTGAAGTTAAAGCTACTTTTCTAGGTATATTTGCAAAAATATTTTTTAAATTCCCTTTTTTTCTTTCAAAAAAGTCTTTATTGCATCACTTCTAGCAATAATTCTAGATATTTTCTGCCATGAAGGAACAAAGGCAGACCTCAAAAATCTTTCAAACCATCTGTATTCGGCAAGTATAAATGGTGCCAAGCGACTGATTATAAACTTAATAAGTTGATATCTAGCATTAGTAAGGTCATAGTTGAAAACTCCTAAACCACCAGATGAGTCTGTTTGAGAAAGTTGTGTTTGAATCATCCCATCTCTTACCCCATCGTTAACAGTATTAGTGTGTTTGAGCAAACACGTTTTCATGTGTCTACTAAGGTGGCCAGTGCCGTTTGATGATTTGCCACTAAGGATATCTTTGCAATATTTACATTGTGCCTTCTCCTCTGTTGATAGGAGACGGTAACTTTAACAAACTGAGACCATACAGGAGAAGTCAATCTTGTTTTTCTCTTCTTTTTTGTTGTAGAAACCGAACATGCAAGATCTTGGGGATTATTACTATCTACTTCTATGCCATGACTTTGATCTAAATGAATAAATTCAGGATCTTCCTCATTTAGAAAGAAGTCAAGGTTGAAAGGTTATGATGGTCCAGCCATTTTTCTAAATAAAAGATTTAAAAAAAAACTTAAATAAATAATTATATATAATATGTTTTTTGTGATAATTTATATAAGAAAGGGGAGAAGATTAAACTTAATATATAATATTACTATGTATATTATTATTAAATAAAACTCAAAATTAAAGATAATAAATAACTTGATAAGAGAGAGGAGAGCTAATGGAGAAGTCCTTCTTAGTTGAATCCTCCACTTTAGATAAGTCACCCTCACTCTTCACTTCTTAGAAAACTTTGTAAAGAAAGCTTAGATTTTAGAATGAGACTTAAGAGAGCTTAGAACTTTAGAGGGAGTGTGAGAAATGAGAGATTAGATGAGTGTAGAGAAATGAGAGGAATGGGGGCTATTCATAGAATTCCTAAGTGATAAAATGATATAAAATACCCCCTCATATGACCGTTTTATAGCAGTTGGGGGTATAATGATAAAAAATGACCCAAAAAAAAATTATTTTGACCATTTTTTGAGGGGGGGGGGGGGGGGGGGGGGGGGGGGGGGGGGGGGCATTTTTTAAAAAAATAGTCGTTGGGGGTGGTTCGGGCCGTGCTGTGCCTCGGGCCTGGCAGGCTAGGCCCAGCACGGCCCAGCGTGACTGTCGGGCCGGGCCGAGCCGGCCCGTTGACTAAGTCAACGGGCCAAGGCACGATTTTTTCATGACGAGCCCGTGCTGGGTTTGGGCTACCTACCCAGATTTACACCACTACCCAAACTCGAAAAGATGGGGCCAATCATATGGGCCGCCTTTTGAAAATTCAAACCATTCGACCAATCAATAGCACCACGGATATGTAGGCTGCATAGTATCGCACCAATTTAAAATTGAGAAAGTCTGAATGGACTGAAAAAATGGCCTGAAAGGCCCTCGACCCTAGGATCACATTGATCCTAGGGTCCAGGACCTTTCAGGCCATTTTCAGGCCATTTTTTCGGTCCCTGTAGCATGGCTCTTTAAAATTTGACAACCCAATGTCAGAAACCACATATACAGCTCCCACAATAAGACCCAATTGCAGTTTTACAATGGATCCCACAAAAGGAGCCGCTACTGAAATCTAAACAGCTCAAAATGAACACCCGCCTCTTGTATGGTATGTGGGCAACTTTTACAACATATCCAACAATGCAACCAACTCCTATAGGAGTAAAAGTCCGATGCAGGCCATACAAAAAGAAGGTGTTTATTTTAAGCGATTTAGATTTTCAAGTGGGCCGTGCCGCAAAGTTTCACTTGTCTCACACATTTTGTCTACGAGGATCCAAAGTCCTCGACTGATTTTGAGTAAAATAAATTCACAGAATGCAGGCCCGTCATCTTGTACTGAAACTGAGATAAGAATATTCTCTGGGGCACTACCAGTAGCCTTGGTCTTGATCAACCTGAACAAAAGTATACCAGCAACATTACCCTCTGCCAGCAACATTACCATCTGTCAGCATCATTCCTCGGCGGCTCTCACTCTGACGGCAGGTAGCCCTTTTCCCCTCTTAGGACGGCTCATACTCTGCTCCTGGTAGCCTTCTCTGCGGCGGCATTTACTCTAGCAGTAGGTAGTCATGTTCTCTATTTTTTTAGACGGCTCTCACTCTACTCCAGGTCGTGACTCGAACCCGAGACGTGGAGGTTGGCTCTAATACCAAATGTTATGTATATACAATACGCCAAAAGCCTCAGGACTGATGGAACGCGTCATATTAAGTCTTATAACCATTTAGGACCGTAACATACCACCATGCTTCCGCAGCTGACGTCCTCAGCAGCTCTCACTCTGGCGTAATCCAACCGCATGCACATGAAAAGCATGTATCACACTCCATTTGTGGAAAATGTTCACCCGCGAAAAAACTGCATATATCTTATATGCAGTCCCAACTTGCGGGTGGCCCACATTGATGCAAGTTTAACAATAAAAAAAAAATGGCAGATTGAAAGGTCTCATGGACAAGGAAGATCCAAAAAACCAGCTCCACCTAGCATCCTTGAAATTTAATGGAATCTAAACCGTTGATTTTCTTGACATTCAATCCAACAGTGAGTGAAGTTAAATGTGTAAAATTGGGCTTGATGCCGGATCATAGGATGAAAAGACTATCAAGGTAGCTGTAGTGACAAAAGGTGGGCCCCATGAAGCTGGACTGTACTTGCAGTCGCTTACAGAACATTTCCCCTCCATCTGCACTATATTCATCAATTAAACCAACAGTAAAAACCAGCAATGCTCCTATTGCCCTGGATAAGCATCTTATATGCAATTGAATAAGCATCCTAACTGAACTGAAGTTCATTTTATTAAGAACTTGCAAATCTAAAATGCAGACATTGGAAAATATCAAACAGAAAAGGTACGCATTCCAGATTCATCCTTGCCAAAGGTTGAAATTTATCATAGAATCTCATACCAAACCTCTTCTCTCAAGGATCCAAAGAAACTACAGAAAATGAAAATATTGAAGTTATTCATATTCTTCAATTGGCGCACAACAAATCAAGCAGAAGCGGTCTTCTTTTGCTGAAATATGACAGCAAAGACTGGAACACCAACTCCAATGCTGACGACACCGATGACCGCAAGAGTCATCGTCAACTTCTGATACTTCATCCTATCCAAGTTATACATGTGCTTCGCATGAAGATAAAAAGGCTCTGAATCGTGACCATGTCCCCCCATTCTCTTCACCCCCGTCGAATGCAAACCTCTAGACACTGTTAAAACATGTAATTATAGCTCAGTACTTTAACAATGCAATATCATATCAGAGCTCCGTCTTCTCTGTGTGTGTGTGTGTGTGTGAGAGAGAGAGAGAGAGAGAGAGAGAGAGAGAGAGCTGGATGCACTATGTATCGACACATGTATTAGCCTAAGCAAGCCAGGAAGAGATATCCTAATTGCCAATCTATGCAATCTATGGAACAAGAAAGAAAGAAAGAGAGCAAGATTTCCGTTTGCGTGGGTAAAAGAGTGTGTGAACACGAAATGGACATAATATGGTACATGAAATGCAATACATACAACCTACATCAACAAATGATTCAGGAAATTTATTAATTTTTCAACATATGCCCACCACCCACCCCCAACCCCCAAAACCAAAATTTCAAAAAAGTCCCTAAGTACTTTGAAAACTCCATGCATCCCTGTATGCAGTCCTACCGCATAACCTTAAAAAATTGCTTCAAAAAAGGGGTAATCTCTCTTGCTAATAACTATCGTGCATTAGTAAAGAAGGGATTATGCAAAACAAAATAAATAAGTTTTTTCTTAGTACATAAAAAAAAAAAGGGACTTGCCTTTATGTTAAAAAAATTAAGAAAAAGTGAAGAAAGAGAAACAGTCGGCAAGAAAATAATTTCTTTCTCATCTTCTATTTTTCATCCATTTTGAAGATTCCAACATCGATCAGTGTCAATTTCTCACAAAAGTTTTTAGGCCCATTTTTGTGCATTTGTTTGACATAAGTTGCAGAGCCCAATTGGTATTCCCTAATGACCCAGTTACGGAACATAAACCATCACAGTAAGCCCAATTGATATTTCTTCATGTCCGTTTTTGGGGTTGATGATTGAGTGGGGGTGGGTCCTTTGTCTTTATCTTATCCTATATTGTCTAAAGTGGTAGTCGACAAGTGGGCTTCCGTCAAAGACTGTTATGCGGGTGAGGACGGATTTGGGTCTTTGGATGTGTCCTTTAGGAGGGTCTTGTGTTAGTCCGAGGAGTCTGAGTTTGGTTATTTGAAGAGTCTTCTTTCTAACGTTTTCATCTGTAGGGATATAAACAATTCCCACATTTGGAAGCCTTGCCCCTCCTATGCTTTTTCTTGCAAGTCCTTCCACAAGGAATTGGAGGGTTCACTACGTATCAAAGCTTTAGTGTCATTGGCTTGGTTGGGCTTGGCTCCTCCTAGGATGGAGGCCTTTGTGTGGCTTGTTTTATTGAGGAAAGTTTCTATGGCAGACAACCTTAGAAGAAGAAGATTGCCTTCAATGGCTATTTCAAACGTGCTATGTGGGAAGGACATTGAGACGGCAGACCATTTGTTAGTGCATTGCGAGTTTTCTTATTCATTTTGGTGTAGGCTTCTAGCGCAGTGTGGTGTTCATTGGAGCTTCCCGAGCTCATTGGTCGGGATGTTTGAATGGTGGAGGCTTTCTTCTTTTTTCGGTAGTGGTTTGATTCCCTAGAGGCTTATCCCTTTTCCTATCTTGTGGTCGGTGTGGAAAGAAAGGAACAATAGAATTTTCAGAGGTCTTTGTTGTCCATGAAAGATTTATCGCAATTGGTGGTGGTCCGAATTGCCCTTTTTTATAATTATTAAGAAAAAGTTGCCTAAGATAAGGCCAAACTTTGTGATACAGCCACAATGAAAAAAAGACTCAACTCCGGGGGCTCGATTCAGCCACTCGAAGGATAGCATAATATCAACCAAGTTATAATTCCATCCTGGTTTGTACCCTAAATATGTAACATTACTACGACTTGAGACGTCCCCGCTCATGGAGGAAAATCTAAAACTCTGGAATCATTTTGAAGTGAACAAAAAAAATATTACCAACAGTGTCAGATCAAAGAAAATTGTATAACTTGTAACGCGATACATAATTTTTTTTAAATGACTTTATAAAAGAAAGCTATACAGCATGAGGAATGCTGTAAAAAAATAAGGCATGAAGCCAAGACCCAAAAAAGGACACAAGCCCCAGCCCACAGAAAAACAAGACAAAAACAACAAGGGGAACACGTTAACAAGCAAACCAGGATGAGAAGCACCCTCCTTAGCGAGACGATCTGCTTCTAGGGGAAAACGTAACTTGAAGGCTACTAGCAAGATCCAAAATCTCATCAACAACACCTGCCAACTTCCAAGGGGCTTTAGCAGTAGCTTTAGCCCATTGGATTGCACAAAATGAGTCCCCTTCTGCAATAAGGTTTGGGAGAATGTAGGAGAATGTCCTTTCTCTACTTTGTTTTAAAAAGATTTCTTCATATTATTGTTTATGAATGGGGAAGCCCAAAAAATAAGATTGGGTCACACACACAAGGATGGATGTGTTGGAATGGGCAGTAAATGCAGCCTTGCTGAAGGCTCATTTTTAATGAGAACTGATACATGGTTGCCTAATACTGAGCATAAGTTTCACTGGTATGCAGAAAATAACCAGGACGTTACATGGCCATGTAACATTAAGATCTAAAGGTGACTAAAGGAATAAGAACAATAAAAGAAAGAAAGGGAAAGATCAGTATACTGAGGATGCACAGCCCCATGGCATCAACTATGACAGCCACAAGGTAGAACAAATACTTAAGATCACTTAATCGGAAACTAACAAAAATTTGGCTGTTTTTATGCCTCAAAGCCACACGTGACATTTGACCACACGGTCAAAATCAAAATACTGAATCAAACATCCTGAAATGTATCCAAGGAATAAAGAGACGGACTTGGGACCCAACTCAGTCGAGTTGGGTCGAGTCCCCAAAAAAAAGCTCAAGAGTCCGACTCCGTATGTGCCAAGTCTGAGTCAACTCGGACTCGGCCGTTTTTTTTAACCATGAATGTATCATCTGTTAGTGCAAATCTGAAAACAGTGTTAGACAGACTGACAAAAATGAACAGGCCATCTGTTTAGGCTAGGGGGAAGTGGGAGAAATATTGATATGTGGCTATTAGCCACATAATCACGAAGGGTTTTTGTTTCTTTTTTAAGATTAGTTATTTTTCATCATTGGTGTGTGGCAATTAGATGAAGTGAATGTTGATAATTTACCAAGAAGTGATGATGTCGCCACACTTAGAAAGCATATTATTATTGATACTTTGGTCTATGGACAAAGCATTTTAAGTGACTTGAGTCTTGAAGTATGACAGAACAAACAAATCAGTTCAAACAAGTTGAGCTTAAACTCTATGTTTGAATTGTTAGTTGATAGCTCCAGTGTAATACCATAAATCAAGTAGAAACTACCACCAAAATAATATGTTGATACAACGATGAATTCTGGTTATAGAGGATTTATGCTTGAAAGAATTTATGATCAATCAACCATTTCAACAAGAGTCCAAGCAGTAAAGAGTAAAAAATGTATGGTATATTGCTAAATCCTATAGTGTTTATGACAATAATTAGACATGTATAAGATTTTGTTTAAAATAGGACATTAACATGTCTACCTTAGGTCATGATTCTCTTTAGATCATATGCAATTGCCTAGTATAGCAAGAAACAACTGTGTGGCACAGTATACTCCGGAAGCTATACATTGCATGTAGTGTGAAGGCAACCAAAACCTTTACCTTCTAAATAAAATGCTTCAAGATAATTTAGATAATTTTCTTCTTTTTTTATTGGTAAACACTTCAAGATAGTTATGAAGCTTGCATAGCCAATGGACATATTCACTTTTTTTTTTTTAACGGTATGGACATAAAAACAATTATATAATTGTAAGTTACTAACTTCTATTTATATAATAGTCAATACCTTGAAAATCACTGTTAGAGCTGAATTAATTTCAAAGCTTTTAGACTCTGATGGTATTCAGGGATGCCTGAGTTAGTAAATTCAAAGTTACCTCTGATAGACATGAAAGTTGTACACGCAAATCATGAAAAAACCTCATCCACATAATCAAGGTTTTAACAAGCATATGAGGTATATATGCGGCATCATGAAATTTAAAAAATAAAAAGAAAATATAAAATTCATTAAGAAAAATGTTCTTGAGGGTCTGTTTCTTTGCTAAAATTTCTGATAGGAGTACCAGCTATCTGGGACTCTGGGTTTTCTGAAATTACTGTCGGATATTCCTTGTTTCTTAAGTGGAATTTTAAAAACTCAAGCATCCCGGCATTATCAAATGCCCAAAATCAAGTATCTTCAAATCCACAGAAAGCATTCGGAATTTTCAAAACCTAGGAATTCCGGCGGCTTTGCAATGGAACTATGGTGTCCACAATGCTCGTTTCAAACAAGGACCTACATGCAGGTATGGATGTCTTCATGTAGGATGATGGAGTAGATTCTATATCTTGGAATCTCTAAAACTTTAATTGTATATTTTTTGACATTTGGTTATGTACAAATTCCACATACCACGATTATTTTCTTCATTGCTGGGTGGACCCCAAGTTTGATTGTTGCATTTTGTGATTAAGTGAGACATATATATGTATAGTATAGTACCTACAAATTGACAAGCAATCTAGTAGCTATGAATCTATGCGTTTCATGCACTATAGTATCTGCACGGGAAAAAAAAATTGCATACACAGGTATACTTCCAGTAAAGAATTCTAGTTCCTATGAAATTTATTGAATTCAGTATGCATTAAATTCTTAGGGGGAAATCCCAGCATGAAAGAAATAAGGAATTCAAGAATGACAGAATTCAATAGCATTCGCCAACATGACCCCAACATGAAGTCCAGAAACTCCCATAAAGAAATGGGCCTTGAAAGCTCATATTTGCAACCCCATGAAAAAATCTCATGATAAATGCAATGTAAACCAAGGATAAATTCACGGAATAGAATTGTTGACAATGGTTAAATCCACAGCATAGCAGGAACAAACTTTGTGATACATATTAACTAATTTTGGCTCCAAATGTTAAGTGAGAGATGTTGAATGTTTACCTATGAGACCCAGATACTTGCACAAGCCCAATGTATCGGTATCTTGTTTTGGTATCTGATACTGCACCGATACTTCTAGGGTATAAGCTTAGCATATCTCACTTAGTTACAAGACCATTATTTTATATAGTTCTTCAAATTTTCTTATTTCTCAACATAGAAAATGTTAGAAAGGAACATAAACAATGGTAACTTCATTAATTCAAAAGCGATCTAAATAAAAAAAATTAGAACACCCATATCCGTATCCTTGATTTCCAACAAAAGTGTACAGTCATATCCCCGATACGTACCACCCATAGCATCGTAGGTAATGGCAAATGGAACCTCAAAGAATGTCCCTTCTATAATTATTAAGAAAAAGTCGCCTAAGGTTTAAGGCCAATTTGTTTAATGGGTAGTGAAGTTCCTTGCTATCAAAGGGTCTAAAATTGATGGACAAAAAAAGTGACAATGATCCACAAAATTCCATCAAATAGCTCCTCCTTTGGAAGGAAATTGTTACCCACCCGGCCATCAATCACCCTAGTAAATAAAATCCCAGAAAATCAAGGGTTTCATCAACAAACATCCTTCGATCCCTCAACATATGTTCATGAGAACCCACTTTACAATGAATTCCCAAGGATTCAATACAAATTAGGCAAACAGTCCCTGAGGATGCATTTATGCACAAGGAATCCACATAGGGCATGATGCTAAGACCAAAATGAAGATCTCTCAAATACAAAAAGATTTTCATGACATCAACGACTTTACTGATTTCAGACCATCTTCCAGATGCTATACAACAAAAACTGGAATCATGAATTCAGTCCCCAAAAGCAAATGATAGCAGAAATACATGATGAAGAATAAATCAACGAGAGAGAGAGAGAGAGAGAGAGAGAGAGAGAGACTTGCCTGACTTTGAGATGGTGGATTCAGAGGACATCAAAGACTTGATGCCAGATCTCAAAAGCCCGTTGAAAGCCATGATCGATTCTAATCTAATCTCAAAGGAAGAAAATGAAATCGTTTTCTTCTCTCCCTCTCTCTGTTTCTCACACTCTCATCTGAATGCAAAATGATGCCCTAGAGTTATATTATAACCCAAATAAAATGTTTTCACAAAAACGCCTCTATGTTTTCATAAAATAAAATAAAAAAATAAAGAGGATTTTACTCGAAAATTCTCACTATTTGGTCGTTGCACGAATTAGTGTCTCGAAAATAACACTATACAAATGGCGTCCGTTAGACCCCGTTTGGTTTTTTTTTTTTTTCAATATGAAACGAGTGACGCTAGTGTCGATCAGTGTGAAAAATAGTGACACTAGCGTCACTCTTCGTCTCTTCCAAACAAATAGGAAGAGCGTTTTTTTCTTTGAGAGCCTGTGAATCTACAGATGCCATTTGTGTGAAGATATTTCCGAACTCACCGGAGTTCCGGGCAGATGCTCCATCTCGAGCTCCCGCACTAGCTAGTCCATCTCGGCAAGGCTCGGTCTCAGCCTCCACCAGCTCGGCCAGGTGCTCCCACCTCGGTCCATGCCTCTATCTCAGCCAGGTGCTCCCACCTCGGTCCACGCTTCCATCCCGGCCAGGCACACCACCTCGACAGATTCCACTTCGGCCAAAGCATCCCACTTCGATCAAGTGCTCCACCTCGGCACCCCTGCCGGGTCTCTAGCCAAGTTAAGGTCGTTCCCGACCTTGGCGACACACCCTGACCTCGGTCACAATGCCAGAGCTAGCCAAGGCAGGGGCTAACAGATGTCATCCCATGAACGCAGAAGCACGCTACAGCACGTGCGACGGTGCCCATATCCTCTGA
Source organism: Litsea cubeba (assembly GCA_012931725.1). NCBI lineage: Eukaryota > Viridiplantae > Streptophyta > Magnoliopsida > Laurales > Lauraceae > Litsea > Litsea cubeba. Next base: position 21,361,995 of record CM022946.1, read on the forward strand.
CAGCCACCCATGCCGCCCATGCTTCCTGACAGATCGGCGTCCGCAGACGCCAGAGAAGGCTACGATGGGACCACGCCTCCCCAGTACCTCAGACAAGGTGTGATATGACAAGACAGTCAACCACCTCCTTGCCTCCTCTCTTCTTCTATATAATCTGAGCAACAGTTCCAGAGCGAGGGGGCCATGACTCTGGTACGCCATGCCCAAACTTCATCTTCTCTAAATCTCCATCTTATTGTCCAGTTCTCACACTGACTTAGGCATCGGAGATCCTGCGCTGCCCACAACCAAGGTCCTCTGACCTATTTCTTCTCCCTCTTTCAGGTTCTTAGGCAGCGGTTCTTATATCACCAACAAGGAGCTTCAACCTCCGTCCTCCTCAGTGAGTTTCAAAAACATCACCCCCCGGGTCTGTGAATTTTTGTGCACTTACAATTGGTGTCGTCTGTGGGACGCGGCTACAAAAAGTCATCTTCCCAGACACCATGCCTCGAAGAACCAGAATGGGAAAAGAACCATTGACGTTGTCAACGCAGCTTACGGCGATCCCCCGTCAAGAAATGTCCGGAGCAAGATCTGGTCCAACGAGTGTCCGACAACCAGAGACTCAGTCAGGTTCCTCCTCTAAGGGTGCAACCTCGACTCCACCTTCCAAAAGGCGCGCCCTGAGAAACAGTGGACGCGACCAGGCTCACGGCAAAAGTCTCCCCTAGCTCGGGGGGCTACTAAAGCCTTCTATCTTCCTTCAGCTTCGATCACCCGTCAGCTTTGATCGTACGACCCTCTACCGCCTCCCAGCACAGTCCTTTGCTGTCAGCTTCGATGGTGTGATCAGCCCCTACGACACCGTCAGCTTCGATGGCACGATCCTCTACCGGCATGCGGCACGATCCTCTACCGCCATGCGGCACGATCCTTTGTTGTCAGCTTCGATGGTACCGTCAGCCTCTATGGCATCCTCAGCTTCGATCGCCCATCAGCTTCGATCGCACGACCCTCTACCGCCTCGCGGCACGGTCCTCCACTGTCAGCTTCGATGGTGCAATCAGCACTTGCGGCACGACCCTCTACTGTCGGCTTCGATCGCACGACCCTCTACTGTCATTTTTTATGGCACGGTCTTCTACTGGTAGCTTTTCTTTAGGACAGGTTTTAAGAAAGTGTCTGATAGCTCCCTTTGGATCGACTCCGGACTCAACGGATATTACTGCAACGTGACGAATCTACACTTGGAGTAGCGATCAATTGGTAATGTAGTACGAGATGAGGACTCAAAAAGCCCTAACTCAACTTTAAAAAAACACAACCCTAGTCGAAGTTCGTTTCACTACAGTGAACTTTTTGACTAAACTCAGGTATTTGAACCGGCAAATGCAACCAAATATGGGTAGCTATAGGGATAACATTTGCAATTACTGAACCAGCCCAGTATGCCTTTCCTCTCCCGAGGGCTATCCTACATCACCAGAAGGCTCCCTCACCTTACCTGATGTCCACTTCCTTCACCGGAGGGCTGAGGTCCAGTCCCACTCAACCATAAATGTGTTAGGGCAAGTTAGGTAAGACTTGAGAGTGCATTTTGTTGGGAATAAAAGGTTGTGTTGCTCAGAGATTGCTGTTATCATTTTAAAGGTTAAGGGCCTCCAAATTCTACATTGGTTATAGTTAACGAGCCCGTCTATATGGCCCGAATATATTCCGGAACGAGAGCCCGGATTACCAGCTGGAGGGCTACACTTTTGCATGGGGGGATGTATTGATTTTTATTTTTATTTTTTTTCTTTGATGTGACTTCTTTCAAGCTCACATTCAGGCCATTTAGACTTTTTGATAGTTAATTGTGCCAACTAATCTAATCATTTGCCTGCATTCATGCACGTGTATTAAAATGGTATGTTGGTGGCAAGTGGGTCACATTAAATTAGAGGGGTCCATAGGTAGAAAGATATAATCGGTCCCATTTTGAGTCTGCTACCTGTCTGTCTAATCAAGGAAATTGAAATAGACAATGATTGTATAAGTCCGCGAATGGAAACAGCGTTCTTTGGTCAGAAAGTTAAAAGCAACTGATGGAGCTGAACCTTCTGTGGCATCAAGAAACGCTCTTATATTTGGTAGTTTTGTAGCTAATCAAGCAACACTGCCTTTTTCTCTGTTTAGTTCTCTCTCTCTCTCTCTCTCTCTCTCTCTATATATATATATATATATTTAACAAAATTTGATGGACTGTTAAAAATTCATGTTCACAAAGAAGAGAAAGAAAAAATCGACTTTTCAACTGTTCACTACACCTAAATAATTACAGTAATACAACAGATGTTGTAGCACAATCTATACATGTAATAAGTTTCGGACCAAAAAATAAAATTTAGAAAAAAAACATGTATACAAGTTGACAGATGAAGATTGGTTGACAAGCGATTGTTGCTTTTGGAGAACCTCCTAAATCATTCCCTATTCAACTAAGCCACCTGCTTTTGGGGTCAGCAAGGCTAACAAAACCAAAACCGTTACATGGACGCTTGCTTTAGGGTCCTTCGTTCCAGTGAAAGAGCTTCTCATGAGAAGAAAGCGGAAACCTCTGTTCCAGCGGCATTCAGCTCTGAATTATTCCAATGTCCTCATTAACCCTTCGCTTTATAAGTTATTGCAGATCCGATCTGTATCGTAAAGCGGCTTACATGAGTCTGAATCCAGGGAACTTCCACTTTCAACGACTTTTTGGTGCTGGATAACCATATCTAATGATCAGTGCTTATAGTGAGAAAAGTTCATGTCCGACCATGATACACCCAATGTTGGACTCCAGAAGGACTATTGAGAAATGTGAAAAGGATCATATCCCAAGATCAAAAGATGGTGAGTTTACACGTTTTAGACTGACATCTTCCTCAGCAGGATTCAAATTCTCCCTTTGACTCATAAACTGGCAATGATGTTTTGTACTTCAGAGACTCTGTAGCTTGTGCCTCTACCGCATCAAGATCAATACTCTGATAGAATTGATCATCATCAAACATGTCGCTATTTAATTTATTGCACTCAGGCTGACACACATTGGAGGCATTGCCTGTGTCCTTTGATATAAACAAATACTCTTGTCTAGAACTTGTTACAGAAACGGAAGCAATTTCTAGGAAACTTAGCTTTCTTTTTCTGCTATCCATCTTGCTTTCATCTTCCGCTGAATGGTCATGGGTTTCGGCCACTGGTGATAGCAGAGCCCTCTTTCCGTCCAATTGGCAGGATTTTGAGTTCCTGACAGTGGACTGATTTTCAGAACAAAAAATGCTTTGAGGAGTCTGAAGAGAATTATGGACCATTTTTGAATAACTTCCACATTCATCAGTCACGGGGGATGCAGATTCATGACCCGAGTTAGTGGAATAGTTCGATTGCATTAAAGGTGACTGAGTGAGCAAAGACTTCCTGTTAAAAAGGCATTGCAAGCTTCACATTATTAAGCTGTGGGTTTCAAAAAGAGATACATAGTAGGAAAGTGAAACCAATCCAAAAGGCAGTGATTAGTCACAGATTGATGGAGTTAAAAACAAGTGAAAAGACTGCACTTTACTGACCTGTAAATTGCCATCATGTCAACTCTGCCAACTTCTGCTTGATTACTTGAAGGAGAGCTCATTCTGTCGTCTATGAAACTATCATCACATTCATTGTCTCCGTTGACATCTTCCTCATCCTCTGATACTTCTGCATCTGCAGATACCCTGATTGTAATCATCATTATTAACAACCATGCCCAGCATTGTAATATGGATTAGTTTGCAGGTTTTAAAGAGAGTTTTCCTTGTTTCCATATTTTCCTTTTCAAATTTCTGCAACGGAAGGTTTATTACTTATTTCAAGAACTGATCATATTTAGTTATACAATATGGTACACTACTGAAAAATGACTTACTCGGCTTCATCTTCTATGAAATCTGTCACATGAGCCTTGGGCATCTGTTTACCTGACAGCAAGAAACAGTCATCTAGTTATGATGCCCAATATATCCTCAAATCTGATTCAATTAATTGGAGATATTAACAATTAGAGGAATAGGATTGTATCTGATTAACATGATCGAGCTCCAGGGGGAAAGGAGAGGAATTCATGGAACGGATTGGGTACCACAAACTTCAAATGCAGAAACAGAATGCGGCAAGATTCACTGCCTACCGAAATTGAAAATCAAATTGAAGTAACAAGACTAAAATCAAAAGTACCAGTGATATTCTTCATGGGGCTAAATTTGGTTCGATTCAAGGATCTGCATAGGCTTGCTCGAGTTTCACTTTGAGCTTTCTTTGAAGTCTGAGAAGATGATCTTTTGCCAATGTCCACGTACTTGCACAATCTTTTAAATTTGTGTGGTTGCTGAATGGACTTTAATGCTTCACCAGAACTCAGCTGCCAGTCTTCACTTGAGCTATGGTCTTGTTTGTTAACTAATGGTGTTTGAATTTCCTTGATAGGAGAACCTGACATCTTCCCAATATATATGTTGACTTCATCTGCATGATATAGGATATTGACCATCTCATTCTCTGAGATTATATTCTTTGAAGTTGGACTAGTACTCAGCCTTGGAATATCAGGTAAAACATACTCCGGAATGGGAGACTGCTTCCGTTGAATGCCTGCAGGATCTGCCATATCTTTTATACTTTTCTTTGCATCCATGCTTCTAATACAGCAGTCGGATAGCAATCCAGTATCATCATTTTTGGGATCTTTTAAAACCCTATGCTCCATTGTCGAAGAGGATCTACGGTTTTCAACTACAGGAGACTCGGGAACAACACCTTTCTCAACGAAAATAGTTAGCCGAGGACTCAACTCCGCATCCCTCAAATCATCCTTTAATTCAGCAGACAGCGAATTTTTTGTTTCCATTTCCATATGTATCGGTGTCTCAGCAACGCGGCATTCAGAATCCATTAACTCATTGTCAGAGTTTGGTGTTTGCAGAAGAGGTTCTTCAATCCTGTTCTGCGTTCGCTCTTGGGAATCAAACTTGGACAATGGATAAGCCATTATCCACTTGTTTCTTAGTCTTGCCTCTTCAGAATCCATTACTTCCACATTAGCATTAGGCTGCCTATTTAGTTTGTCATATTGTAGACAGGAAATCCGATTCATCAGCAAACAATTGGTCTTTGAAGGTATATCATGCACACAAGTTGAATCATCTTTCAGAACAGGAATGACAGGGAAAGATGCAATTAAAACCCTTCCCAAACTATTCACTGATACAAAATCAGCCCCAAAGAGGAAGCAATGAGCAGGACTCTGGCTTGGGAGATCTGGCAGGCAGTGCTCATCTTCCTTACTTGAGTTTCCTCCAGATGACGTTTCAACATCCGATGTTTTGCTTTTTGATAATGTTTTCAGGTTGTCATAGGGTGTAAATGAATCAGCAACTGCAATATGAAATTCCAGTCAAACATGCTTTCTGGTTTGTAAGCTCACAATAATAAGAATAATTAGAAAAAAAAGGCGGGCACAGTACAGCAAAAGTGGGCTTTTCATGTGTGATATTTTAGATGCTCTAGTGTGGTTTTATTATGGTACTGCAGATGCCCATATGTCACAAAACTAGTTTTAGGTTTAAGCTAGGTAATCACAGCGGTGGCAATTCTTGACCTGACAGCCATCCCAACCAGAATCTGACCCATTCGGGAGTCCGGTTGACCCTTTTTATTATTTGGTTGGGGTTTGTGTGTACATTTCTGATCCAATAATAAATGAGATGGGTTCAGGTTGAGTCTATTCTTACTATTCAACCAGTCAACCTGACTTAAACCTTACACTACCAATTGGAATTTGAACCCCAATACAACCAAACCTGACATGTTAATCAAGGGCCCAGGTTGACACTTCAAACTTCTAGGTTGGGTTGGGTTGGGTTGACATTTTCGACCCTGTTAATGAATGGGAGGGATTTGGGTTGAGCCTGTGGATGTTACCATCATAGTGGTAACCCGACCCAACCCAATCCATTTCTACCCCTAGAGTAGATATACTTTATGTCATTTCCTGCTGAGACAACTCATGGAGAAGTTTAAGACAAGGATATATCATCATTATCATCATCAAAGCCTAGCCCCATCTATGTTAGAGTCAGCTGAATGAATTATAATTGACCATTCCAATCTATCTTGGCCTCCTAGGCCAATTCTCAATTAGGTCACTTATTCAGATCCTTCATCATCCTTCCATCCATGTCCTCTTCAACCTGCCTCTTTTCCTTGAGGGGTCATCAACCTGCATAGAGAAACTTTTCCTCACCGACGCTGATACGTGCTCACTTTTTTATTCTCTTTTGGAAAATTTTCAAATAAGACCTTAAGTTTTTGCCTTATTTAAAAAAAGGACATAAGTTTCAAAACTTTTCAAATTAGACCCTAAGTTTTCCAAGAAGTTTTCAATTAAGGACATCCGTCCATTAAAAGTTATTTTTCAATAACTTTTTTCCGAGATTTTCTTTAAATACCTAAATTACTCTATATTGAAATAAAACCTTCCTTCATTTCCTCTATATTCTCTTCCTTTTCTTCACTGGCGTCCTCACGGTGATCAAGGACAACCAATGTCCCCATAGCGATCTGCTGCATATAGTGCCTATCGGAACCATGTCATGGCTTTAAATGAAAGTTAATTTGGATATTTAAAAAAAAAATTGGGGAAAAAAGTCACCAAAAAACACCTTTAAATGATCGGATGTCCTTAATTGAGAACTTACTGGAAAACTTAGGGACTAATTTGAAAAGTTTTGACACTTATGTCCTTTTTTGAAATAAAGCAAAAACTTAAGGCCTTATTTAAGATTTTCCCTTCTCTTTTTCTAGTTTTACCACACATTGTCTCAACATTCTCATAGCAATTACACTCATTTATTGCATGTGTTGTTTCTTGATTGGCCAAAATTTTACTACATGGGTTACAACTAGTCAAATCATTGCCACGTAAAATTTTCCCTTCAACCTCGTTGGCAAGGATGGAACTAAGTGGGGGCTGCCCAAAAACTTTGAAAACCCCCTACTGTTATAGAAGAATTTAGCCTTTTAATACTGAACCCCTAAAAAACTTTGGAAAACCCCCCCAACGTTGTGAAATTTTTTAGCTTTATTTTTTTATTCCCCCCTCCCCCCAACGGTATCTCGAGCTTCAATTCTCATAAAAGTCACATCTCTTTGCACATCCCCTAAAGTTGCAAGTCATATTTGACAATTTTATGAACACAAAACCTTGAAAACAATGGTTGTTGAATCAATACTCAGAATGTATTGTCGTGTGTCTTTATTGGAGGGCATTCATCACTATATATAGGTATTACAAGCCTCATTCAAGGCTCAAAGTTAAGGAAACTAACCAATTACATCACTTGCTATTCTAACTTAGGAAACTAACCAATTAAAAGAATATGTACAGTTGTATTACTATTGAACCCAATCAATCCACGTGTGATATAAAGTTGTATCTTCTCATGGGCCTTAGGCCTTACCTCTTCAAAATTTTAAGATACGGATACGGGTACGGCATTCCTAGAAATATATAAATATAAATATTTAGTTAGGGATTTATTTTAGGTGGAATGCTTATTTTATCTCAATTTAGAGATCAAATATTACAAGGCCCACTGTTTGTTTAAAATTTTCAGTGAGGTGGGCCTCACAATACAATATCTCAGCATAGAAAACGAGAAAAAAAAAAAAAAAGAAAAGTGGGCTGAGTGGCTAATTGGATCTGTAGCCCAACATTAAAAAGAGAAGAAAAGAAAAATGGTGGGTCGAGTGGCTGATTGGATCAGTAGCCCAACATTAAAAAGAGAAGAAAAGAAAAATGGGCTGTGGCTAACGGGCTCAATAGCCCAACATTAAAAAAAAACAAAGAAACAAAACAAGCCCAACGACCCATACTTGTTTATAAGAGCGATGGGTTCTGTTCGCCCTTTTCGTTGGCATCTCTAGGGCACGAACGATTGAAAAAAAAAAACGAAGAAGAAGAAGAAAAAGAAAAAGAGAAGAAAGAAAGGAGGAAGAAGAAAGGAGGAATACCTGGCAGTCTGGCACCTGGAGCTTGAAGGAGCAGCAGCAGCCAGCAGCAGTCGAAGCAGCGCTGCAGCCCAGCAGTCGAAGCAGCACTGCAGCCAGAAGCAGCGCTGCAGCAGCAGAAAGTAGTCGAAGCAGGTGGGTGTCCTCCTCCTCTCCTCCTCATCCTCTTCTTCTTTTTTGTTTTCCTTTTGATCAAACTAAAAGAGACAGAAATTGGCCAAAATGGAAAATCTCAGAAGTATTGGGTGAAAAATAACAAGCCGTATCCTAAAATTGCACCCCGTATCCAAGCCGTATCTTGCAGTATCCCGTACCGGTATCCGTATCGGACCGTATCGGTACGGGTACCACAACTAATTTGCCGTATCCGGGTATCATAGCTTATCAACCACCCCCCCCCCCCCCCCCCCCCCCCCCCCCCACCCCCACCACCAAAATTGATGCGGGAGAATCAACAAGCATCAATTTACCAACCAAGAAATGATGGCATGGTCGTGGAAGACCTTTAGTAAGAATATCAGCAAGTTGAAGTTTAGTGAACACATGCGGAAGGCTGATGACATCACGCTTAAATTCATCGCGTATGAAGTAACAATCAACCTCGATGTGTTTAGTGCGTTAATGGAAAATCGGATTTTCAGTAATCCAAATTGCACTTGTATTGTCAGCATAGAGTGGGGTAGGACCATCTGCTGGGAACCCAATTCGGAAAGTAGACAGCGGAGCCAAAGATTTTCGGAGCACGCAGCAGACATGGCTCGGTACTTAGCTTCGGTAGATGATTTTGAAACCTTTTCATGCTTCTTGCATTTCCAGGAAATCAAACTATTACCCAAAAACACGCACCATCCAGTTGTCGATCTGCGAATGTCTGGACAACCGGCCCAATCAGCATCGGAATAGACTTTGAGAGATATAGGATTGTTTGATGAAAAAAACAACCCGCGAGTCGGTGTGCGAATAAGGTACCGAATGACGTGGCGAAGAGCAGTCATATGAAGGTGACGAGGAGCAGTCATGAACTGACTTATTAGGTTGACCGCATAAGAGATATCAGGACGAGTGATTGTGAGGTAGATCAAGCTACCAACTAACAGGCGATATGCAGTAGGATCGGAAAGAAGATCACCCTCCTCTCGACTGAGTTTGACATTCAGTTCGACTGGCGTATCTACTGGCGTTGAAGCAGTAAGGCCAGCCAAGTCAATGAGATCAACAGTGTATTTGTGCTGATTGAGAACAATACCTTTAGTCGATTGATGAACTTCAAGACCAAGAAAATAGTTTAAAGGGCCGAGATCCTTCATGTGAAATGTCGCACTAAGAGAAGCTTGGAGCTCCTGAATCATTTTGGCATTAGGACCAGTAATGATGACGTCATCAACATAGACAAGTAGTAGAGTGATCTCAGACGGAGCACGATGTAAAAACATAGAACGATCATACGGGCTGGGATGAAAATCCAAGCGGAGAAGAGCAGCTTGAAATTTCTCAAACCAAGCGTGAGGAGCTTGTTTCAAACCATAGAGGGAGCGACGGAGTTTGGCAACCATACCCTTTCCGGATGAGTACCCCTGAGGCAGTCGCATATAAACATCTTCTTTGAGATCACTATGTAGAAACGCATTTTTGACATCCATTTGATATAAAGGCCAAGACTGAGACGCAGCAACAGCAAGAATTGTGCGTACGGTGATCATCTTGGCAACCAGAGTAAAAGTTTCATCATAATCAATGCCATATTTCTGCTGATTTCCAAGGGCGACGAGACGTGACTTATATCGATCGAGTGTACCATCTGATTTTAACTTGAGAGAAAAAAATCCACTTACAACCAATAGATTTGACACCCACAGGAGGCGAGACAACATCCCATGTGAGGTTTTGTTCTAAGGCCTCCAATTCATCTTGCATGGCCTGGTTCCAACATTGGTGCTGCACAGCCTAAGAATAGGATTGCGGGATGGAAGATGACGACAAAGTGGTCATTAAAGAAGTATGAGAGAACCCATAGCGGTCTGGCGGAACTGAAATGCGAGTGGAGTGACGCAATGAAGGAGGTCCAGATGAACCAAGTTCTAGAGGTGCACCCCATGCCGGAGGAAGATCAAGAGGAGGAGTACCTGTAGGCGCTTCTTTATTCCGTTTGTGATACACAAAGTTAGGATTAAATCGAACAACGGATGTGTTTTAAAAAAAAACCAGGTAAGTAAACTAATGAGGCGTCGTCCGAAGGATCAAGGTGTTATTGAAAAAAATACTTGTTTAAAAAAAATACGACATTCATAGAGGTACGGATGCGACGAATGTTGGGATCATAGCAAAGGAACCCTTTTTGGAAGGGTGCATAGCCTAAAAAACACACTGAGCTGATTGAGCTATAAGTTTGGTCCTTTCAGAAGGAGGCAAATGCACAAAGCAAGTTGAGCCAAAAACATGAAGATCATCATAGGATGGAGATGTCTTATACAGTCGGTAATATGGGCTCTGATTTTCAATAAAGGATGGGGGCATATGATTTATAAGATGAGCTGCAGTAGCCAATGCCTCCACCCAAAAATGGGTAGGAACTGATGATTCAAGAAAAAGGGAACGAGTGACATCAAGGAGATGTTTATTTTTCCTTTCACCGACTCCATTCTAATGTGGAGTATAAGGACAAGTTCTATGAGAAAGAATGCCTTTGGTTTGTAAAAAAGTTTGAAAATCAGAGGACACATATTCCCCGCTTGAATCAGATCACAAGATTTTAATGCATGTGGAAAATTGATTCTCAACATAAGCCAAAAAATTTTTAAAAACATCGGATTTGGAATGCAGAAAGTAAACCCATGTGAACCGACTGAAATCATCAATAAAAGTCAAAGTATTTATAGTGAGCATGAGAAAGAGCAGGTACAATTCCCCATACATCGCTATGAATCAAATCAAAACACTGAGTGCTGTGTGAAGTGGAAATAGGAAAATGAAGAGTTTTGCTCTTTCCCATTTTGCAAGTAGCACAATCAAAAGGCACACGAGAAGATAAACTAGTAGTTTTATTTAATAAACCAAAATTTATCATAAAAGGACAAAACTTTGGAATTAGGGTGTCCAAGTCTATTATGCCACAATTGGCAGTTATCTATAATAGAAAAATAAAACACATTATTGTCAAATTTATCCCTAGAAAGCTTAGAAAAATCCAGCGGAAACAAGCGTCCACACTTAGGCCCCCTCACGATCTCCTTGCCGGACATCTGGTCCTGCACAACACAACCAGAAGAAGAGAAATAGTTGTTACAATTATTTTCAACAAGTTGTCCAACTGACAATAGGTTTAAAGTTAAATTGGGACAAAGGTAAACATTTTTCAAATGGATGGGACCAGGGATATCTCCGAGGTAGTAATGGGTACATTGTCGCCGTTAGCAGTTTGTATCTGAAGTTTTCCATTGTATTGTGCCATATTGGAAACTGAGGCACGGGAACACGTCATATGATTGGACGCCCCGAAATCAAGGAACCAAGTAGAAGATGGAGGGGATGTACCTGAGATACCAAAAGCAAAGAGGGCATTGACAATCATTTGCTGAACTAATTCAGGAGTGAGAGGATGAGGGCCCAAGCTGTGAGGGTGCAGATGTAAGAGCAGGCATAACTGAAGAAGCAACATAAGCATGCGGAGTCTGAGACTGTGGAGTCTGATACTGTGGAGATGGACGTTGTGGGCGGCGGCGACATTCAGAAATGATATGTCCCGACTTCTTACAGTAATTGCAGACCTTCTGCTTGCATTGAGTTGCAATGTGGCCAAATTTTTGACAACTGTAACACTGCGTTTTACTCGAGTCTCGAAGCGGAGGCTGAAAAGCCTTATTAGCCGATAACGTGACTGAATAGATCTGTCTTTTGTTAAGCTATATGAGTTGATGTCGCAATGTGTTGTTCCTCACGTAGGAGTTCATTCAAGCATACATCCAAAGAATATAATGGGGTCCGATTCATCGGAGCAGATCTGACACTTTCATATTCAGTGCACAATTTCATTAAAAACTGATCCCGTTGACTAGAGGCCTGAAGATCTTAAATAACTGTCAAAACATTGTCAGCCACATCTGCATATTTAATACTATCGTATTCCGACCATAGCGTACGGAATCCTGAATAGTAGTCTTGGATTGACAAGGTCCCTTGTGCATATTCAGCAATCGCACATTCAAGATGAAATTGACGTGCTGAGTTATCTTGATGGTACACTTTCTTCAGATATAGCCCCACAATTCCTTTAACTTCCAAATTTATTTGGAACTGAAAAGACCAAGCATGGTAGTTCTTTCCCGTGAATCGGACCAGGGTAACTTCAGATTTTTCCATCGCAATCGATGTTGGCCAAAAAAAGATGACTGAATAGCGATAAGACTTAGCAACAGTTAAAAGAAACTGTATAAAACCCTTCCCTGTGGATAGAAAACAATTTCCAACCAAACAGGAAAAGAAAACCAAAAAACAGCACAAAAACTGTGCACAACAGGCCCTGACGACCTTGACAGTGGCTCTAGATCAACTATGTGGGCCCCACGACTGGTGCTGGCCAAAGATCAAGGGACAGATCTGAGAAGTCCCTCTGTTCTGTCTTCTATTGGAACAAAAATGATCTGATTCTTCTGAAAATCCAATATTCTGAATAGTCTTGATGAAAACAATATAAAGTTCTTGAAAAACTTTGAGAAGGAGTGAAACACCAACCAGGAGGTGCCAAAAAAACTCTGAAAAAATTACCAAAGGACTTAGAAAAACCAGGCAACCAAGGCTATATGGATCTCTGAGATGGCTGTGATGATCTGGGGTGGGCCACTTTGAAGATGAGGATGCCGCAGGGTATAGAAGGGACTGATACAGATCCCTGATCTGTTTTCCTTGCACGAGAGAGACGAATCTACTATGCTCTTATTGTCTTGATGCTTTGAAAAACAAAAGAACAAATTTTCCTTGAACCTCGCTCTGATACCATGACAATTTTATGAACACGGAAACCTTTAGAGCAATGGTTGTTGAATCAATACTAAGAATGTATTGTCGTGTGTCTTTATTGGAGGGCATTCATCACTATATATAGGTATTACATGCCTCATTCAAGGCTCAAAGTTAAGGAAACTAACCAATTAAAAGAATATGTACAGTTGTATTACTATTGAACCCAATCAATCCACGTGAGATATAAAGTTGTATCTTCTCATGGGCCTTGGGCCTTGGGCCTTATTAACAATATTATGTCTTTACACAACTTATTCTAAAGCCCTTGGATTCTAATGCCTCTTGCCATCCCTCAAGTTTCACATTCACACGATCTCTCCAAGGTACCTACTCTTGAATTGAAGCAATTTACTCGTCCAAATTCAATGCAAAAAGATAAAAACTTAAACCAGACCCATCATGCAAACATATGGTCACTGGTCATCAGTATTTCTATAGGTAGTTCTCACACTTGTTACCGTTCCGTGATAAATTTCTTTACTCTTTAGTGATGTCAATATAACTTCTTGGGACTACCTTTATCTAAAATCCACCAAATGAAACCTCTACGTACCTTATTATAGGATTTCTTTAGATTGATGAAATGAAGATTTTACCTCTTCTCTCAATATTTTCCCATCAATTATCTAATTGAGAAGAAGCTTTCATAATAGACCTCTCCAGCATGAAACCAAATTGATTTTCAACTATCTATGCCTTTTGTCTAAGTCTTTGCTCCATTACTCTCCCATAGTTCCATAGTGTGACTAACAAATTTAACCCCACGACTATGATGCCCAGATACTTCAAAACAAGAAAGTATCATGTCATATTGCATCCAATACTTCACTTTTTATGTGTAAAACTGGAGTTCCTGCCACATCCATGGCGTGTCCCTGTCATACCATGCCGTATGTGGGCATCATAGTCCCATGATAATTGGTGCAACTTTATATATATCATTTATTCTTGTATATAGGTTTGTTTGTAAGGATAAAATATTAAATTCTTTATTGCCACCTCCTGAAATAGTTGCAACTTCCAAGTATTGGGTTGACGAAGACTTCAGCTCAACCTATAAAGAATAGAGGGTCACATTAGCAGGGAAACTTGTTTGATAAATATCTTAAATAAAAATTGCATAATATCATGTAAAGAAAGCCAACCTCAGCCGGAAGAGTTTTCTTTGATCTAAAAGACAACAATTCTTGAAGACTTTGCATGGTATCAATCAACATCCCGGTTGTTCTGGAGGAATGCATTACTTTATGTACCCTCGAAGGAAATGTTTGGAAGTGTGGGAAGGAAATAAGAGATGGCCTCCATGTATCTTCTCTAGAAGCATGAAAGTACTTGGCAATAATATCAGCCTCGGCATCTGACATTTTGCTCCTAAAAGAGGGTTCGCGGATGGGAAGATCTTTCACTTTCTTCCCTCGCGGAATGAATTGTTCGATAGATAATTCAACAAAATTAACTTCTGGTTTGCAAATATGCGGCACCTAAAAAGAGAAGAATCAGAGTGAATAAATTAAAAGAAGAAAATATTAGTTTAAGAAACTAGAAGGCATCCCTTGTTTAGCATTTACCATCCTAGGACTGCAATGGAAATTAAAGCTATTGGATCCCCCATTATGCATGTGTTTCTTCATAGCCTTACTATTTGCTTGCTTTCTCAAGTATCCCTTCAATTCAGGTCCTTGACAAGCCAAAACTAGTACATCTATTGTTAAAGAAGCCACTCTAAGAAGCATATAGAAAACCCAAATTATATTCTAAGCTACACATGAACTTCTGTTCAACAAGCTAGCAATGCAATAAAACAAAAGAAACTGTTAATACGCTATTATCATTCAGATTGGCATTGCAGGGGAAAAAACAAAGGAAACTCTGTGTGACAAGGATATCCACTCGTCCATCGTGCTTCCTTCCTGTTCTTCCCATGCGCTGGATCATTCTCAAAGGTGAGATATTGGCATCAAAGCAGATGACGAGATCAACTTCCATGATATCCAGGCCTTCTTCACCAATGGATGTTGCAACAATGACATTGTATTCACCAGTGCGGAACTTCTGTTCAAGAATGTAACGTGACAGTTAATGCAGAAACATAAGAAAAAACCATGACAATGAACTACAAGATTACCTGTAGAACTTCTTGTTGAGCTTTTTGTGTCTGCCCTTTTAGAGATTTTCCTGTTAAGGCTTAAGCCATAAGAAAAAAACACCAGTGTAACAGTACCAAACAATCAAACTGGACTACTGTTAGAAAAAAAGTAAAACTAGTAAAAATTTGACCCTGCAAGCATAAGCATGGTGCTAGGGCATTGGCTACCATAGGGAGCACTAGCATTCGAGCTCTGCTCCACTTGTTGGAGGACCACCGTGCTAGCCATTATGGCGGCCTGCCAGAAAAAAGGCATACAGAGCGTTTGTATGATGAACTTGCACTTGCAGACTACCTTAATGTATTATAAATATAAAGTACTTTGGACCATTCCTTTACAAATATCTTGTTCCTTTTATAGTCTCTCTACTATCTATTCATGTACTTATCCTGTTCGATACAATAACTCTGGCGCAGTTTTGTAAATGAAGGCTACTAAGTATTATTTTAATGACGTGTTTTTCCATGGGAGAATATAGACAGCTTAGTATATATCTCCTCCTCTTTATTTATGAGTCAGCTCATTTATTAAGTAGAAACTTTTAACCCATAAGAAAACTAGGTTGAAAACCCAAAAGAACAAAGAAGAGAATTTAGGAGTGAACCACGAAGACCAGTTATCCAGCCCTAGTTATGGCCGCCCCTACAACTTTATTTATATTATTTCCTACAAAAATCTCTCACACCAAAGTTTCCATCATTACAAGTTAGTCCATAATTACTTGAAAATTACAAATAGGTCCCTAGCTGTTTCTCATACTCCCCCTCAAGCTAATGCACAGAGTCACAAAATGCATAAGGTGAAAAAACCACCACATAAACTTTCTTGCAAATTAGTTTAATACAGACAATATCATAATTTTTTTCAACGGCGAGAAAATGTATGGGAAATGATCCATAGATTTATATTAAAAAGAAATAGCAGAATCACAAAAATTGAACCTGGGTGTCCTTTACAGTGTGTCTGGAATTGAGAAAAGCACACTAAAAAAACATCAACTCTCTGATCAGTGGCTATAACTTAGCCCGTTTGGCACTTTACTAGATTAGTAAAAGTCAAGTAAAGCCTCCATTTTTCAGATAAGGGGTCACATCAATAACACTTTAATTCAAAATTTCCTCCATCTTTTATAAAAAAAAGTCAAAACGATTTCATACCAAACAATTAAAAACAAAATACCATCATAACCCTATTATATTTTATCATCTCTTGATTTGATGCTTTACTGCACTTTACTTTACATGTAAAATTATTAAACGGGCCATAAAAGGTAGACCAATCGCTTACCTCTCTGCAAGATTTCAGCAAAAAAAAATGGATGGTTGAGGAAAACTAGTCCAGAAACATTGCCAACCAGAAAATTACTCAAGAACTGCTGTGAAATGAAATCCAAAAACTCTAATATATATATAAGTCTAATATATATATATCAGAACTTCAGAGACTTGGCAATGAGATCCAGATGAGTGGGTCCCACCAGCAGATCATGGATTCTTTCAAAACAGTATCTGCTGTCAGATGTAAATTCTGATTTGACAGATCTGTAGTTTTGACTGGCAGACGGGTCAAAAAAACTTCCAAGTCAGATTCACCAGGTGGGTCACACAGATATCCAGATGAAGTTATCATTAGAAGAACTTTATGAGGTCATATCAGTTGCTGCAACTGATATCACGAAATTCCATGGAGATCTCACAACAGAGCAGTCACTCTGATACAAAGATTAAGACAAAAAAAAATAGATTGAGAAGAAGATTGTAACCCTTTGAGAGCATGTATCCAAATATACTTCTATACTTCAAAGACTTGGGCTATACATAAGAGGAAAACTGGAAAAGGAAAATTAATGTAATTGCTGATAGTAATTGCTATCCTATATTATCTTTACAGATTACAACAGATAGTAGTTACACACTACAGTAGTCTGGTGGACTGTTACTGTAATGGACCAGTGGGACTTGGACCTGTAACAAGTAAACAGTCTCTACATAGGGTACAGGAGTTAGACTAATATGCCATCACAACTAATATAAATTACTTCCATGTACATAAATGATGAATGTAAGTACATAAAAATATTAAAAAAACACTACCACCAATATATATAATGTCATATAAGAAATTGCATTTATCTACAAATTTTAATTTTTTGATGCGTCATCAAAAAGTAACTTAGCTGTGCCGGCTGATGAACCCAATACAGAATTTTTTAATCATTTTCATAAAACATTACAAAAAAGTTTAACCAATAAATATAAAAAGGACATCCAAAGTCTTATCTGCGAGAATTCAAAAGGTGCTGCCGAAATTAATATCCAATGAGCAAGGAGCCTTTGTTAAGGGGAGGCAAATCTTGGATGACATCCTGGTGGCCAATGAGTGTGTGTGCAGTCAAGGCTTAGGGAGAGGCTGTCAGGGATTATATGCAAGTTAGACTTGGAGAAGGCCTATGATGGAGTGGATTGTAAGTTCATTCAATATATGCTCAAAAGAATGGGGTTCGGGGAAAAGAGGAGGAAGTGGTTCCAAGAGTGTGTCTCGTCAACGTCGTTCTCTATCTTGGTGAATGGGTCTCCAAAGGGCTTTTTTCCTGCTGGAAGGGGGCTAAGAATAGGGGATCCTCTTTCCCCTTTCCTGTTTCTAGTAGTGGTAGAAGTGCTGGGTAGAATGATTAAAGCGGCAGTGAGCGCCGGTTTGTTTGAAGGCTTTAAAGTGGCTAGAAATACCCCTGCAATCAACCACTTGCAGTTTGCAGATGACACCCTCAATTTTTGTGGAGCTGAAGAAGACCTGGTTATAAATGTCAAAGCCACTATCATATGTTTTGAAGCAGTTTCAGGTTTTAAAGTTAACTTCTTCAAGAGTAAGGTGATTGGGGTAAGAATCGAGAAGCCAACGCTTCGTAAATATACAGAAATAATGGGGTGTAAGGTTGAGGAGCTGCCAGCTCTATGTATTTAGGGATGTCTTCGTGCTCGGGGAGGGCAACTAAATCATTGTGGAACCCGGTAGTGGAAAGGGTTGAAAGGAAACTGTCTACATGGAAAGCAAATTACTTGTCTATTGGAGGAAGAGTCACCCTGATCAAATCAGTGTTATCGAATCTACCAGTCTACTACTTCTCCATCTTTAAATGCCCGGCCTCAATTATTAAGAGATTGGAAAGGTTGCAGAGAGAATTCTTACGGCATGGAAGTAGTTCCCAAAAGAAGTTTCACATGCTGGATTGGGCTTCCATATGTAAACCAAAGGAAGGAGGTCTGGGAATCAAGCCTTTTAAGCAAATGAATCAAGGCGGACAATAAGTACTCAATTCCCGGACCTGTTTAGGTGTGCGAAGGACAAGGAAACAAAAGTCAATTATTGTATGAATAGAAGTGGAGGGCAGGTGGTTTGGTGTCCTACTTTCAGAAGGAACCTGAAGGACTATGAAGAATCTTAATTTATATCACTCCTAAACTTCCTGTATGAGAAGATTCCAGGGTGTGGGAAGCCTCAAAAGACGGAACCTTTTCAGTTTTCTCTTTCTTCAAGGCTATTTTAACAATCCAAGGGAGAAGAGCATGGTGTGCAGCGTATGGAAGTTGAAGGCACCACCAAGGGTGATCGTCTTTAGGTGGCTGGCTCTCAGAAAAAGAATTCCTACAATAGATATCTTAAGGAGAAGAGGGATGACTATAGTGAATTGCTGCCCTATGTGCTTGAGGTACGAGGAATTCGTGGACCATCGATTGCTGAACTGCAAAATAGCTCAATCTATTTGGATGACAGTGGCAGGGTGGTTTGACTGTTGCTGGGTCCTCCCTAGCTCTATCCTAGAGCTTTTCCAGGCTTGGAAGGCTCCAATCAAAGATCCAAGAGGCAAGGAGATGTGGAGGTTGACATTTTTTGTGGTGATTTGGATGATATGGAAGGAAAGAAACTCAAGATGTTTTGAAGGGATAACATCTAGAGAAAGCTGATTGGTAGAGAAAACCATGTTTTTAGTGGCTCTCTGGGTGTCCATCAACCACTCTTTTAGAGGATACTCCACAGATCAAATACTGTATCAATGGAAAGAGTTGGCCTTCTCTTAAGCAGGGCCTTTGCTGGATGGTTTTGGGTTCTAGCTTCTCTTTTGTTTTCCTGTTTTCCTGTCTTGAGCTTGTCGGTACTAATCTCTTGTACTGTTTGTTTTTATTAATCAAAGTAATCATTCAAAATATATATATAAAGGACGGCAGGGCACACAAGCTAAATAGCAAAAAGAATTGTATTTTAGCAAAAGAATTGAACTTATAGTACAGGTGTGAGCTTATAGATATACAAGTTGGGAGATGACCAACAAACCTGAGCTTTGTCCAATAAACTGAGTAGCTTTAACAAACTCTCCAATGTTTGATAAAGAGTGCATTATGTCTCTGAAAATTGAGAAATGCTAGTGTCATTCTACTCATGTTTTAGTAGTACAAGAAAGAAAGCAAGATATAAAAAAAAAACTAAATGTTCAGAAAAACCAAAAAAATGAAATTAAGTCCTCAACAGCCAATACTAGAGGTCACAGAAATCATCACATATACAACTTTTGATACAGCCCTATGGATGGCCGCATACTCTCCTCATCAAATGACATTGCATCAATTAATAGAACCTTAATCGAAATTGATGTTCGAACCTAAGCATAAGCTTTAGGGAGAACGAAAATGGCACTACAGAGCACCATCTCACATTTGTACTGCAGAACACCGAACCAACATAACAACATACTCGTTGTATTCACTCGATGTACACTATATCTAAAGATAAGTACTTGGTAAGTAATTAGACATAATTAAAAGCTAGTACTATCTATAGTAAAGTTCGTAAAAAGGGTCTTCAGCAGCAAAGAAATTCAAGTTCCTTCTTTCATTGACGTAATTTCTGTTTCCCATCAGATTTGTATTTCAATATTTGAATCAGATAGACAAACTTAGAGTCCATTTGTGACAATATATTCAAAACAAAGAGCAAGAGAGATTTGGAGTGAATTGGGCACCTTCCAATGGGTAAAAGCATCCCTATCTATATACATTGTATGAAATCTTTGTGCATCAATTACAGCAATAAAAATCCCCTTAATTGGGTAATAGAAACTCATTGTTATTAAATCCAATAGATAAGTATGTGGTTCTCCTCAAGTATGGTAGTCCCCCCCCCTAACCACCACCGCCCTCTCTCAAATTGATGCTAGGGAACAGGGTTTAAGAAGGCATACTCGGACTCGACCTAACTGAGCCAATTCCGATTCCAAGTCGACTCAGCCCAATCCATTTTATTGTACTTCATTTGTGTGTGTGTGTGTGTGTGTGTGAGAGAGAGAGAGAGAGAGAGAGAGAGAGAGAGAGAGAGAGAGAGAGAGAGAGAGAGAGAGAGAGAGAGAGAGAGAGAGAGAGAGAGGTTTTCCTTGTGTTAAAAGGGGAATTGAATTTGAAAGAGGGTTTGTAGGGATAGGGTTTGACAGAGGGTTGATTGGGTTAGGATTTTCGAGAGTGGGTTTGTTGAAAAGATGAAGAAATGGTTTGAGAGAGGATTTATCAAGATTTGAGAAGAAATTGGGTTGGGATGAGAGTCGGTAGGGTACAGTCGGCTAAGTCAACTCGAACTAGGCTGATTTTTAAAACCTTACTAAGGAATCAACTAGCAGCAATTGACGAGAACCTTGAGAGAGGAAGAATAAGAGCCTTGCACAAAAGTTCCAAATTTCATAACCCAAACACTAATATCCTAGGATGCTTTATGCGTCATATCGGGGGTACAAAAATCGGCTAAGTCGACTCGAACTCAGCCGTGACTAAGTTGGGTCCTACCCCACTCAGGCGAGTCTTGATCTTCTTCTTCTTCCAATTTTCTTTCAAAACCCCAAATCCTACCTCAAAATAGCCAACAAATCCATATCCATGAAGAGCCCCAAAGTCGGTCCAACTTAGTTGTGTTATTCTTTTTCTTCCTCTTCCTTTTACCTCCAAGTTCCTTTCAAGCCCCATATCCACACCCATCAAAACCCTAATCCCTTCCTTCAATCCACCCCGAGACCCTAAACCCTAATATCACACACAACCCATTCTAGCATCTAACCAATCCTCCTGCAACCCGTTCTTGCAACTACCACATCTTCAACCAATCATCGTTCTTCGCCCATTTTTGCAACTGACTACAAGGCAAAAAAAGAGTAAGCAACTCTATCGAGTCACATACAAGTCAGGTCGGTCCAACTCGGCCTGGTTAATACATAATCTTAGCCCGATATTTCAAATATTAGTCATATAAAAATAAAAATAAAAAACTGTACATGCTACCCCGTACCATAATACGGGTCTATGTTCGTGTAATTCAAGGCATGTCTGTGTATGGATGGCTCGGATTGGTAATAGATGGGCCCAACATGCCGCCCTGTACCATAATACGATGCGAGGCATTGATCCTTTACCGTGCGTGCCGGGGGTGGTTGGAGAAATTCACCTTATGATCCATCCAAACCATTCACACGCACGGGCCCCCGACCATGGGGTTAACACCTGCGCCCACCGAATCGGTCAAGGGTTTAGAGGAATGAGATAGAACCCATTTTTATATCTAGGTCCATCATGAGTCCACCCCCACCCCCACCCCACCCCACCCCACCCACACCCACACAAAAAAAAAAAAAAAAAAAAAAAAAACATGATCTGTGGGGGCCCCTTGGTGGGCTCATGCAGCTGGCGTGCACAAGATAGTTGTTAATTTCATTTCGGACCCCATTTCGGTCAGGCCTTCAAAACGAAATGTTTTCGCCGATTAGAAATTTCGGTGTAACATTTCGGAGTTATGTTTCTGATAAATAAATAAAATCAAAATATACACATATACTAGAAAAATAGAAAAATAAAATATGAAATATAATTCATGCATTTAATTCATTATAATGAAACAATATTATAAGATACAAGCGTTGTTATCAAAATCCTACGATTCATATCCCGAATCCTAATTCGTAAGGAAAACGATTGGTATTTGTGCAAAAAATCCCATTTACAAATGAATCTTAGGATTCAAGTGTGGATTCTATGATTCAATACTCGTTTCATCGAATCTTACGATTCAAGCGATTTGGCAGTGCGAGAATAGCTACAACCAATAAATTAACATTAATAATCTTTTATCTTTTTTTTAGCGTTTTTTACTTTTAAAAGGTTATTTATAGTTAATAAAACCTCCTAAGAATTTTTTACGGCTTTGATAAGGTTTTAAAGAAGAATAACAAACATGCATTTAACTTAGGCATTCGACTGTACGTATAGTACTTGTCTAAATCTTCTTATTTTATTAATCTATTTGGTATTTTTTTCTTCATGAGCATTTTCTTAACTTTAAGAGATATCCTACTGTGTAAGATTGATTGTTTGGGTTTTATTTTTATTTTTATATTTAATATAAAGATAGTTAAAAATATATTGATACTTTAAACTTATTTAACTATTGACACATCATTTATTTCATATATATATTAATATATGTCATGTTGTTTTTTATATGACTATATGATAGACTTATTATATTTATACTGCTATAAATGGGAAAATGGATGGTTATGAATTTTTTTTTTCTTTTAATTTTTAATTATTTTTTATTGTTATTAGAAAAATTAAAAAACCTACTATTCATGATTTGATTCGATTCATGGATTTGAATGATTTGCGATACGATTTCGATTTTGAAAACTATGGATACAAGTAAAAAATTTAAGCACATTCCTTGCCACAATAAAGTTTAAACACAATTTTCATAATAATAAAAGCTAATAACCTTTAAGATTGAAGTTTGGAAAATTTCCTCATAGCATTTTGGCCATTTCGGTCAATTTCGGCCAAAATCCATGTTTTCGGCCGAGATTGACCGAAAGTCGAACTAAAAAGTTACAACATGCATTTCGTTTCAGCTTCATGACCGCAACAAAAAAACTTCAGCCACGAAATGAAATTGATAATTGTGGTGATGCGCAGGAATATTACCTCTCTCTATATATATATGTATGTGTGCGTGTGTGTATATATATAGGGAGATGCTTCTATGAGAGCATCTCTCACCTTACTATGAGAGATAATGTGGGGGCCCTCACATTTAAGTTGTTTTTTTATATAACGGTTAAATTTTATTCCACCAACCCAAGAAAAGAACAAGAATTTTTTATAACGGTAATTCAGACATTTAAGTTGTTGGCATTGGATATGAATGTGAGGGCCCCCCACCTTATCTCTCATAGTAAGGTGAGAGATGCTCTCATAGGAGCATCTCCCATATATATATATATATATAATTGAAGCACTTGCCATTTTTTACCCACGAACGAAAAGAGTAACATGCAATTCATTTTATTGAGTTTTAAAAAATATACTAATAAAAACTTGAATTTAAAATTATCCTTACCTAACACTGCCCCTAAAATTTGAGAAGATGATCACCCTTGAGGCCTTGGGATCATTTGTTTCTGTAACAAGATATATTTGAAGATTAATACTATGAAACTCGTGCATGATAATAAGGAAATAAGACATTATCCTTCACATTCTCAAATAACAAGTCATCCATAATAATTAAAGGGAAAGAAGAAGACTTCATTCTTTTAATTATATCAAACAAATGACAAGATTCAAATTGCAAGATTGAAAACAGAATTTTAACATGTTAAAAGCGTATGCAGTATGCACATAATTATTATAAAAAATTGATATGCAAAGAAAAGTCGTTTTAAAGGCAAAAGCTTGTTGCATAATAATGCCAGCACATATTCATAGAAATCTTTAATTTTTTGTTAAAAAGGCTTTTAAGAAAATATAGAAAATGATGAAAAAAGGAAAGAATGATATAAAAAAAAACAAAAGAATGAGTATTCAAATATCAACACCAATAAAGATTAATACTACATTTAATCATTACCAAGTTATAAAGTAAAGAAATTCAAAAGGCTCATCCCAACAATGGAGTATCTACCATTGTTTTAAAAAAATGAAAAAAAAAAAAAAGGACAAGGTTTTTCCTAAATATGATTATGAAGAATAGCAATGAAGATGGGTAAAATTACCTACAACCTTCTCCTTGGATTTCTAAATCTAGAAAAGGCACAATTTTAATGAACTTGTAGTGTCACTTTGTAAGGCAATAAAAAGATTAATAAAATAAGCAAATACACAATATAATAACAATTACAAATGAGGTTGACAATAGAGGGTGCCATTTCACATACTAAAATGATCAATCAGCACTTCAATCATCTTCAGCAGTTTTGGACTTGGAGCACCGAGAGACAATGATTGTTCCATTAAGAGCTTTACCTTCCATATTTTTTCATTTCTACTCATAAGTCTTGCAAATGACCTGCAGAAAAAACCGCACCTAAAATACCTTGCATGTGCTTTTTGATACATGCCTATATATAACGCATGAAGCCTATTCAAAGGAACTTGTGCAAAACTACAGCTTTGAAAAACAACATATGCTGTTGTAAGATTATTCTACCAGATCCATATCTGTGCTGATACCCCGTAAGTTGGTCAGTGTTCCTCAAAGGAAAAGTTTTTATAACAGACTACAAACAATACGATGGGAGTAATAAGCCTACTTTGGTTAGTTACTTATATTCTGTAATTGGTAACTTACTGAAAAGGGGCAAAACTACAACGAGGGAACCACCACAGGAAAGCGATAGAGCTGGCGGTTTAAAAAAATTACAAAACCCTTAGAACTCTTCAAATGCAGTAAAGATCAGAAATTATAAAAAAAAAAAAAAAAAAAAAAAAAAAAAAAAAAATCCCCAAAGCCTCAAATTTCTTTCAACATCTATCTTATCACATTGACCAAATACCTCTCCAGGATAAGATCTCGCATGGATGAAGAAAAAGTAATTAAACCCATTAACAAAATATATCATTTCCATTTTGATGCGGATGAACTTGATGATCGAGTGGTTGAGCAGGTTTTGACATTCATGGAAGCATTTGATTGAACACATGCAGTCCGAACCCATGTGTAGAAGTCCCGACTGCATTATGGAGCCCAAACACAGCCTACAGCTTCTAAGGTATACACCTATAGGGGCTGTTTAGGGGTCGTTTGTCTACACCCATTTACATATGTAAATGGTGAATACGTGTAACATTTACGTATCAATCATGTTTGTCTACAATTATTTACGCATCTTGCGTGTAAATCAGATGTGTAAATGGTGTGAAAATGAGCCCATTTTCACACCAAGATTTGAACACCTGTTGAGGTGCGTTTTCAAAGAATACCCGTTATTGGAGGCGGACGGTTTGGTTTTGGGGCATTTCCGTGAAATAGGTTCCAGGTTCGAAACCCCTCCAATGCATTAGAAAAATAATAATAAAAGAGTTCTTAAAGTTTGGGCATTTCCATGAAAGAGGTTTTGGGTTCGAAACCCCCCTCCAACACATTAGAAAAATAATAATAAAAGATGTTTCAAAATGGATGATTTTAAGGGATAAGATTTGTAAGACAAAAAAATATATTAGAAGATTAAAGTAGCTCCAATAATTTTAAGGGACAAAATCTGTAAGACAAAATATATATTGAAAATAAAGATTTTAAGGAACAATCTATAAGATAAATATCTCAATGATTTTTCTATATCAACTTTTAACTAGTTAATTACCTTATTATTTTAGTTTTCTTCCAATATCTCAATAATTTTTCTAAAGTCATTTATTATTGCAATACTTTAAAAATCTTTAAACATGTATATATGAATGTAAAAGAGAAGAAATAATGTATTTTATATAGCATTATGGCATCATTCAAAAATAAATATAATTAGCATAAAGCCTATGAGATGCATGGGTTAAGTTTTATGCAAATTGAATAATGAATTAAGATCAACATTGAATCAAATATCAATTAATAAATACAAATAATAATGCTATTTGCTTAACCATCAAAATATAAATTCATATCTAATTAACCAAACATGTTGGAATGTATTTTTGTGAAGGTGGTCACTGATAGAAATGTATTTTTTTGAAAAGTATATTTCATGTTGAAAGACATGCTCTTTTTTAAAGATCTAAAATGCAAATGAAAATTTTGATATAAAATTGACATTTTTCTCCTTTTTTAAATCATTATATTAAAATTTAATTTAATGAATAATAAGTATCATTTATAAAATCTTTTAATACATTTACATATATCATTGAAACAAATATGGTAAAATAAATCACATATATAAATGATGCGAAAATAGTGTTATTAGACAAACGTTGTAAAAAAAACGCATGTGTAAACGTTACATACTTAAAATTTGAATATTCATAATTTACATGTGTAAATTGTATTTACATATCCCATGTGTAAAAGACAAACGACCCCTTAGCAAATATGAATAAAACTGCACTTCATAACAGTGCACAAAAAGGGGTCTCATGACACTGGTCTGGGTTGTTTGCGCTGCACAATTGAAGGTCCAGGTGGGCCCAAACCCATCTGCAACCAGCACACCCATAGTCACCCATGAGTGTACAGCCAGCAGGCAGGGTCCACTCTCCATCAAATGGGCCATGTGGAAAGTGTCTGGAATGACACCCACTTGGAAACTCGTATATCTTTCAATTTCTTTCTTATTAATTGTTGATTTCCTTCCATTATGTTATTGATAGTTGCTAATTAGTGCCTAGTGAAAGAATCATGAGATATTTTTGCTGAAATTAGGTGTTTTGGCTCATAATATGCATTGTAAGAGTTGACCATGTGGTCTCAGCTTCAAACAACAGTTCTATACTATTGGAATAAGGCACAGTTGAAGCCTTCTACTTACTGTTTCTTGTGTGAAGTTTCTGTCAACATCTCTTGTTTATTGGTCTGTTTGTGTCGGTGGTTTGATCATTCAGAGGGAATCAACCACTATTATCTTGCATTGTCAAGTCTGAAAGAAATTCGGCAATCACTATATACTGTTGTAGCAGTAGTATCGGATTTGGTAAACGCCGTCACTGGTTACAGTTCATACCTGTGACTGCATCACATTTTATGTCTTTCCTGGTCACCTGGACCCACCTTTCCCCCTATCAACCCCTATGATGATGCCACCAGGTACAAAAAGACCAGGTTTTTGCTAGGCAACTATAATTTGCTATCTAAGAAGCACGGACACGTGAAATAAAGCCCCGAATCCGTATCCCGGACGTATCCGACACGGATACGCCCGGATACGCCCTAAATACGTATGGGATACGCGAAATTCGTATCGGGATTTTTTTTTTTTTTTAAATGCCGGATACGTACTGGATACGCGCGGGACACGCTTAAGTGGGTTATAAAAAAAAAACACGGGGAGAGAGAGAGGAAGAAAACGTGGGAGAGAAAAGAAAGGAAAAAAAAGAAGAGAGGGAGGAAAGAGTCTCGCTGCCGTCACAGTTCCGCTGCCGTCGTCAAACCGTCACCGTCGCCGTCGTTGTCCGACCACAGTGCCTTCCTTCTGCCAAACCCAGCCCCTACCGGAACCTCCAACCCCACCCAGAACACAAAAAAAAAGAAAGGAAGAAGAACATAATAGAAAAGCAAAGAAGAAGTGAGAAAGAAGGAAGCGTACCGTGCACCACCTTCGTCCAGCACCAGCAGCGAGATCGTCGACATCCCCAGAGAGAGCTCCCGCTTCAGTCGTCCTCCTGCAGCGATTCACACGACTTCTCGTCGGCGTACGCCCTCTCCCAGGCGGCGAGATCGGCCTCCCGCTGCAGTCGTCTTCCCACTGCAGTCATCTCTCCACCGCCACTCGCCTCATCTTCGTCGTCGTTATTGTGCTGCTCCATCGCCCCTCCGCTTTGCACATAGAGGCGAACAGGAAAATCTCCCTTTTCTGGCTTTCTTTGACACGAAGACCGAAGAGAGAAGTCTCGTGTGGATCCCACGTGTTTTAGGGTAAAAGTAAGACCCAGATTGAGTTTTCAGGTCCACAAAGATCCGACCTGTTTGCAGCCCAGGTGGATTTGGGCTCATATTGTTTTTTCTTCCCCCTTAAATCATTTGGATTTTTAGGTTTTTTTTTTTTTTTTGTGATGCTTTGTTTGCAGATCTTCTCTTTGCTTTTTTTTTTATTTGCTGCTGCTATTTTTCTGTAATATGCTCTGCTGCTGCTCATATGTGTATATGTATCCATCCTGATGGGGCCAATATTTTATATTTTATGGCTATTTTGATTGAAATAATATTAGGTTTTTATTACATAGTCATATAAAAAATATTTAAAATAAAAAAATTCAACGTATCCCCGACGTATCGTATCCTACTTTTTTGAGAAATGGCGTATCTGCGTATCCGTATCGTATCGTATCGTATCCGTGTCTCGTATCCGTGTCCGTGCTTCATAGTTTGCTATAGCAATAAATTGAAACTTTTCACCATGGTAAATCTTGACAATGGTTCTTTGCCAACTAATAGTTCTAGAACATTGCCAATTGCGCTTGTTGGGAAAGTCCCATGTCCCACATCACCCAACAAATGGTTTTGATAGGGCTTCATATACCTGTTTGGGCCTTCCACCAATCAGCTTAAGCTCTTGGATTGGTACATGGTATCTTATATGGTATCAAAGCTGGTTCTGCCATTCTTGTGTAGCCCACATGACAGGCCCGTCCACAAAATATGTTGGGCCTGCACTCGAGGGGGAGTGTTGGGAAAGTCCCACATCGCCCAAGAAATGGGTTTGACAGTGCTTCATATACCTATTTGGGCCTTCCACCTATCAGCTTAAGCTTTAAAGTTGCTACATGGTATCTTAAAGATCTAAGGTAAGAGTGGGCTGAAAGAACCTTTCAAGGTTGAAAAGTTTTTCTTTAAGACCAGTGCAAAATAGAGTTACTTTGTAAAAAGAAAAAAGGTGGCAGTCAGGACTGGTCAGAAATATTTGATCCATAGGTCTAGAGAAGTGTATACATTTACTTTTTAACCATTCCCCTGACCTCTGGAGCCGTACAGTCAGGACTGGTCAGAAACATTTGAAGAAATGGATTCAGTGTAACATGATTTAAAAAGGCTCTGGCGATTCTTGTTTCAGATTTGCCACCATTTGGCTCAATGGAGGCAAATGCAATTATTGATCTACTCGTTACATGTCTAATTTGTCGACTGTGGCTATGCAGATATATATTCAGTAGTCTCCAAGATCTGAAATGTATCAGTAGATGGCAGAAAGTAGTTTCAGTTTAAGTGCTATGCGTTTCAATGTCCTCCATTTAAATCTCCTCGCCTATTTAGCTAGCTAGCACTGTGCCCATGTATGACTAGGTGGTTCTGTGTGCATTGGTTATGATGATTTGTTAGATTACAGGCATTAAATGGATGCATGTAGCCCTTGTATATAATTGAGTGTTGTTATGGATGTAGATGGCTGTTCATTGGATTATTTGTTGACCATTTGGGTCTGGATCTGTAACGCCCCACCCCTTACCCATGCATGATATTGTCCGCTTTGGCCCACTGGCCTCACGGTTTTGCTTCTGATGGGCCTCAACCCATCAAAAGGCCTCATGCTAGGTAAGGGTGTAAGCTCTACATATAATCCCAATCACTTTCCTCTCTATAGTCGATGTGGGACTCCGGGGCGTCACATTCCACCCCCCTTAAAGGCTGCACGTCCATGTGCAGTAGCCTGCCAGCCCCTGTAGCCTGCCAGCCCCTGTAGCCTGCCAGCCCTCTTGGCCCGCCCACATAGAAGCCCGCCCACTTACACCAGACCACGGCAGGGGACCCACACTCGAACTGGTCTAGAGTCGGCTCTGATACCATTTGTAACGCCCCACCCCTTACCCATGCATGATATGTAGAGCTTACACCCTTACCTAGCATGAGGCCTTTTGATGGGTTGAGGCCCATCAGAAGCAAAACCGTGAGGCCAGTGGGCCAAAGCGGACAATATCATGCATGGGTAAGGGGTGGGGCGTTACAAATGGTATCAGAGCCGACTCTCGACTAGTTCGAGTGTGGGTCCCCTGCCGTGGGCGGGCTTCCATGTGGGCAGGCCAAGAGGGCTGGCAGGCTACTGCACAGGGACGTGCCCCCTTAAAGGGGGTGGAATGTGACGCCCCGGAGTCCCACATGAGGCCTTTTGATGGGTTCAGGCCCATCAGAAACAAAACCGTGAGGCCAGTGGGCCAAAGCGGACAATATCATGCATGGGTAAGGGGTGGGGCGTTACAAATGGTATCAGAGCCGACTCTAGACTAGTTCGAGTGTGGGTCCCCTGCCGTGGCCTGGTGCAAGTGGGCGGGCTTCCATGTGGGCGGGCCAAGAGGGCTGGCAGGCTACAGGGGCTGGCAGGCTACTGCACAGGGACGTGCAGCCTTAAGGGGGCTGTGACGCCCCGGAGTCCCACATCGACTATAGAGAGGAAAGTGAATGAGATTATATGTAGAGCTTACACCCTTACTTAGCATGAGGCCTTTTGATGGGTTGAGGCCCATCAGAAACAAAACCATGAGGCCAGTGGGCCAAAGCGGACAATATCATGCATGGGTAAGGGGTGGGGCGTTACAGGATCATCCATAAAAATTTGACAGGTGGACCGTGGAACTCTTTTTCCATAACTAGCAGTTATTATAGTAACAATCTTTTAAGTGTTTGCTTAATGTTTCCTGTTTGGAAGTTCGATGCAGATTTGATTGGTATGGAGTTTGTTTACTTAGTTACCTCCCTGATTGTTGTTGGTTTCTGAGAAGTTACTTGGGCATGAATGAGGGTTTCTCTTGCTATCTACCCCTTCTGAAGGGTCTTCCATAAGTTTGAGTGGCTTGGAGCCAGACAGCAAGAAACGCTGTTTGGAAAGAGTTCAGACCAAACTAGGAAACCCTCATTGAGTCAGGAATCTCCATGGAAGTGGAACATAGGGAGATAACTGCCCCCCTGGACGTGGGCTCTAGGACATTGCGATATTAAGTCCCTTAGCCAACTCCCGTTATTCCTTCTTTATTGACCCCTTAGCTTCCAAAGGAAAAATCATGTGATCCATGCGTTTAAATTATCAAGAATTATACACCATTGGAACTCTATCAACAAGAGTATCAATTTGTTAACTAGACTTTGCCCATCTAAAGTCATTTGCAGCGGTCAAATCCTAGTTTACTCAGTCAAACTAACCATTCGAGCAAATATTGGATTGTTTAAGCTCGACTATAATGATCTTAAAGGTAAAGGGTCCCACAACTAGTTCTTTAAATGTCTTATACCTACAAGCAGCATTATAAGATGTTGATTATGACGAGCAGCATGATTTAGAATAAATATTTTCTAAGAATATAATAACAAGATTTGAATTTAGTGAAACATTTTAATTATAGAAGCGGACGCACATACCCTTGTTTCAACTTTTCCTCAAGCATCTCATATGCTGGCCTTATTCCATGGCTTGAAAGTAACTTACGGATATGATAGAGCGTGATAAGAACCCCAAAACATCCATCTATCTCTCCAAACTTTGCTTGTGGGCGATCTCCAGGATGCTCTTGACGAAATTTCTCTCTCAAAGTAAGTAGATCACATGGACTCAACTGATAACAATCAATGACGAGCTTTACAAAATAATACATAAATACTCTAGGTGTTAATGGAAATTGGAAACTCAACATTTGAAAGAAAGACGAGCATTTACATTTTAGCTACATAAGTATAAAGGAAAGAGGAGGTTCTGGAGAAAATAGAGTCAAAGTAAATTCAATAATGGTGTGGATATATATATATGGGAAATATTCCTGCACATCCTTCCCTCACCATATTATGGTGAGGGACAACATAGTGGGGTCGACTTTATGATACATCCATACCATCTACATATATTGGACCTCCTAAGTACAGTAAATCCATCAAGTTTTCACCTATCCAAATGGATTGGACCATTGGATCTAAGGTCAAATTTGTTTCCTTAATATAAAGAAGTTAAATTTGTGGGACACGGATGAAGGGGTTAGAAGCATGGAGTTGACCCCAAACTTGATATATGGGCTCCATCCAAGAAGTCTCTTTCCATCCCCCAAGTCCCATGATCAGTGGGGCCCTATGTGGGGTCAATCTGAGAACTAAACTAAAAATGTGAGTTATCATGATACACTAGCCCATATATAAATAAGCAGAAA
This sequence comes from Litsea cubeba, assembly GCA_012931725.1. NCBI lineage: Eukaryota > Viridiplantae > Streptophyta > Magnoliopsida > Laurales > Lauraceae > Litsea > Litsea cubeba. Next base: position 21,394,342 of record CM022946.1, read on the forward strand.
GTACACTCATTTAGTAGCATAAATTTAGCAACAAGGCTTTGCTCAAACAGTTAAATGCTTTCTTTTATATGGAAAGATGTATTGAAGATGCAAGGTATGAAAAAATTAAAAATAATAAAAAGCAAATGACATTAGATTCCATGTATGATATTCTACTCCAAATGGTCATTAATAAATACATCCAGAAACAAGCCATAACAATAGAGATGCCAGAATACATGTATCTTTCCTTAATGTACAAAGGCCAAATATCTTTGAAACAGAAGAAAGGAGCATTAAGTTTAAAATTAATGGTAAAAAGAAGTGATCCTAGTTATAATACCATCATTTCACTAATCCATCATGGGGTACGAAAATTTCTTATAATGACCTTAGAGAAATTCCCCCCGTTGGAATTATACTATTAGAAAAGCAGACCTGAACACAGTCTGAACACTTTTTATCTCTCGACGCCAATAGGGATTGGCAATGCCCACTATACCAGTAGGATATAAAGAATGCAATCTTGCATGGACATTTGAAGGAGGGAGTATTTATGGACTCAACCTAGTCATGTGACTCGAGAGGAGCAAAGAAAATTGTGAAAGTTGCAGAACAGTACATGGTCTTAAAAGCAATGTTATGTTGAAATTAGGCTACAAGCAGAGTTATGCAGATCATACATCCTCTGTCAAAAAAGATTGAAGTGGAACAATAGTTCTCATTGCTTATGTTAGTGACATTATTGCCACAAGTGAACTTGCGAAAGAATTTCCAAGTATAAAGGAGTATTTCAGTAGAGAGTTCAAAACCATGGATTCAGGTCCCCTAGAATAGTTTTTTGGGCGTTGAAGTTGCTTTGTCAGAGAAAGGAATCCAATTTTCACAGAAGTATGTTTCATATATCTTGAAATAGAGGAAAGGCAGGTTTTAAACTTTTTGATCCGCCAATGAAGTTAATCATCATCTTCATGTAGCGGGGGAACTTTTTTATGATCATGTATGTACCAAAGACCAGTGGAAATTTTGAATTGTTACAAGACGTGAAATTCCCTGTGCTCTCCGTGTGGTAAGTCAATATCATGCAAGCACCTCAAAAGACATTTAGATGCAATATATCTAGATATGATGAGGAAAAGTTTAAATGCTTGAAAGCTTAATTGGAAAGAGAATATGAAGATTATGCTGAGAGAGTCGGGATCTATGCGAAGTAGTCTTATGATTTTACATTGTGAAAATACTATTGTGCTTCTATTGCTTCTAATCCAGTGTATTATCAGCACATAAGGAATATTTTAGTAGACTGTGACTAAATTAGTTAGAAGGTGAAAGAAAAAGATAAAATTAAAACATTCAGGCACCAAGGATCTGATAAGATACTAAAAAGCAATTATCTAACTTTTTCCAATCTAATTAAACATTTATGCACAGCATGAGGGAGAGTGCTTGATGCAGCAGCAATACCATATCATTGCAACAAGACTCGTGGGCCACATGTGGGACCCATGAAATTCTAATTTTAATTAGTTTTATTTTAGTAAGAGTATAATTAGGATTAGTTTCTAATTATTATTTGGTTTCCTAGTTTGGTTGTTTTCTTAGGCCTTAAGTATCTTTTCCTATAAATATGACATTGTAGAGATTGGTAATCAGATAGAGAGAATTGAATTAAGAGAAGATTTATCGTTGAAGACTGTTTCTTCCTCGTGTGATTGTTCCCTGGGAACCCTAATTGTGCCCAAGCACTTGCATCCTAACCCTAGGACTGCATCAATTGGTATCAGAGCCCAACGATCCCCGATCGTTGGCGTGTTACCCATATCCCCACTCAGAAAACCCAGACCCCTCCTTCTTCCTCCAACTCCCGTAACCCATACTACTCCCTGTCGAACCCACCTACTACCCAGATCCATCGTACCCCCTTCCGCAGGTCCCCTGTGACCATTCACCCACCACCGAAACCCAAATCCACCGCCTGCCATCATCCTTCACAACCCGAGCCCCATTCCACCAGCGGAAAAAAAAAACAGCGTCCCAGACACCTTACCCATCTCTCTCGTCGAACAATTTCAGACATCCAAAACCATCACCGACCCAGCCCTTCGTCAGTCCCCTGTGACAAAAAAATTTCCAAACAGTCGAAGCCCATTCACAGCAAACCCCTCTTGCCGCCTCAACCCAGCCCATCACTGAACCCACAGCCGAGCCGAACCCAACCCTCCCCCTTCTTCGGCCAGATCCCAAATTTCACAACCCATCTCCATCTCCCTGAACTGAACACACACAGAACCCTCTTTCCAGAACCCTTTTTCTAGCCCCTTTCCGAATCCAGCCTCTTCCACCGCAAGCCCCTCCCAGCCACGATCCGAACCAGCACTATAGTCCTCCACTTCTTTCCATCACCCCACTGCCTTCATCGAGCTCGCCAGCAGCAAATAGAAAAGAAAGGAGATAGAAGAAGGAAAGGAAGAAGGGAAACGTAGTGTACCGTGCACCGACGACGATGTTACCACCGTCGCCGAAGACGCATACCGTTCACCAGCGCCAGCCGCTCGCCACCGCTGCAGCTCCTCGCCATCGCCAGCGCTTCCCGTCGTTGACAGCCGCCCGCACCAGCACAGCTCCATCATTCTCTCTTCATCTTCGTGGAGAGCAAGCAACCAAAGGAGACGAAAGGGTTTAGAAAACCTTTGTTTTTCTCCTTCTCTGCGTGCACGAACACCGAGGCCTGACTTACAATCTCATTGGGCCTGCGTTCCGGATCTGGGTCTGACCCAGCCCAGTTGCATATCCAACCCAATATCTGCAGCGAATTAAAAGGCCTAGATTTGACCAATATCAATCGTTGGATCTTGTTTTTGCACTATTACAGCTATCCGCGGTCCGATTTCCGATCCGTTTTTGCCAGCGTGATCGTGGAGAGCAGATCTACACATCAGATCAGTTAGAAATTTTCAATTTGCATTCAGCAAAAATGCCTCCAAAGAAGCAAGTTGACACGGAGTCTTCCTCTCATAATGATAATGATTTGAGGGGAACCGTTGCGCAATTATCGGTAACTGTTAATCAAATATCTGCAACGATGGTTCAAATGCAAGTTCAAATGCAAGCGACTCTGGAAAGGATTGAAACCAGATTAACCAATTTGGAAACTAATCGGCGTGATGATCATCATCGCGATGATGGAGGACATCCTCGAAATCAACGAGATCCACATGTAGTCAACGTTGATCGTGATTTGAGTATTAAACTTGTGATTCCCGAATATGATGGGAAATTGAACCCAGATGAATTCTTGGATTGGTTAGTGTGTGTTGAAAATATTTTTGCACATAAACCAATGACGGATGCTCATAAGATTACACTGGTGGCAACTCGATTTCGCAATTATGTTGCAATATGGTGGGCCGAGTTGCAAAAGAAGAGACGATACCAACAAATTGACCATGTTGACACGTGGGCTGAAATGAAAAATTTGTTAAAGCAAAAATTCTTGCCTGTCAATTACTCCAGAGATCTGCGTTCACGTTTTCAATACTTGAAACAAGGATCTAAGACAGTTGTTGAGTATTCTGAAGAATTTATGACCATGCAAGCTCGTTGTGGTTTGAATGAAGATGAGGATGTCTTAGTTGACAGAAACTTTAATGGGTTGACACTTGACATACAAGATATCCTCACATTCAAGCATTTTGAGAATGTTGATGAGATTGTTCAGCATGCTATCAAAGCTGAGGGAATTGCACATCATCAAGCCAGAAAACTTAATGCCTCTAAATGGGTTATGCAGAAGAATTCTTCACTTACAGGTTCTAAACCGAGTGATTCATCGGAGAAAGATTTCACCAAACCCGAAGGTCAAAATAGGGTCACCTGCTTTAATTGTCACCAACAAGGACATCGTGCAAGGGAATGTCCAAAACGTATCCACTTGATTGAGAATGAAAGTGATGAGAAGGATGTCCCAGATGATCCTAAAGAAACAGAGGTTGCAGCTGACACATGAAGAATTAGAGATTTACAATGCAGTTGACGGTGAATCTCTCATGGTCATCACCGATGCTCCATCAACAACTGCGACGAAGTGGTTGCGAGAAAATATTTTCCGCTCCAAAGGAACAGTCAATGATCATGAATGCACGGTAGTCATTGATGGCGGCAGTTGTCAGAATATTATATCCCAAGCTTTTGTGGATCGCTTACAGCTGAAAGTTCGGAAGCATCATCGTCCTTATTTTGCTAGATGGTTAATGACAGGTGATGAAGTGCAAGTCCGATATGCATGTCCAGTTACCTTTTCCATTGGTACAGATTATACAGATATAGTTTGGTGTAATGTGGTACCCATGGATAGTTGTGATATCTTATTGGGTCGTCCGTGGATGTATGACAAGAATGGAACTAATAGCATGCGCGACAACACATACACATTCATGCATGGTACCAAGATAGTCACACTCCGTCCTATGAAGCCGATACCACCGAAGCAAGGGTCAAGTTCTCGTCTCACCAAGGATGCGCTTCACGTGCACACTATCTACAGAAGTAACATCAAGAAGAAGAGCCGAGTTCGAGGTCGAACTCTTTTCCAACCTGGGGAGAATGATGCAGCAGCAATACCATATCATTGCAACAAGACTCGTGGGCTACATGTGGGACCCATGAAATTCTAATTTTAATTAGTTTTATTTTAGTAAGAGTATAATTAGGATTAGTTTCTAATTATTATTTGGTTTCCTAGTTTGGTTGTTTTCTTAGGCCTTAAGTATCTTTTCCTATAAATATGACAATGTAGAGATTGGTAATCAGATAGAGAGAATTGAATTAAGAGAAGATTTATCGTTGAAGACTGTTTCTTCCTCGTGTGATTGTTCCCTAGGAACCCTAATTGTGCCCAAGCACTTGCATCCTAACCCTAGGACTGCATCAGTGCTGAGATGCAGACAGGAGCTTAATTTTAATTTCACAATTTCAGGGACAATTTTGTAATTTATATAAAAAAAATTTCATTTTTAATTTAAAAAGATTCATTATTATGACAGGGAGGGACAAGACGACCAACTGAAAGTTTCAATCTCATATAACTTTTATTCAGAAATTATTCTTTTTGAAACTTCTTTTTTCTCCTCTTTTTTTTCGCATTTTGCAATGTTCTCGCAAATTGAGAGGATTTCGTGTGGCTTAGAGACCTTCAAATCCCAAGAATACCTTACAATTGATTTGGAAATCTCACAAACAGTGTACAAATAGCGTCAGTAAGAACTTTCTCTCGAATGAAGCGGCAATCTACTTCAACATGTTTTGTCATCTCTTAAAAATAAAATAAAATAAAAATACGTTTGACACTATTTGAGTCATAGCTTGGCTGTCACAATGCATTAAATGGGCTCATTTATTGGATGCCCCAGTTCTTCCATCAATTGATTTAACCAAAGCAACTCACTGTATTTTCCATAGCCTAGTATTCAACTTCAGCACTAGAGTGAGCAACCACAGACTGTCTTTTTTCTTTTTTCATGTATCAAATTACTTCCCAGAAATGCGCAATACCTGGATGTAGTAATCTGGAGAGCTTTCCCAGTCAATATCTGAATAGGGCACCACACTCAGATGCACTTGATGATTGTATGAAATCCCCCTTCCAGGAGACCTTTTGATGTGTCGCTGATACACATCATCTGACAAAACCAACAGGACACCAGAAAAAGTATTAACTGTAGAGTTGATCTGCTTCAACTGAAAGATCCCCCACTGTGGTTGATCCCATTTTATATTGGATTCTTTCCTGAATTAATCCCTTGGGAGGTCTCCTACTTTTATATCCTTTGATCATGATCTTTACAGAATATTTAGGGCAAGTATATCCTGTTAATTGGGGTGTGAATACAATCAAAATTCCAATGATTAGGGCAAATATAATCTATGAAATTATTTTATAGGTATCATTAATATATTTTCTAACAGGAGTATTATTTCAGTGGTCCATGTGGGTCCACATTGTGAATAGATCTAATAGCAAACACCTCCGCTTCATTGGAATCTTTAACTCCAACATGCTTGGAGAACATAAACAACACTTTCCCTCTATTATTACAAAGCACTCAACCAATGCCCTCCTATCCTAGCTTTCCTCTCACAGCTCCACTTACATTCAATTTTAGCATCCCTAATGGAGAGAAGTACCAAACTAACATCTTTCTCTAATTAATTTGGACCACATACAATACAAGCTTCCAAGTTGAAGAGAATCACATTCATCTTAGATGTTAACAAACCCCTTTCTTCTAATCATCTAAAGAAGGTACTTCCTGAAGTAATTTCAGAATTCCAAGGTGCTTTTGTCGAAGGTCGCCAAATTCTTGATAGCATTATTACTGCTCATGAGTGTAAAGATTCCAGAAATCGGCAGCAACATCCGAGTATAGTTTGCAAGCTGGATTTTGAAAAAGCATATGACAGGGTGGATTAGGATTTCCTTCAATACATGATGGCAACAATGGGATTTGGTGAGAAATGGAGGAAGTGGATTCATTGTTGCATATCCTCGGCTCATTTTTCTATTTTGGTGAATGGCTCTCCAAAAGGTTATTTCAAAAGTTCAAGAGGCCTTCGACCAGGAGATCCTCTATCTCCTATGCTATTTGTTATAGTGGCGGAAGCTTTGCATGCTTTAATGGAGAAAGCCAAGCATACTAACCTTGTTAAAGGTTTTGCTGTGGAGAATGCAAATATTGAGGTAACTCATTTACAGTTTGCAAATGACACCATTTTATTTTGTGATGCTTCTTTGGATCATTTGCAAAATCTAAAGTGTATTTTGAAATGATTTGAGTTCCTATCGAGTCTGAAGATTAATTATGATAAATGTGAGTTGATTCGTGTTCGAACGGAGAACAGTCATGTTGCTTTTTTGGCAGATGTGTTTGGGTGTAAAGTTGGTAAGCTTCCTGCTAAGTATTTGGGAATCCCTTTATGTTTGGGATTTCCAAAGAAACATCCTTGGGATTCAGTTGTGGAGCGAATAGAAAAGAAATTAAGTTCTTGGAAGGGTAGATACTTGTCCATGGGAGGCCGTGTTACTCTTATAAAATCAGTTTTATCCAGTATTCCAGTCTATTTTCTTTCTTGCTTTCGTTGCCCAAAAGCGGTTGTACGGACTACGGAGAATAGAAAGACTTAAGAGGGATTTCCTTTGGAATGCTCAATTGGCAAGAAAAAGTATCATATGGTGCAATGGGAGAATGTGTAAACCACTTTCTAAAGGTGGTTTGGGTATTTGTCTGGTTGAAAAAGTTAATAAAGCTTTATTGGGAAAGTGGCTATGGAGGGTGGGTGAACCAGGTCAGGGCTTGTGGCAAGCAAATTATTATTTGTAAATATAAGTTGGATAATGGTGGGTGGTGTATTCCAATACAAGCTAACGGGGTTTCTGGTATATGGAAGTCTGTTTTATGTGTTCAGGTGGAGTTTGCACATTGGATTCGGTACAGGGTCCACGATGGTCTTCGGGTCAAATTTTGGCATGCTGAATGGTGCGGGCAACTAGTGTTAGCTAATCAATTCCCTAATCTTTTTCTGTTGGATCAAAGACGACAAGGTATTGTTGCTGACAACTTTTCTAAGGAGACTGGTCAGGTTGTTTGGGACTTTTCTTTTCGAAGAAATCTGACAGATATTGAAATCTCTGACTTTGCTAACTTGTTGGGTATGCTCAATAAGGCGTATTTATCGCTGGATAAATCTGATGCAAGAATCTGGAAACCAGATGTTAAAGGGAAGTTTTCAGTTAGGTCTTTTTATAAAATCCTGGATGATAGAAATGAATCAATGGATGATTGGAGCTCTTTTTGGGACCCTTATGTTCCTCCTAGAGTGTTAACTTTTTGTTGGGTGGCAAGGCAGCATAAAATTTTGACTATTGATAAGTTGAGAAAAATAAATCATGTGATAGTTAATGCTTGTCCTATGTGCTTACAAGATGAGGAAACAGCGCATCATTTGCTAATCCATTGCCAGTTTGCTTGTAAAATTTGGAACTTTGTACTTAATTGCTTTGATATGAAATGGGTTATGCCAGGTTCGGTCGAAGATCTCTTTCTTTAATGGCGTTTGAGAAGTAAGGATCGAAGGGGTAAAATTCTATGGAAATTAGTTTTATATGCTATAGTTTGGAGAATTTGATTGGAAAGAAATAAAAGAGTGTTTAGAAATGTCAGTAAATCTGTAGAGGAGATCATTCAATCCATTGTTTGGAATGTTTCAGAGTGGGCATGTATTAGAAAGGAGTTTGAAGGAATCTCCGCGGCAGATATTAATCGATCTTGGGATGCGGTTTTAAAAGGGTACTGGCATAGTAAAGCAGTTCATAGAGTTGGTTGGTTATGCCCTCCTCTTGGAACTTTCAAATTGAATTTCGACGGCAGATTTGTAAGGAGTACGCAGCAATGAGGTATTGGAGGTGTGATCAGAAATTGGATTGGAGATGTTGTTAGAAGCTATTCTGGGCCTGTTGCTGTTCTCAATGCTAACGAAGCTGAAGTATATGCTCTTCTTATTGGGTGTCGTGAATTGGAAAAGATGGGTGGCTCTTATCCTATTCTAGGAGGAGATTCTTTTTCAACAATTCAGTGGGCTTCTAGAAAGGCAAGCTATCCATGGAGGATTGCGGATTGGGTAGAGGAGGTGCAAGATATTTCTAAAAAGATTGGTGCTTCTTTTCGTCACATCGTTCGAGAGGCTAGCTCAATGGCGGATGGTCTTGCTAGGGAAGGACTTTCTCGTTCTTCAATCATTTTTGTTGTTTAGTTTGTTTTAGTTGCTTTATTTTTGTTTTTCCGGTAATTATCTGAATTACCGTTATCAAAAATTCTTGTTCTTTTCTATGGTTGGTGGAATAAAATTTAATCGTTATCAAAAAAAAAAAAAACTCCTTTGTTGCCAAGTACCACTTTGCAATCCTAAACTCACCAAAGAAATCAATCTTCAATCGATGATGAGGTACCCCTAAATATCATTTCATTCCTTTCCCTCCAAATCAACCATAGAACAGAATATGAAATAAACAGCCACAATAATAGCCTGCACCCGAGAAAAGGCCCCACACCCAAGACTCAGCCACCTCCAATACAGCACCGGGAAACACCAAAATAGCCCACACCTGTATACCAACTATGTAATGAATATATTCTCTTTATACCTCACTGCAAAATTTGCACTCAAGGGAAATAATTTGAAACAAGGAAAAGTAGGGAACACAATGTAATCGCCAATTATGACATCGAGAGTAACCCAATATTTCATGGACAGATGAAGCATATCGAAGCTGGTTATGAATTTATTAGCGAGAAGGCGGCTAGAAAAGACAACTCACGAATTGTGAACATAAATTATCAGTTAGCAGACAAGCACTTTAACGTAGCCAATTGTGGAAAATTTGTTTCAAGCTGCGCATGAATGATCTTTATTCTCCAACTTGAGGAGGAATGTAGAAGAAGTTATGGACTCCTTTGAATTACCAAATCTGAGAAGAGGACATTGAGTACATAACTATCTATAAATCCATCACTCCCAATTGTTATGAAATTATTATTGAAACTGGCTACTTGATAAGATTCGGTTTAGATTATAGTTATCTCTTTGTAACTTGTGTACATTTAGAGAGAAGAATGATCCCTTTTCTGGTGGGTAGACAAATGGTCCCTTGTGTTGACAGGTTATTATACACAGAAATAAAGCTTCAGTTCCCGTTTCTATTCTCAATCCTTTCCCTCCTCTCTGCATATTCCTCGATTCCTAGAAAACTAACAAAGGCAATTTAAGAAAACAGCTAGGAATGTTGATCAGACTTCCACAGGATCTCTAACCATATAATAAATTCAAAAGAAATGTGAAAGGAACCATACTGTTGAAAAGTCCCTCCTAAAAAGCAGCTGAAGTCCACAAAGCCTGGAAACAAATGGCTGTATAACTTCCAGCAACAGATCGTGTATTTCAGTGGCATTTTTACCCATGGTAACCTGACATGTTGCAAAAAGATCATCATCAACATGTTGCAAACAGATATTATGAATAAACACGACAATGAAGTATCCAACAGGTTATACCTCCATTAATTCAAGTCTCCTGTTGTGCACATAAGGGCTGACATCATGGTCACATTCATTGCGGTATTCAAGGATTGAAATATGCAAGTTATCAATAACACTCTGTATAGTCATCTGCTTCGCTGCATAATTACAACCAATACAAGGTTTTCAAGACTGCAGAGGAATGTGTGAGTGTAAGTAGTTTATTGGAACCTACATCCTGGTGTTGCAGTCAAAGCTACAATCCTTAGTTGCACAGGTACAGCCATCAACTACCAAAGTGGAGCACAGCCAGAGTCGGGAAACAATAAATTTTGTCCATGAAGATAAGATGACCGAATATACGTTCACTTTATTGTGGGTGTTTCAAGATGTAATTGAGAAACTGAGATATACCTCACGAACAGCCACACAGTAGGAGTAATTTCCCATCGCACGGTGAGCCTCATCAATCACCAAACAGACTAATTGTTTCATCAAACATTTGCCTGAGGTCAACCATCACATAAATGTTGAAGTCCAGTGAAATGCTAATAATAGCAACAACAGCAGCAAGGAAGAAGACAGGCAGCTTTTTTTTTTTTAGGTTGAATTAGTAACACGACTCAAACTTGCAACCCTATGGTTGAGAACAATAATAAGCAACTTCCCACTGTGGTACGAGTTTTTGCCACAGATGAAATTAACTGGACAAAATAATAACATTAAATGATCGAGTGCTCTACAAGCACAAAGTTTTTTCACAGCTGCATCTAGATACATTGAGAGTCTGTTTTATCGATCGAGACAATCATTTCAGGTATTTAAAAACTGTTTGGCAACCATGAGAAAATCACATAAGTTGGGTCATGCAATTAAGTAATGAACCACTTAAAATAGGAATTTCTGGGATTTTGGAGAGATTTTTTAGATAAATAAGGAAAAGGTATGCAACTGGTGTGTTATCGTGTGTTATCACCCTATATTCTTCCTTATAATTTTTTTTCCAGAAAACACGAATCACTTCTTTAACTTCGGGCAGCATATCCTAACCACATATTGTTAATGATACAGATTTAATTTTCATTTTTCTGGATCTAAGTGAACCAACAAAAAAAAAAAACACACACCAGGTTTATTTTTCCTAATCCAATTGATCTTAAACATATTCAATTATTCACACATTTATTCAACATATATCAATAATCAGCAATGTTATCGAAAGAATGAATCAACAACTTTTCCTTTAAAAAGAAATCGAAGTTGCTTAGTGAAGCTCTTGGCTGATATTTCATGGTAGGTGACATTTTCTCTAGTGGTCGGCGATTCTAAAGAAATGTCTCTCTTATTGAAAGAGGAGCAGATATTAGAACCAAGAATAGTTTGGTGGATTTAAATTTTGTTAGTTGATTGCTAGAGTTGGTTTTAATTTATTTACTCTTGGCACCAATGGTATAAAAACATATTCCACCAGTTTTGATGGTTTTCAAGACATAATTTATGGTAACCAGTTTGATGGCCAGTAAAAGAAAAAACCTTTTCCTTTAAAAGAAAGCAAGCTACGCAAAAACAATATCCACAACAGAAAGCTGTCCATCACAAAAAAACATGATTAGGAAGTTGACAGCTTTTCTTTTATAGCAAGCAACTTAGGCAAAGCTGTCTTTCAACAGAAGCTTCATATTAAAAAGGCTAGTGATACAGTATCAAACAAATAAACATTACAAATCCAGGTTTTAATTTAGGAACATCAAATGCATATCACTTGGAACTTGGATGCGATATTTATATGGCTCCTGTTACATGATAACAAATACATCCAGTATATTAGGGAAAAATGGTCCAGTTACCAGATTGAATATCCTTTTCAAGCACTTGAGGAGTAACAAAGAAAACTCTTTTGGCTTTCCAAAAGTGACGCCGCTTGGAAGGACCTATCTGACCTGTCATATCAATTGTCCATTCCTGCAAGCCATTTGGTCTTAAATAATTCAAATATATGCAAAAAAAGGAACGGGATATATACAATCGTTCATCAAATCAAACAATGCTACACTGATATCAGTAGCAAGAAAAATGGACAATAAAGATCATTTATAACAAAAACAGGCGTCATTCTGATGCCATGGAACATTTGATCCAAGCAATTTTTACACAGAAGGCCACAGATGGTAAGCTAGACGAAATTGGCAGTCTAGATCAACATTCTACACATTCAAAATTGATGAAGACCAGGCCAAATGGACCAAGCCTGCAACGCAGCACAAGAGGGAATCAAACACCACCAAAGAAAATACTCTCCAAGTACCCCCCCAACACCAAATAGAAGGAAGAATTGAAGGTTTCCACTTTCCAAACCCAAGATACAATGCAAGAACCCCAGAGTTGATGGAGTGCTCATATGCCCAAGAAAGCTCCAACTAAACCCAAGTAAGTTAAGATCGGTTCATGTGCAAGAAGCAAAAAATAAAAAGACCATGGCCATGTTTGGTAAATCGTATCTATATGAAATAGATCTTTGGATAATAAATCTGTGAACAGATGTTTCACTTTTAGACCATTTGGTAAGACCAATTCACATTGTGAAATAGACATTTTAGAACCCTATGGTCCGGCATTTTTCATGAATTTCTCTAGATCCACGAGGAGACGGGGACTGAAATTTGGCCCCATAGCTGTTCTTAGGCTTATGAAGAGGATCAACAGTTCGGATCTTGATCTAGAGGCCCACAAAGTTTAGAATTTCAGATCATATGGTCCATATTTCTTTCACAAATATCTTGAGATTGGTGAAAAATCAACCGTTCAAATTTAATATCATGGCCGTGTTTGGGTTTCTAAAGAGATTTTACAGTTTGGATTTAGATTAAGGGACCTACAACTGGAAAAAGAAAAAAGAAAAAAGGAAAAAACCAAAAAATAGGATTGGGTTTTCTAACGTGAAAACACAATCAGTTTGTACAAAAAAGAATCAATGGTCCAATGTTTTTTTGTGAATTTATCAAGATCCATGAGGAATCAAGGGCTGAAATTTGACACGACAATCATGCTTGGGCTTCTAAAGAGGATCAACCGTTTGGATTTTGATATAGAGGCCCACGAAGTTTAGAAATGCAAACCTAAGGGTTCACATTTTTTCACAAATATATTGAGATGTGTGAAGAATCAACTGCTCAAATTTGCTAGAGTGGCTATGTTGGGGCTTCCAAAGAGATCCTACGATTCAGATTTAGATTGTGGGACCCACAACTGAAAAAAACAATAAGAAACTGGACTGGGTTTTCTGATGTCAAAACTCAGTCAGTCAGAACATAAAAGAATCAATGGTCCAACATTTATTTATGAATTTCTCAAGATCCATGAGGAATCAAGAGCTGAAATTTGACGATATAGACATTCTTAGGCTTCTAAAGAGGATCAACGATTCTTATTTTGATATAGGGGCCCACAAAGTTCAGAAATGCAGATCAAAAAATGCACGTTTTTCACAAATATCTCGAGATCCATAAAGAATCAACGGCTCAAATTTGGTACAGTGGCCGTGTTGGCGCTTCTGAAGATATCGAACAATTCATATCATATTTTTGGGTCCCACAATTTATATAAAAAAACGAACAGGGCATGAATCTCATTTAAAACACTGTATTACAAATGGTCTACCTGCTTCAAACATATTTCTCTGACCCAAAAAAGCACAGTTTCTAGGTCCTTCTCAAACAGACATTCGGACGTGTATATGCAAGCATATATGTATGGAGTGAGGGAAAGTAGTTTGCATGTCACAAGAGGCCTTGCATTTAAGAACTGGACCTTTTTTCGCCCATTTGGATGCAGGCCAATCACTGGATTAAAATGGGATGGTAAAATTTTAGAGTGAACCATAAGTACATAAAAAACTAACTTGATTTTATGACCCTAACCATCGATCTATGGGCCCTAGAGTTCAATGGCTCTATAACTACAAAGTTTTGTGATTAAAAGCTAAGGTGGATATCAATCTAATCAATGTCAAGTTTGGATGAGTGTTAATTCAACGGGATTAGTGAGTAAGAGGGTTGGATTAATCATAGACGGGCCCTAATAGAGGTCCCCAAATGCTTTTCTATTGAAAAATTCTTATTTAAAAAGTTTTGTATACATATTGTTTTTGTCTATTCACCTGAGGAATTCCCATAATTTTATGGCATGCTTCAATTTGTTGCATGACTAGAGGCCTCGAAGGAGCTGCAAAGACAATTTTTCCTGAAATAGAAATTCAAAATTGATAAAACAGGATAAAATGATGTCACACGGCATTGTAAGTAATAAATCATCAAGAAATAACTCCAATCAAGAAAAACAATTCATTGTCAAATGGCAATTTTATATGCGTATATATGTGGAAAACCTCTGCCCCCTAAAAGTCACCGATCCCAAGTTTGGCATCCATCCAAATGGACTGGACCATTGGATCGATTGTGCACTCATTTGGATGGTGATAACTTGTGGGCCATTGATCAAGTGGTTAGGGTGATGATCTGAGACACCATCACCAACAGGGGAGAGGGGTGTAGATCTTTTGATCACCTCAGTCCCATCCCCACGTGGGGCACAAGGTGGGCGACCGGTGCCGGTAGAGGGGTACCCATATGGGAAAACTTCCACTGAGGACCGGTGCTAACGTTTTCATGAGCACCGCACCTAGTTGGCCCATATACAGTCCAGATCCTATGCACGTCGTGCTGTGGGATTCACTTTAGGATGGGGTTGGAGAGGATTTGAAGATCTGGGTGGGGCCCTCCTATGCACAAAAATTAGCCCCACTTGGTCATCCTAACTCTTTCATCCACAAGTCTAGTCCATTTGGATGAGTGCACAGTCGATCCAATGGTCCAGTCCATTCAAATGGGCGCAATCCAAGGGTTTTTTTTTTTTTTTTTTTTTTTTTTTTTTTTTTTTTTTTTTTTGTGTGTTGTGTGTGTGTGTGTGTGTGTGTGTTGCGTGCGTGCGTGCGTGCGTGCGTGCGTGCGTGCGTGTGTGTGTGTGTGGGGGGGGGCGTACCAAAGAAAATTTTCTCCATTTTTACACACTATAATAAAGAAGGTAATGATGATGATGATGAACCAATATTTAATCATCATCATACCACCAAAGCCTCATCCCATCTGTTTGAGGTTGGCTTTGTCAGTTCGACTTCTCCTCTCATTCCTCCATAGGCTAAGCTCTCTATCGCTGACAACTTCTCCTCTCCTTCCGGGGGGGGCGGGGGGGGCGGCGGCGGCGCACCAAAGAAAATTTTCTCCATTTTTACACACTACAATAAAGAAGGTAATGATGATGATGATGATAACCAATATTTAATCATCATCACACCACCAAAGCTTCAACCCATCTGTTTGAGGTTGGCTTTGTCAGTTTGACTTCTCCTCTCATTCCTCCATAGGCTAAGTTCTCTATCGCTGACAACTTCTCCTCTCATTCCTCCATAAGGCTAAGTTCACTATCGCTGACAACCTAACATGTCGCCTCTAACCACTTCCAAATCTTCATCAGCCTCCCCTTTCTAAAAACTTGCACCAACAAGTTTGGGCCTTCTCACCACTTACATACAAATAATAAATAAAATTAGCAAAATCAATTACAATAGTTCCATTAATAGATCTAACACAAGTTAATTTAATTCAATAATTTGATCGAATTATGGTACAAATTTTTAAGCTGTGACATCACTAACTAGAAACTATAAAGGATTTTTTTTAAATAAAACGATCTCATAAGTTAATAACTAAAATAATTAAGGCTAGTTTCCATACAGTACCCTCAAATTAATGCATTAATATCAAGCATACTAACTTGCCCATGATATCACAATATGTATTTCAAGAACCATAACAAAAATGTTAATCAACTGATCCCTTAATTCGATGCATTATTTTCCAATGCCCTTCAAACCCACTTTTCTTAAGCTGACAATCCACTTCAACAGACTTCTCCCATGAAAGGTTCAATTGCTGGAATTGTGAATTCATCAAATTGTAACAATACCTCTACCAAGCTCAACAACTATCAGCCAAAAGTAATGCATTCTCTTATCAATAGATTTTGAACTTTCTAACTTGACTGAATGAATAAATTGTGATGATAAAATTAAAACCAATGGAAGCAACTAGACTAAAGAACTTAATAATTTTTCCAATTATCTTTCTACAAACATGAACAGTACACTTGATTTCAATAAGACAAGGCTCTTCTAATGTTGAATTCAAATAGCTTAAAGTATGCACCTTAACCTGCAATGCATTTTATGCCAATTTGGAATAGTCGTAAAATTTGATTAATATTGTTAATAAACCATCCTCGAGCTTCACAATGTGTACTCATTTTCCTTGTTCCAATGTTTGCCCCTTATGTTAATGACACTGGCCAATGGCCACCATATCCAAATAATATTAATTCTGTCACTTCATCTTTTGAGGAGAGCAACACACCTTATATTGCAGAAGGCAGCTAGCAACAGATTTGATATAAAAAAATGCATATTAAAGGGAGTAATTTCAAGCGGCATATGGAGTTACAGCTAAGAAAAGCATAGAAATAACTATTCCAAAGACATGCAATTAAGTCATTGCCAACGTAAGAAATACAAGATCCAAAACCAACAACTCTAAGCGATGGGCGAAAACATGTCCATCTGGAGACTAGTAGCCAAGAAAACCATTATAATGAATAGATTACACAAACACTACCTTCCGGGAACCATCTAAAGTAGTTATACATGACAACAGCAGCAATAAGCGTCTTCCCAAGTCCAGTTGGCAATGCCACCAATGTATTTGAAAAGAGAGCCTTTTCAGTGATAGAAAGCTGGTAGTCTCGAAGTGGGATATTGACTGCAAAGAAAGAAATACAACGTGTACAGTAAGCATGATCGATCTTGAAATTGAAAAGCCAGAGCATAGCCACATGACTTGTCTCAAGATGACTAAAGGCATACAAAATTTAAGGGCAGGTCATAAAAACTCCTGATCACATCCTAGGAATTAGGGAATTCTACTTTCTCAAAGGGGTTAAGAATGAGGGATGGTTACTGTAGATTGACATACATATGGGTAGCAAATGGTTACCCACCCTTTATCCTATGAAATTGTATCTTAATTGAAATTCTATGATCCCTCTTAGATCTCCATCAGTTCACCCCCCTCAATAAAGCGCATCTATATTAAAAAGAAGTCTTATGAATTCATTAGTAATTTGCCAAATCCTCCCTAAATAGAAATCAAATAAACACACAAAAGATCAAACACAACAAACATTGCACAACTCAGTGAAGATATTGACCTGGATAAATCCATGTCTTGGCAGCCTCTAGATCAATTCTTGGACAGCTACCGTCGTCGTCACCCGTATCAAAACTCGGATTCCCATTTTCAAGATGAGATACATGAGGGATGCTAGACCTTCCCACAGTTCTAACAAACTTATCAAGAGTGGATTGTCTAGAACCAACAAATGTCTTTGGCTTAGAATTAGGAACAGTAGACTTGGACTTGCCAAAATTCTCTCCATTTGAAGTCGAGGCAACAACCTGACAGGCAACATCGATTTCTCTGACAGCTGCCTCCCAGTCAAACTCCTGCATGGTGAAAGTTGCAGAAATCAAAAAAAAAAAAAAGGCGCTTGCTTTCAGTTGAAATACCATGAAATTGAGCTATCAGCAAGGAAGGGGGAGAAACAAAAATTAGGTCAAGATCAGCGCGGCGCGGACTAATCCAACATGGTCAGAGTAGGCAAATACACCTGAAAGACTCACTTGAAGTGATTTCCATGGAAAAATCTGGTCATTTCCATTAACCTAAACAATCCCTTGAATTCAAATTACAGACAGATAAGAGGGATTTGAGTCCTAACTCCTAAGATTTAAGAAGAGCATTTTAGTAAGAAATGTTGAATGTGTGGAATGTGACTGTCAGAAAAAAAATGGCAGAGACAAAGATCAAATCAAGATCGTCATCTTCATCGTTGTAATCAGATACGTATGTATAGAGCTTATTTGTGTGTTTTTACTTACGTCGTCTTCCTGAGGAGGGAAAGAGGAGGTTGATGTTGATGCTGCCATGTGGTGGAAGAAGCATTAAAGAAACCCCTAACTAGAGAGATTGAAAGACGCCCTTTTTCTATTCTATGAATGTTCACGTTTTCATATCCGTCTGCTACTCTGCTCTCTGTATTTGGCTTCCGGGATGGGTTTTTGTTTTTATTGATAGTTTGCCACAAACATTTCAAGTTTAGAAGCCCGCCAACGTGACCGGATCCCCTGGTTCGGCGCCAAGAGCCCAGAAAAGTCCATTCGCCTCCACGACCTAACCCGGATGAGCCCGGATCCTCCAATCTATTATACAGAAGCATGTAACACTATTTAGATCTCCATTGTGGGGCCCATATAGAGATCATCATCGCCGTTTAAGATAATTCTCATCCCACATTAATATTATATGAGCCCTGTAAGTGCCTAAAAATTAAGGACTTCGAACCGGGGATTAGGATCCTCGTTTTGAGTGGTTTGGATGAAGATTGTCGTGGCTCCGACTGGACCTGAAGAAGAAGAGAGGAAAACACGTCAGAGGACCCTGGCTGTGGGCAGCGCAAGGCTCTCCGATGCTTAAGTCAGTTCAGGGACTGAGTAAGGGAGATAGAGAAAAAAATTACAGAGTCGGAGTAAGCGTTATGGGTTGCGTACTATAGAATGGAGATGGAGGTGATATTATAGGAGATAGGGGGTGTCTTGTGCGGACGAGCCTCATGATGGGCCGTGCCACGTGGGTGGCCTTGTCCACTCAGCCCACACTTCATTAAATGCTAGCCTCACCTATCCATTCCTCATTAAATGCCAATCCTATCGGGCCAGGCAGTGGTCTGACTTTTGGGCTAGGTCCCATCGGGCCTGGCCTGGGGCCATGCTTTAGGGGCGCAAGTGTACCGTATAACGCTGTTCTGTCAGGAATGATGAATCGCAGGGCATGCCCTGGCATGCGCCTTTATCCTGTCATCAGTCCCATCAGCGTCTGTCAAATCCGCAGTGCCGGGGTCGGGCAGGGCGATGTGCGTCGCCTGACTTCGGGGGCTCTTACCTCGGTGAATGCCGTGACCCTTCAGCCGCGGTCAGTCTCGGCCGAGGGGAGGCATAATCAAGCCGCCTCAAGACCGGGGCTAGCACTGATCTCGGCTTAGTGGAAACACCCCCACACAATTGCCCCCAGCTTTCGAGCTCTTAAGAGTATCCCAACTCTTTGAGGTCGGAAGCTGAATAGGTCTCGCCGAGACGCAGTGTGCTGCGATGCTTCACTAATTTTGCGTCCGGATTCCGAGGGAGCTCAAACGACTCCTAGTTTCGAAATCCCATTACTGTTTCGGTTGCTGGCGTCTTTATTTCTATCCGCTGTCGCTTTGGTACCCGAGGAGTTAAATGGCGCACGGGAATCGGGCTGGCGCTTCCACGTGTCTCCTCCTATTGGCTGGCCCATCTTTTCATAACGGCGCGCTTAGTGGAAGACGCGCCCTTTTCGAAATTCGAAGAGGCGCCATGATTAGACGCTTTATTTTGGCTATAAGTGGGGGGGTTGCCTCTTTCTCTTCTTCTTTCATTCACTCCGTTTTTGCTTTCGCTTTCCAGAGCTTTCTCCTCCCCATCTACTTTCGCTCTCAGAGCTCCGTCCCTCCTTCCCCACCTTCGTCTTTGTTGAAAGGGAGAGACCGCTGCAGAGATTCTCCGGACTTTCGCAGGAAAAAGGTGCTGTCAGGGCTCTGTTCTGCTCTTTGATCTTCTCGTAAGTCTCCTTTCTCTTATTTCTGTTTCATTCTGTTTTCTAGGGTTCTGTTCCGTCTAGGGTTGTCTTCCGTCTAGGGTTTTCTTTTGCTTCTTAGCACATTCTCCCCTTCTTCTAGCATTTTTATCTGAGAGATGGGCATCTACAGCCACTAGATAGAGTCCGAGAGGGGGTTGGCCGACCTTAGGGTTAGGTATAGCATACCAGAGGGGGTCCAGGTCATGGCGGCTCCCGTCATGTCCTATGCTATTGGTGATTTCTATGACGGCTGGATGCCGTTTCCCTTGGTAGCCGTAATCGAGGGCGGGGTTAGGTTTCCCCTCCGCCCTCTGCTTAGGCAGTGTCTCCGGGCATGGCACCTCTGCCCTTGCCAACTGATGCCCAACAGTTTCAAGATTGTAATGGGCACGGACGCGCTCAATACAATCTTGGGCATTGGTCTCGGCGTCCACGATATCGAGGAGGCTTACGATATTTGCAAATCCGGGAAGGATATGTACTATCGTCGCGTCAAGTCGAGTCGGAGGCCATTTGTGCAAGCCCTTGAGGACTCTAATAAATATGCCGGGGACGACCGTCTGATGGTTACGGGCAACTGGGAGTTCGGCGATGACGAGCCCATCTCGGAAAGATTTTTCATGATCCCCCGTCACTTCGGCACCCCTCCAAGTAATTAAAACCTTAGTACGCCTTTTTACTTTTTCTGCTTTTTTGTGCTGCCAATTTTATGTTCTTTGTTTGCCCTGCAGGCGTTCGTCAGAGGAGAGCGGCTGCTTTCCGAGAAGGCTGGGAGCCGAACAGATCCTGGATCCGGGCCTTAGAGAGTTACCACGGCCACAACGACAGGTCTGCGTGGAAGTTGCTGGGGTACGAGCCCAGATACCGCGGCTATAAGGACAAGAAGCAGACTGCCCATCGTGCGCAAGCCGCGGCGAAGGTAGAAGAGGAGGCCAGCGCGGACGAAGAGCAGACTGCGGCAGATCCAGGGGATCGTTCCACGTCCAACTCTGAGGCGTCCACTTCGGGATCCGAGGACAACGCCGAGACGATCGGGAGGATCGTCCTTTCAGAGACTGAGTCAGAGGAAGAGATGGATAGGACCCGCCCGAAGCCAGTTCTGCAGAACCTCAAGGCCGTGCCAGTGAGCGGCAAGGGTCGGGGCGCACCATCTTCCTCCCGCGCACCCTCATCGTCGAGTGCGCCTTCGTCATCTACCGCGCCCCCACCCACTCGGACTCCTACGCCACTCGCCGCGACCGGGACCGGGACTCCCGGGGTCTCCTCCACCCTGGCCACGCAGGGGGAGGACCAGGCCAGGAAGAGGGCCCGGGTCGAAGGCTCGGCAGGAGAGTCGTCCGGATCCGGCATGGCGACTCTGGCTCATCCCACCCCATGGAGGCCGAGCTTCATGCTCCAGCCTGGGAGGCCATTGACGGTAGATGACCGTCTCTCAGGGGGGGCCGCTTGTGGTCGCGTGCTTGGGGAGTGCCTGCGCCTTGCCGCGGGACATGGAGAACTACGACAAGATGGACGATATCTCCCTGCTGGCATCGCGGATGAAGGCGAATCTGAGCGTAAGTCCAACTTTTCCTCGACTTTTTTTTTTTGGTTATAGCTTTTGCTTACTGGTGGGTTGATTGCCTTACAGAGTGTGCAGATGGCCCAGGTCTCGGTGTCTCGCATCCAAAAGTGTCACGCCGAGCTGAAGAGAGTCCAGGCTGTCTGTGAACAGCACAGGAAGGCCTTGGAGGAGTCGAAGGCGAAGGTGTCGGAGTACGAGGACACGCACCGATCCCTCTTTGCCGAGCTTGACAAGGTGAAATCGGCATTTGATCTTGCAAAGAGGAAGGAGGCCGAGCTGGAGAGAACCGTTTCGGGGCTGGAGAGGAAGGTTCTGGAGTTGGAGAGCCAGAAAGCTGAACTTGAGCTCAACCTCCAAGCCGAAGTCGAAGCTGCCTTCCAGGACGGCGTTGACGTGGCGGGCGAGGAGTACGCCGCGCAGGTCAATGACATCCGGATATCGTCTTGGGAGATGGGGTGGAAGGCGGCCATGGACAAGATGGGCGTCCCCCACGATCATCCTGCCTACACGAGCCCGGATGAGTATCCGTGCTCAGACGTCGTGGAGGATGCAGAGGGGGGCCCTGCTGTCCAGCCGGAACCGGAACTCCCCCCATCAGTATCCGAGGCGCCTGTTGAGGCCGTGAACCCGGCCTTGGCCTCAACATCCGAAGCCCCTCCTGCAGCTGCGACTTCGGGTGCGGATAGCGTCGCTCCTGCTGCGTGAAGTCCATCCGCCGCTGCTCCCCTCTTTTCTTCTGATGTAATAAAATTTTTTTGTTTAGGTGCATCGCGCCCTTTTTGTAGAGAAACTTTATCACTTTAAATGAAAGCCTTTCTTTGTATCCGTTCCGTGTCTTTCTTTTCTTTGTGCTTATGTTTGATCTGAACGTGCCAAGTGTTTCGCTTCGGCTATATGGCCGAACCCCATACCGTGGGGAGCCACTGTTAATTAATAGCCGCGCTCAGTAGCTGTATGTAAGGTCCGTGACCTTACTGGGTCAGTTGGGCCCAAAACCCGGCCCGTTGACCCATTTAATTTATTATTATTATAATTAATTGTATTTTTAGATATTTAAGTGGGTTTAGATCATGAGCGGGTTTCTTTTAGCATTAGAATAGTATCTACGAAGTTTCGTTCGATTCCGAGTTCGTTTGATCATAGCAGGGGTGTAGTTTGTAATTTAAGGAAATTGAGTGTTTTTCCGAAATATTCCAAACGCCGTGATTTTTGGGTTTGTTGGAAAGGTCTCGTCGTTCTGATCATTTTGTCTCTTGACTCGTCGCGATCCGACGATCAGAAGCCCTTCAAGTGGTCCATCCTTCACCGGACCCACTAAAAAGGGCAATTTGGTCTTCCTTTTTCCTTAATCATCTTCTTAAACGAAAGCTAACCCTAACTTTTCATTCGTTCTCTGCAACAAAGTAAACCAGCAGCCTCTCTTTTCTTCTTCTTCCTTTGTCAAGCCAGATCTCAGCCCTAGAAGACCCCATTCGGAGATCCGATCCGTTAATCGTCTTCCCCTCGATTCCCTCTTGCTTCCGGTATCATTTTGGTAAGACTCCTCACAATCTCTTATTTTCACTTTATCATTTCTTTGGTTAGATTAAGTCCGATCTTAATTCTTTTCCTTCCTATCTTCTTCTTGGCTTCTTAGTTTGCGTTGTATCGGGTTAGATCGGGGATTTCGGAGTAGAAAGGCTTCTCCTCGAATTTCACCCAATTCCAATCTTCACTTTGGGTTGAGGCAAGTAGATCTGCAATTCATATATAAGCATGTATGTTTGTTTTCATTTGATTGGCTATGTTTTCTGTAGATTTTCCTTTAATTCCAAGCCTGTTGTGATTTTAATTGGAAATTATATGTTAGGTAAGATTTTTGGAAAATGGATAATTGATGATAATAGGTTGTTTTAGAATTTCTTAATGGAATGGAATGGAATGTGGATGGAATGAATTGTTGGGAGAGCAGGAGGCTCAATTTTGTGTATGATATAGCCATTGGGAAAGGTTTAGAACAGAATGGAGATGATCTGGAACGAACGTTCGAACACTTTTCTTGAACGTTCGAACACTTGAGCTCTCGGGAAATTAGCCTGGAACGAACGTTCGAACACTTTTCTTGAACGTTCGAACACTTGAGCTCTCGGGAAATTGGCCTGGGATGAAAGTTCGAACACTTCTTCGAACGTTCGAACTCCTGGCAATTGACCGATTTTAGGCAGATTTTCCAACGGTCATAACTTTTGATCCGTTCGTCGGAATTTCACGAGCTATATACCGTTGGAAAGCTCTTAGAATGTAGGATCCAATGGTTCTAGTTTCATCACGATCGGAGGTTGGGAAGTGATGTAAATACTTAGATTATTAATCCAGCTTATGTTTTATTGGAAAAAAGACCGGTAACCTAGGTTTGGGCCTTAGATGTTGGAAACCATAAACTTACTCTCACTTGACCATCAATGGGGATTGAAATCGAAACACGTGGCTTGGTGTGAATTCGATAGGTTGTCTATGTATTCGTGTATTACATATGGTATAATCAAATGCATATGGAACTGAACCAATAGATGCTTAACATGATTGTACACCAAGGGATTTTCCTAAAAGCATCATTGATCCAATTTTCATATGTACTCCGTTAGAACACGTGAAATACAGGGATGACACCACTTGCCTAGGATTGGATTGTAACATCTCCTTGACTTTTGACTTGTATTCGTTGCTTATGTTCCTTGTACACTCTTGACATAAAATACTTAATCAATTATGAAACATAAATTCTTATAGAATTTAGGACTTGGACTTGACTTAGAGTGTACCTTAGGAAACCGTGTCTTGTTTGATAAACATGACTGACTAGTAATGGAAGGGGATTATCACGTGGCTTGCTTGTCTTGTATTGTTTTGGAGAAGATAATCCCTAGAATCTTGTCTTGTACATAAAACTAGCCAGACTTGCTTGTCTTGATATTCTTGTGTCAGAACCACTTTATTATTGTTTGCATATCATGGCCATCTGCAGTTTGGGATTTAATGACGAATCGGTTACTCCGGTTGTCGGGGTGGGCAGTCGGCGTAGGACGGCGTCCATGGCGTTGAATAGCTGGGAGCGGGCTAGGACCGTGCTGCTATTCCTAGGACAGGGAGCTAGGATCCCACTGGAGCCGGACTATGGTATCAGTAGTCCAAGGGGATTGTTACTGGTACCCCGGGAGGTGGCATAGGACATCCTCGGAGTCTCCCTCTTACTTGTCTTGCTTGCATTTGCATGGATAGTGGTTATAGTTAGATGATTGCTAGGATTCCTGTTATTGTTTCTGCTATTAATCTCGCTTTATGCCTAGTTGTATATTCTTGTATTCATATGATCTTATACCTGTCATTACTCTACACTTGATGCATGTCGTGTTTATTATGTTTTGTATATCTATTGCTCAACATGTCGTTGACTTTGTTCCTTGATGTACAGACACATCAGGTGAGTTCTTCTACGAGGAGCAGGCAGGTGAGGAGATCCCAGAGGATCTCCAACCAGCAGAGGAGGCACGAGAGTGGCGTGCCGATGATGTAGAGT
Source organism: Litsea cubeba (assembly GCA_012931725.1). NCBI lineage: Eukaryota > Viridiplantae > Streptophyta > Magnoliopsida > Laurales > Lauraceae > Litsea > Litsea cubeba. The sequence goes on from CM022946.1 coordinate 21,419,326, forward strand.
AGCGTCATCACTCCCGGCATGAGAGAGATACATGGGGATTCTTTTAGATTATTCTTTATTCATTATTTCTCTCGTTGGACCTTTCTTTTATTATTGACTTCCATATTTTTATTGGCCTTGTATCTTAGGATGGCCAATGTAATAAATAACTTAATTCTTAGTTTTTGTTACTCTTTCTTGCAATTTTAATTTAATGAGATTATTACCCATTGCTTGAGATTCCATATGCCTAGAGTTCAATGAACTCCATGTTTATTGTGACACATGAGGTTGGAAATATTAAATCCTCACCGCGGACTACGATCCGTGGACCCAAAGGACAAAATTTTTAAATAGTCCTAAAATTCACTCTCCGGATCCGGTTATTTCTTTAATCGGGTTCGGGGGACGTGACACTGTAGCCCTTAGGATGCGATGTAGGGTGGATCCGAGGTATTGAGTGTCTTCCGCAATGAAGTGGTGAGTGATACTACCTAAAAGTGGAAAGAAGAAATCCGTTTGCCGGTAAGTGCCGCGCTGCTTTAGCCTGGGATCATATAGTATAGGATAGTTGCCCAGCGGCTAGATATGTAAGGCGATCCCCCTGGCTCTTCATCAGGGATCGTGCAAGCTATCTGGCACGTGGACCAAGATGCGCTTGTCGCACGAGTGGAGATTTCCCTCTGGCTCTTCACCAGGGACCGTGCAAGCTATCTGGCACGTGGACCGAGATGCGCTTGTCGCACGAGTGGAGATATTTCTGCCGAGCTGGAGAGGGCGAAGTCATTCCTTTGCCGATTTTATTTCCGAAGCTAGGATGACTCCGCGCACTACTGCCGAGCCGGAGAGCTGTGGTATTTGCCGTGGTCCTTGACTTTAGAAAAGTAAGAGACACTTCAGAGAAGAGATTTCCTTTATTGATTTGCGTAAGCTGGTTACATTTCAGAAGTAGTATTTTTTGAGATGCGAGGCGTTTCATGGCCGCGGCAGTTGTTTTCCACTCATATCCTTGAGTTTGTATGCGGACCGGCCAGCAGTCGAGACTACTTTAAACGGGCCGCGCCAGTTTGGTGCCAGTTTGCCTTGGTTCGGATCCTTGTCCGCAGGCAGTGCCTTCTTTAGGACCAGCTCTCCAATGGAGAACTTCCTTTCCCGAACTCTCTGGTTGTAATCCTTTGCGAGCCGTTGCTGATAGGCCGCTAAACGGATGGAAGCTGCTTCTCTGCACTCTTCGGCCAGGTCCAAACCCAGGGTTAGGTTCTTTTCGTTCTGACTCTGGTCAAAGAGTTCGGATCTGAGCGTTGGAAGGCCGATCTCAAGTGGGATCACGGCTTCCATTCCGTATGCCAAGGAGAATGGAGTTTCTGAAGTGGATCGTCTCGGGGTGGTTCTGTATGCCCACAACACACTGGGTAGCTCCTCCACCCATCTTCCTTTGGCCCCATCGAGTCTCTTTTTGAGCCCGTCAAGGACCACTTTATTGGAGACCTCGGCCTGGCCATTGCTCTGGGGATAGGCCGGAGTCGAGTAATGTTTCCTGATGCCGAGCTCCTTGCAAAATTTTTTGAAGAGGCTGGAGTTGAATTAGGTCCTGTTGTCCGAGACCAAGACTCGAGGGATGCCGAACCTCGTGACGATGTTCTTCCATACGAAGTTCTTGGAGTCCCATTCGGTGATAGAAGATAATGCTTCTGCCTCTATCCACTTGGTGAAATAGTCAGTGGCCACTATCAGCCACCTTTTATTCCCCGGAGCTCGATGAAGAGGTCCCACGATGTCCAGCCCCCACTGAGCAAAGGGCCACGGGCTCGAGAGCAGGCTCAGATCCTGTGCAGGTTGATGGAGGTTGTGCGAGAATTTCTGGCACTTCTCGCATTTCATGGCGTACATCTATGCGTCCTTCTGCATGTATGGCCACCAGTATCCTTGGCTTATAGCCCGGTATGCTAGTGACCTTCCTTCGATGTGACTTCCGCAGATGCCTTCGTGTATCTCGTAGAGGAAGTCTTCAACTCGGCTTGGGTGGACGCACTGGAGATAAGGGCCCGTGAAGGATTTTCTGTACAGTTTTCCTTCTGGAGAGAGCCAGAACCGGGCTGCCCTGAGCCTGATTTTATGAGCTTGAGCCCTGTCCTCGGGAAGTTGGTCGTCTTTGAGGTACGCAATGATGGGATCCATCCAACTGGGCCCGAGGTCGATGCACAAAATCTGCCGTGGTGGGCGGAGCTCTATACTTGGCGATGTCAGCGAACCTACTTCCACAATCCTCTTTTTTCCAGCTTCGACGGCGGAAGCTAGGTTGGCGAGCGCGTCAGCGTGTGAGTTAGAGTCTCTGCCATTCTTTCTGACTTCTGCTTTCGGGAATTGGGATAGAAGCTTCTTGGCGATGGTCAGATAGGCCGCCATTCTGTCGTCGCGAGCCTGATAATCTCCAGTAAGCTGGCTCGTCACCAACTGCGAGTCACTGAAGATTACCAGCTGTTGAGCTCTGAGAACCTTGGCACTATTCAGCCCTGCCAGCAATGCCTCGTATTCTGCCTCGTTGTTTGATGCTCGGAAGTCAAGGGTCAGGGCTTGCTCAATGACTAGCCCTTCTGGAGACTGGAGGACTACGCCGACGCCGGCCCTTTTAGAGGTGGAAGACCCGTCAACGAAGACCTTCCAAGCCGAATCTCGGAACGTATCCCGAGGATGCTCGTAATCAGTCTCCGAAACTAAGTCGTTCTGCCCCTTGCCCCCCAGTTCGGGGTCGAGTGGGCTCGGCGTCGAACTCGGTGAAGTGAATTCGACGATGAAATCTGCCAAGACCTACGCTTTGATCGCTGTCCGGGGTTGGTATTGGATGTCGTACTGTCCCAGCTCCACAGCCCATCTCGAAACGCGTCCGGAGAAGTCGGCCTTTCGGAAGACAGACTTGAGTTGGTGCTCCGTAACCACCACTATCGTGTGGGTCTGGAAATAGTGTGAGAGCTTCTGAGAGGCACTGACAAGGGCCAGCGCGAGCTTCTCCATCTGCAGGTATCTGGTTTCCGCGTCGAGGAGGGTCTTGCTCGTGTAATAAATGGGCTTCTGCTGTCCTTCATCTTCTCTGACCAGCACCGAGCTCACAGCATGGTCGGAGACTGCCAAGTACAAATACAACGCTTCGCCTTTCTTCGGGGTTGACAGCAGCGGAGGCGAGGCCAGGTAAGCCTTGAGTTCTTGGAGAGCCGAGTCACATTCTGGGGTCCACTCGAACCTTAGGTTCTTCTTCAGCAGCTGAAAGAAAGGGCGGCACTTGTCAAAAGACCTACTGATGAAACGGTTGAGGGCGGCGGCCATGCCGGTGAGCCGCTGGACCTGCTTCGTTGTTGCCGGGCTCTGAATTCCCAGGATCGCGGAGATTTGGTCTGGGTTTGCTTCAATACCTCGTCGCGTGACGAGGCTCCCAAAGAATTTGCCGGAGCCGACTCTGAAGGCGCATTTGGAGGCGTTCAGCTTTAGCCCGAACTTCCGGAGAACGTCGAATACCTGGCCGAGGTCCGTCAGATGGTCGTAAGATTGGTTGGATTTGACGACCATGTCGTCAATGTACACCTCGACTATTTTGCCGAGCTGTTCACGGAACATCTTGGTGACCAACCTCTGGTAGGTCGCCCCTGCATTTTTGAGTCTGAACGGCATCACTTTATAGCAGTAGGTCCCCCTAGGAGTGATGGATGCCGTTTTTTCTTCATCTGGTCCGTACATGGATATCTGGTGATAACCGCGGTAGGCGTCGAGGAAACTCATCCTTTCATGACCGGCAGTGGCATCAATCATCTAGTCGATCTTCGGGAGTGGAAAGCAGTCCTTGGGACATGCCTTGTTGAGGTCAGTGAAATCGACGCAAACTCTCCACTTTCCGGCCTTCTTTTTCACTACCACGGTGTTCGCCAGCCATTTCGGGTACTGGACCTCTCTGATGGCGTTTGCCTCTAGCAGTTTCTCCACCTCTTCGACCACGGCTGCAGATTGGTCGATTCCAGACCTTCTTGCCTTCTAGACCACAGGCTTGACTTGATGGTCTACATTCAGCCTGTGCCTCATGACCTCGGGGTTCACGCCTGGCATTTCCTGTGGGGTCTAGGCGAAGACATCTCTATTTTGCAGTAGGAAACTAAGCAGCTCGGATCTTTCCTGCTCGGCGAGCTGACTCCCAAGCAGGAAGTGCCTCTCGGGATCACTGGGGTCGATCCTGACCTCGGTGAGATCTTCGATACTCTTTTCTCCGGGATCACGGCCGACCCTGTCCAGCTCGGCCTCCAGCTCTGCCATATGCACTTGCTTTGACTCTTCCTCGCCGGACACGACGGCCATCATACAACGCTTGGCCATTTGCTGGTCTCCGTCGACAATGACCACCTCGATTCTGCCGTCCCTTTCCAAATGGAACTTAAGCTTCTGATGGTAGGAGGAGGGGACAGCCTCTATCTGGTGCAGCCAGCTCCTCCCTACGATGGCATTGTAGGGGGATGGCGTGTCTACGACGAGGAAGTCAGCCACTACTGACGTGCCTCCAACTTGGACTTTGAGGGAGACTCTTCCCTTTGGATACACGGGCTTCGCGCTGAACCCTTTCAGGGGGGTCCGCGCCTCCTGGAGATCTTCTTCGGTGAGTCCCATCTTGGTAAAGCAGTCGAAGTAGAGGATTTCGGACGAACTGCCGGGGTCGACGAGGATCCTCTGCACCTTGCAACTCCCCAGCTTCAGGGTCATAATCAACGGGTCATTGTGAGGGAGTTGGACTCCTTCCAGGTCCTCGTCTGAGAACCAGACCTTTGGCCTCTCTTTGCGAGCCTTTTTGGAGGCCGGTCCGAGCTCGGCCGACAAGACCTGTGTTTCCATGGGAGGCCCTCCTGGCCTCGGCACGGGCCTGGCCGCTGTTCTGCTTAGTGGGGGCCAGGTGGATGACGCTTATGATCCTCTCCGACCCGTCACTGTCGTGACCCTCCTCGGTTTGGCATCGAGGTCGCTCATTGCTCCTACTATCTGCTCCCTTGCAGTACTCCTTCAGGTGCCCGTCCTTGACAAGCCTCCCAAGATGGTCCTTGAGGGAATAACAATCCTCAGTGTTATGTCCGTTCTACTTGTGGTAAGCACAGAACTTTGTCTGATCCCTTGTGGAGGGGTCGCTCTTCATGGGTTGCGGCCATTTAAAGTACGGCTTTCCCTGGATCTTGTCCAGTATTTGGTGAATCGGCTCTTTGAAGATCGCATTAACCCTTTCGCGCGAAGAGTAGGACGGTCTGTGTCTCTTGCTCCCTCCTGGAGTGCGGGTCGGGGCCGACGACTGGCCACCCGAGTGGTGGTCTCGGCTCGTCTCTTCTCCGCGGAAGGTTCTCTTCTCCCTCCCAGAGGTTCGATCTTCCTGCCGAGATCGATCCTCCTACCGCGGTCGGTCCTCCTGCCGGGACCGGTTCTCGCTCCGAGACCGGCCTTTGGAAACGCCAAAGCTCTCATTGGCCCGCGCCTCGTCCTCCTCTTGTTCGATGTATTTGTTCACCCTCGCCATGAGGGCTGTTACAGAGAGAACAGGGTTTCGGACGAGTTTCTTTCGAAGCTCGCACCCTGGCAGGAGGGCGTGCTGAAAGGACCTGATCGCGACATCCTCGGAGGAGTTGTCGATCTGACTATAAACCGTCCAGAACCTCTTGGCAAATTGAGTGACGCTTTCACTCCACCTCATTCTGAGGGCCATGATGTCGCTGTCGGTCTTTGGGATGACTCTGTGCGCCTGGAATCTCCCAATGAAGGAGTCCCGCAACTGAGACCAGTTCGTGATCGATCCTTCGGGGAGCGCACAGAACCATTTGAGGGGTAGATCCCCCAGGCTGGAGGAGAAGACTCTACAATTGAGGTGCCCGACGTCGCCCCAGACGGATAGTTTTTGGGTAAAATGCCGGAGATGGGCTGCTAGGTCCGAGGTTTCGTCGTAGAGGACGAACCTTGGGACGCTGAACTTCTTGGGGAGGGGATAGTCGATTATCTCTCTGGAGAAGGGAGATGAGTCAAGGCCAGCAAAGTCGGGGATGTCTGGCTGGTTCTGGGCGAGCCCTGCCTCCTTCAGGGTGTTCTGGATGGCCTGCTTCACCAGGCGGTCAATCAGAGCTTTATGATCTCCCGCCTCTGATCTCGGCATTGACCCCCTGTCAATGTGGTTATGGTAAGAACTCCCAGCGTGACTCCGCTCGCGACTCTTGTCGTTCAGATGTTCCCTTAAGTCCCTTTCGGTGACGGGATCCTTTCCGCCTACGGGATCACCGCCCCCGAGGACTGTCTCTCTTTCCCGGAGCTGCTGCCTGAGCTGGCGGATAAGATCGTCTTTCTCCTGGAGAGCAAGGTTCTGACCCCTGATTGCTGCTTGAGCGGGGTCGGCTCTGTTGCCTTCGAGGTCCGAGCGACGCTCGGATCGGTGTGTCCCCGCCGCTGCCGGGGCCTTACCCTTCGAGAAGCGCTCCTGCGGGGGAGCACTCAGTCGCGGCGAACTCCCCATCTCCAACGGGGATGAGGCAGATTCAGTGTGGTAACTGTCCACCTCTGCGGCCTCCCCTCTCGCGTTGCGCTCTTCTGGATGGGACACGTAGGGTAATGGTCCAGGGAGGACCATCGGCCCAGAAGGGAGAAACTTCGGGTGTTCTCCGCCTCTTTTGTTTCTCGGAGCCATGGTGATTGGAAAGGGTTTTGAGAAAGGTTTTGGGGTATGGGTTAGTACTTTCCCACAGACGGCGCCAATTGTAAGTGCCTAAAAATTAAGGACTTCGAACTGGGGATTAGGATCCTCGTTTTGAGTGGTTTGGATGAAGATTGTCGTGGCTCCGACTGGACCTGAAGAATAAGAGAGGAAAACACGTCAGAGGACCCTGGCTGTGGGCAGCGCAAGGCTCTCCGATGCTTAAGTCAGTTCAGGGACTGAGTAAGGGAGATAGAGAAAAAATTACAGAGTCGGAGTAAGCGTTATGGGTTGCGTACCTTAGAATGGAGATGGAGGTGATATTTATAGGAGATGGGGGGGTGTCTTGCGCGGGCGAGCCTCATGATGGGCCGTGCCACGTGGGTGGCCTTGTCCACTCAGCCCACACTTCATTAAATGCTAGCCTCACCTATCCATTCCTCATTAAATGCCAATCCTATCGAGCCAGGCAGTGGTCTGACTTTTGGGTCAGGTCCCATCGGGCCTGGCCTGGGGCATGCTTTGGGGGCGCACGTGTACCGTATAATGCTGTTCTGTCAGGAATGATGAATCGCAGGGCATGCCCTGGCATGCGCCTTTGTCCTGTCATCAGTCCCATCAGCGTCTGTCAAATCCGCAGTGCCGGGGTCGGGCAGGGCGATGTGCGTCGCCTGACTCGGGGGCTCTTACCTCGGTGAATGCCGTAACCCTTCAGCCGCGGTCAGTCTCGGCCGAGGGGAGGCATAATCAAGCCGCCTCAAGACCGGGGCTAGCACTGATCTCGGCTTAGTGGAAACACCCCCACACAAGCCCCACAATGGAGTTTAAAAAAGTGTTATATGGTTATGGTGTAATAATTGTGACATAGTCTGTACCAAAAGGACTCCGTTGTCTTCTTTTGTCCATACACTATTGATTGAGTGGTGTGGGCACTTTAGTTATCACACATGATTGATCCTTGGATGTTGTTTTTGAATTTAAAGCGTCACTATGATCAATGGCCCAAAAAAATGTGATTTTCTTTTATAGACTTTATATGTGTTCCCATTAAATTTTGCTCCAAGTGGAGGTGAGCGCACCATCGGATTAATTATTCTAGAAATTAGTAAATCAAATATTATATGTGTTTATAGTGATTAATTTAAAGGTGGGAGTGGACTCACTCATATTGATGTGAAAATCTAAAAGGTTTTGAAAAGAGAGTTGCAAAGTTCTTAAGGCTAGTTTGACACTTTACCAACATAGTAAAGGGTAAATTAGGGTGAGACCCCTCAGTACCGTGTTATAAAGTCTCTAGTACGTAGACTTAATGTTTAAGGCCTAGAGTCCCTTGCTGATGGTATTAATTTAGGCGGTGGTCCCTAAGCATGTGACATCAGATTTTTTATGACTCATTTGCCCTTCTAACCATTTAAATATGGGTGTGTGGTCCCTAAACATGTGACATCAGATTTTTTATGACTCATTTGCCTTTCTAACCATTTAAATGGGTGTCATGCAATTTAAATCTGGATTTTAGCTCCAACTCACTGTCTTTCCCCGATTATTTTCCAATTTAAATGTAGTAAGATGAGTTTCCGATCAAATTTTAAGTTGTAAATTGGAGGGAACGACAATTGATGAAACTTTGCCTAGCGTGGCTTGCTTGGTGCTGCTTTTTTTGTGTCCTCTTCCCTCCTTTGGGTGCTTTTGGCTGTCCACATACACATACAACTCAGATAAATTGATATCAAACTCATCACAGTCCAAAGCAAAGTCAAATAAAATCATAAATTTATTTAAATTCACTTCAAACACAGATAATTTCATATTATATTTAGATAAATTTCTATCAAAACTGGATAAATTCAAACTAAATCTAGTCAAACCAAACCAAATTTAGTTAGATAATCAAATATCAAAGTGACATAACTTGTTTTCAAACTGGTTATGATTTCAAACATAAATAAATTCATATAAACTTATATAAACTCACGCCAAAGTCAGATAAGTTGACATCAAAGTTAGATAAATTCACAGCAAACTCAAATAAATTCACTTAATTCGTATCAAACTCAGATTAATTCAAAGCAAACACAAATAAATTTATATCAAACTTAGATAAATTCATACCAAACATAGATAACATCATGCTAGAGTCAAATAACATTATGCCAAAGTCAGATAACACATACAAAACTCGGATAACACATACATCAAACTTAGATAAATTCACTTAATTCGTATCAAACTCATATTAATTCAAAACAAAAATAAATAAATTCATGTCAAACTTAGATAAATTCATACCAAACACAGATAACATCATGCCAAAGTCAAATAACATCATGCCAAAGTCAGATAACACATACATCAAAGTTAGATAAATTCACAGCAAACTCAGATAAATTCACTTAATTCGTATCAAACTCAAATTAATTCAAAGCAAACGCAAATAAATTCTTATTAAACTTAGATATATACATACTAAACACAGATAACATCATCCCAAAGTCAAATAATACTATGCCAAAGTTAGATAACACATATATCAAAGTTAGATAAATTCACTTAATTTATATCAAACTCGGATTAATTCAAAGCAAACACAAATAAATTCATATCAAACTTAGATAAATTCATACCAAACACAGATAACATCATGCCAAAGTCAAATAACATTATGCCAAAGTCAGATAGCACATACAAAATTTAGATAAATTCACAGCAAACTAAAAAAAAAAAAAAACTCATTAAAACCAAGTTGAATACATGTTAAAGTCAAATAAAATAATGTGAAATTCAATTAATTTCATAACAAACTCATTATTTCATAAGAAACTCAGATAAACTCAGTAAAAACTCAAAAAAAATCATTTCAAAGTCACATAAATTCATTTGAAACTTTGTTTAATTAATAACAAATGAAGTTAAATTGAAATCAAACTCAGAAAAATCTTGTAATATATAGATAAATTCATTAAAAGTCATGTTTAATTGATCATAGACTAAGATAACTTTACATAAAGCTTAGATAAATACATGTCAAAGTCAAATAATTTCATATCAAGCTCATATAAATTCAAACCAAAACTTAGATAAACTTATGTCAAACTTAATTAAGTTTAACTCAAGATGATTCGGTTGCTTAAGGTCACTGATGAGTTGATTTTGCTTCTTTCTGCAGTTTACGTCATCTTTGATTTCATAATCTTTATTTTGCTTAGATTTCGGAGTGTATGACGAAATATTTAAAAGCGATGCATATTTGGTGACGTATAGAGTATATAAAGAGAGGGTGTTTTTGTCCTTTTGACTCATTAAATGTGAAAAGGGGACCGCTGCCTATATGAGAAAATGATCGACCTGGACCACAGGCTATAAAACGTACTGTTGAGGGACCTTCCACCAAAAGCCCCCATAGTAAAAGTCAAATAAAGCCTCCATTTTTCAAATAAGATATCAAATTCAAAGCATTTTAATTCAAAACTCCCTCCATCTTTTTCAAAAAAAAGTAAAAAAATAATCACTTTTATTAAAAAAAAAAAACTCCAGGTACCCATACCAAAAGTCAAAAAGATTCTATAACAAACAATTATAAATAAAATACCATTATAACCCACTTATATTTTATTATTCCTTCAAAATCAACTTTACTTCACTTGACTCTATTAGTAGAGTTGCCAAACTGACCCTAACAAAGGGAAACAATATTGCCACTATGGGCATTTTTATAAAAAAAAAAATATATTACAGGCACTTTGCTGATGGTTTATTTTCTTTACTACACTTTGAATTAAGAGTTCCAACTTGCACTTTCCATAAAAATCCCAAAAGAAACTGTTAGAGAGATATTTCTGAGAGATCTCAAACTGTAAAAATATAATAAATAATGCTCTTTTTCAGTATACTAGCTGCTTGCTCATTTGGCATCTCTGCTCCTAAACCTCTTATTTTGACAAGGTCCCTTTCACTTTAAAACAATTTGCAACTACTTCTTTAAAATGGGTAGAAGGTAAAATTATGTAGAGGTTAAAAATAGAGATGTCAAAAAATACATGAGATTGCTTCTCATAAGAGAAAAAATCTAAAGCTGGAGAAAGAAAGGTCTTCTTCATTCTCCCTCTACGGGAGCATTAAGAGCTGCCGACATACTCATATTCATATCCGGAATCTAAATATGCAAGATTTTGTATCCATGTGCAGGGACTTCCCAATAGGTAAGGCAGAGTTCCATTCTCCTCAGTCACTAGAAGCACGAGTGAAACACAAAGTACAATTTGTGGGAAAGTACTTCAAATAGTAAAACAAAATTACTTTAATCATGTTTAGTTAATCAAAACAAAGTAATTAAAGTACCTTGACCAAAATTTTAACTTACCAGCTAAAAAATTTAACTCCATAAAACATTAAAAAAGATTTTATTTTAGAACTTGTTGGCTTCAACTCACTTCAAATTACTTTGCAGTATAACGCGTGAAATAAATATATTATTATTTTATCAAAAGTATACATCTCTTCTATATAATCATTATCATTTTTGTTGATTTGACATTTTTAAAGCATACGAGTGAGGCTATTAAACAACTATATACAATCATAGACTCTCAAACGCAAGGTATATGACCCAAATTTTGATGCTTGTCAAGGCTTGTTTGTTTGCATAGAATATAATTTTCAATAATTTATAGTAAAATGAGTTCCAAGGAAAGATTATTAAGAACGCGAAGGAAGAGGAACCACGAAGTCAACACTCTCTTGTGGTCGTGGGCGGATGGTTGACATAGAGTGTAATGTATTTATTGTTTGTTACTAATCATTTTAAAATAATTTTTTTCCAATAGTATATATCTAAAGAAACACCCTGAACTTGTAAGTAGTTCAAAAAATTTCTATGCATAGTTCAAAAAATTTCTATGCATACTTCTCTTTTACTTTGCAAGGGCAGTTAAAAATGCGAAAATAATACAGTTCACTATAATGAATTCAAATCACTAAAAATAATATTTTTCTCCAATTTTAGGAATTATAGTTGTATTTTACTCCAATCAAGGATCTATATCAAATATGATCAAATGCAAACCAAACCTCTCACATTAGTTAATGAGAATCAATTGATTGGTGAAATTGTGATCGTTTGATGGGCGAATGCTGAAGATTTTCATAGAAACGTCATTCTTTATATTGTTTGAAAATCTTAAAATAAACACTATTCTTTGTAATTTGATAAAGGGGAGGAGACAATGATCTAGCATAATTCTTTTGGAAAAAATCCCAACTTTATATGTAATTGCATATTTGTATTACATTGTAATATATATATATATACATTTTCTAAATTTATAACATCTGAGAAACACACAAAACCTAAAAGTTTAGTTCCTAAATCCAAGCCCAACCAAATTCAATCCAAATTGAAGTAGGGTATTTACAATTTGGAGAGATTGAATCAGAAATTTACCCATATTCAAAAACGGGTTTCCTACCTGTTTCTTTTTCCGAATTGGAGGCCTACCTATTCTCAATCTCTTCCATTCACACCCTATTGACATGAATCCTCATTTTTCACTGATACGGGCATTATTCACAGCAAAATCTTTTTACAATAAGCTTGTACAATATAAAGTCAGTCAACTTTTAAGACCTGATTCGATCTTATGCATTATTAATTATCTCCACAAAAAAAAAAAAAGACAGCAATGGGGGGTGGTGGTTTCCACAAAAAAAAAAAAAAAAAAAAAAAAAAAAAAAAAAAAAACGGGGGCAGTGGCTTTACACAAACAAGAACTAAAGCTATATAAATTTTCAATAAAGAGGGAGGGAGGGGGCCTTTACACAAGCTATAAATGATTGGGTTGGGGGGGGGGGGGGGGGGGGGGGGGGAGGCGCTTTCCGCAAACAAGAACTAAAGCTCCTCAAACAAGAACTGAAGCTGTATAAATTTTCAATAAATGTGCTCCACCGCAGATGTCCACTCCTTCAACTCAGAATTTCTCTAAGCGGGGGGGGGGGGGGGGGGCGCTTTCCACAAACAAGAACTAAAGCTGTATAAATTTTCAATAAATGTGCTCTACCGCAGATGTCCACTCCTTCAGCTCAGAATTTCTCTAAGCTGAGGGGAAACTCTTTGTGCCCTTCAAGAGGGTGTTTGAGTAACGCTGCAAAAGAGGAAACCACTGCGACGCCACTTTCCTACCATCCCTAGTAGGCAGTTTGGATCCTCTCGGTCGAAGAAAAGATGCCTAGAAAAGTGGTTTCCACACCAAATGGCAATGAGAAAGACATAAATTTGCCTTTGTCTCCTTCCATTTCAGCTGAAAGACGCATTACAGACACCTCCTCAGTCTTACATTTGGTGCAACATCATTTCATCCAGGAGAAGTTACAAAAAAAACGTGTTATCTCTGCGCATAACAGAGGAAACTACAGCTGCACAAACACTTCATAAGTTGAAGCCTTAGAAAACCGGACTCTTTCATGTCCTACCCCATTTGATTGTGCTTGCTGTAGCAGTGACATTTTTAAATGCAGCAAAGCAGTTTTCCATAGCTCAAAACACTATACATTATACAACATGCAGTGAGAGAGGACAAGAGTCACTGGAGCTTAAACATCACCCCATCCACCATTACAACCACAGTAAAAGGAACTTCAAGACTTGTAATTTTTTGTTCATCACAAAGAACTAGTGAAAACCCACATATGGTGCAAAAATTTCTATCATCTTAACATACAAAGTAAGAGTTCTACGAGATTTTACACATCAAAGAGATTTAAATGTCCCATCTGCTAGGCCATCATCGTTGCACTCTTTTCGAGCTGAGTAGCTTAAATTTCCAAGTCCTATAGCTATCACCTTCTCTGTTGAACTAAATGTCCATAATACAACATGACCGCATATCATAAAACCAAGGTCCATATAAATGTTCTAAACAAACTATAAGAAAAAGTAAAAAGAAGAGTACCCCAAAACACCTTTACATTTAAATCCTCACTACATGATCTTCCTCCTCAAGGTGTTCTCCAGCTTCTCAAGCCGACGGTGTTGTGTTTCTTGGAAGGACCAGATGGAGGTATTGGCCTTGCTCTTGGAAAGAACCCCAAGAAGGAACCGAAGTTTCCAGACCTTGTCTTTGTTGATAGAACCTGCTTCTTTGTCGAACTCGAACCATGACATTGTGCAGCAAGAAGAAGGAAGAGAAACAGTGGTATTGCAAGCCTTGTGCAAAGACCCATGTTGTTGAAGCGAAGAGGAGAGAAGAGAGAGGATTCAAATATGAAAGGCTCGCTTGGTGGTTAGAAATACAAAGGAATTGAGAAAGAGAGGGACTTGAAAGTGAAAGAAAGCTTAGATAGATTGGAAGAAAATGTTCAAGGGGGGTTGAGGGAGACTTGGTTGGCACTTGGCAAGGACTTTTGGATGGGGAATTAAATGAAGGGGTAAGGTGGGGTGGTGACCGGTGAGAGGGTAGGAGCTCCTTTGGAGGGGGATGATATAAAAGGTGACAAGATGGTGAATCCAGGAGTGGGGTGCCTTGCCAAAAGGAATAGCAAAAGGGTAAGTGGGCTGCATAACTTACACCTCCGGAGTACTACGATTGTACTCTTTGAAATATAGTTAATTTTTAAATAATTGTACTCTCTTGAAAGTAAGACTGTTTGACAAGTTTAATTCAATTAGAAGAGGTAGCTAGATTTTGTCATATTATCAAATCTATATTGGCAAAGTTATCATGTAATAAAAATAGTACAGATAAATTTGATTCGAGGTAAAAAATAATATAAATAAAATTGTGATACTTTAAAAGTTATATGGGCCAGCTTATAAGAAAAAAGTGCAAAATGTCTAAAGATGGTTTAATTAAACATTCACGTGGGCTTAAGGCAAGAAAAAAGTTTATTTGAGTCAAATTTAGGTGATAAACATCAAGGGAAATGACATTTGAAAAATCATTTTTATCCATGATCAGTTATAGTTTGTTGTTTCATCGCAGGAGATTCTTGTCCTTTTAATAATCGATTAGTCAAAAGAGTTCTTCTAATTCCAGATGAAATATTCATATAAGTAAGAAGCAAAATGTTATATATATATATATATATATATGAGTGGATACCCTTGTTCATGCTTGTTTATTATCGTGGAATTGAGTCATTTCTCACATCCAAGCACATAATTAGCACAATATGTAGTCCGGCTCATGGAATCCACTGGATGTTTTTCTATCATCAGAGATTGAATGGATGGAAAAATATATTTAATGACCGTAAAAAACCAGCCCTATCAAAACACCCTAGCCCTAGATTTATCTTTCTCAATTATGGTCTTTTTAACTTTTTTCTTTTCTTTTTTCTTCTTAAATTCAATACCACAGCGAATAAAGTCTTGATTAGCATAAAAGTAGGCATGGCGTTGGGTCTTTGGGGATAAGAACGTGGTAAAAGAGCTGCACTTATCCTAGGTAAGCCCAAGGATCCCATACAGCTATAGCAGGAGATTTTCCTATTCTGAAATACATTTCAGTGCTCCCCTTGGACACCCATTTATTTTCTTGATGAGGAGAACAGAGGACAAGCAGAGAACGGGATGGTAGTGCCGTCCGGTCTTGTAGTCCAAGGGTCCCTACGTATTTATGACCTACTTAAGTAAGGGAGCTGTTGTTTCTGCTCCAAACAGGAGTACCTGTCTCATGGGTTTTTGTAGGATTTGATGTTTTCCCCATCATCTTCTATAAATAAATGTAAAAGGCAAGGACGGCCCCTAGTACTATAATCTATGGCGTGGGATTGTGGGGTGTCATAAAACTCCTATATTTCCAATATGGTGTAAATGCTGAATCTGTTGACTAGAGGACAGGAGGGTTTTGTGGGAACTAGTACAGGAAAGGAGAGACTCAGGACCCCACCATGTTCCCCAAAGTAAACAAGTTAGAGCTAGCTACAGTGTCCCATGATAGTCATGCGCATGGACCACCACCTCTAAACTCAAATGGATCAAATAATCTAATCAGTAATATTCCCCTTGTAATATAGCCTAACTTCACCAAATTATCTAATCAGTAAAAAAGTCCCTCAGCAGGGTGTAGCACTAACTTCAGCAAGCAAATGTTTTTTTGTTTGGTAAGGAACAGCAAATGCTATTACATGTAACAAGATTTATCAGAAAATGGGAGAACAATCGATCCAGTTGGTTATGTGTAAACTATGTGATCAATTCAAATGTGAGCAAGTTGCTTCCTCTATGACTTGTATAAATCTTATGAATCACTCCAATGTTGGCCAATTTTGTCTTAATAATTTACCAATAACCTTTCATGGTCAGTCGAGTTTTGAGTTTTTAAAAATCTAAATGATGCTGATGATCTCATAGATACAATTAGAAAAGGTACTGGTGTGACCACCCATGGAAAACTATTGAAGAGAAGTAGAAGGAATGTAAGTTAAATTGGACCAGTGAGATAAAGTGGAGCTCCCCATATGATTGGGGTTCATGGATTAGTCATCTAAAGAAACTTACACGGGTAATTCACTAATCATCTTATCTAACTAATGATTTTGAGCTGTTTTCAGCCATTTGTGTCCTTGCCTTACATCATATGGTAAAAGAAAATGACTGATGAAGCTGCGTTTAGGTGGATAACTCATCCAAAAGCAACCGTCTTCCTCTTCTACTTGTTTTTTGGGCTCATGTGTCTCTCCATTTGTGTATCTTGTGGAAATGGAATAGCAGTGAACATTTTTATTGCCTACTATTCAAAGCATCGAAGGAACTGAAAAAAAAAAGAAGCAAAAGGAGCTCTGTGAAGGAGGTGCTTTGCTTTTTGAAATTGAGTAGAATTCTCATTTCAAAGAGGAAGAGTCGGAATGGGGATTCAACCATTCATGGAAAAAGCTAAGTGACTTTCTACATACGCACCCAAAGGAATCCCTACTAATTTGCTAGAGAGCCTTTGGTTGCATAGCAAATAAACACTCTTCCCTTGATTTAGTTTCCATTGAAAGAGGTTATTTGATAGTTGTTTTTGAATATTCACCTTCAAATCTTCAAATTTAACCAGTTATAGCACAAGTCCTATCCATTTTATGCAAGCAAACAAACAAGGCCTTGAAGAGGTATAGAGTGAGATGCAGATACGACCTGAACTTTTCTAAGGATTTACTAGATTGATGGTTGGGGATTCATTTTTCAACTCCCCTTAGTTCATTTTCCATTAAAGGGGAGATCTTACTAGATTGATGGTTGGAGATTCATTTTTTAACTCCCCTTAATTCATTTTCCATTAAAGGGGAGATCTTCTGAATTCTAGTTGCCAACCTTTGTTTCTTCAACCACTTTTAGAAATTGATAACGAAGGATTAATCGGTTGACAACCCCACATGTCACCCAACTACCCGAAGATCGATCCATGGGCATGCTACTCTTTCCATGTGTAAAAATAAATGTGAAATCTTAGGAACCCAATTCCTACAAACGAACGGAACCAAGTCTCAATCTATTCCAAGGTTATGGCATCTCCCGAATTCTCCCTCCATACTCACACATTTATAAGAGCTGGTGGGGTTGGATGGTCCATTCGGATTGGTGATATGGTGAGCCACAAGTACTGCCTTGCATGGAGCTGTGCGGGTCAAATGCACAGGAGCCTCTTGCATATGTATATTAATATTGATTCTTAGATGAACCAAAGGTGAAAGTTGAATGAAAAACTCAAATTAACCCAACACTTGATGACATGTTTGTTCTAAAAGGCAGCTTCTTTTTGCTGCATTTTTCACAGCGATTCCATTTTGTGTAGAGAATGAAAATTAAAGGCTTCACTTTCTATGGTCTGTTTCTTTTTGGAGTGAAAACTTTTTTCATGATGAAATGATTTTCTACCTACTGTGCAAGACTCCAGAAAGTAGGTTTTCTCTACTTCTGAGTCCAAAAACTGCATCCAACAAAAACTACTGAAAATGCTCTCAGCCTCTCACCTCGAAAAATCAAAATCACGTAAAATATTCACAGATACAAAGTGAAATCGTTCTCCTTTTGGAGCCATTTTCATTTTCTTCAGAAAATGCTCTCCACAGACACCCTCAGACTTGGCGAAGTCCTCTTTAATTCATATGAAAGAAGTTTTCAACAAGGTGAGAAGGGCTAAAGATCGAGAGGTATACAAGGGATATCATCAAATTCCTTTGACTCATTTCCATGGCATTGAGGTGGTCATAATTTCCAATCAAATGGGGCTGGGGGCATTTGATGGGACCTTGTAGATCCCCAACCTTCTCCTTTAATCCTTTTTGATAGAAGCCCATTTTTATCAGAACCAATCCTCCGGGAGACAAATTATATTGACTGAGAGAAGCCCGGTGCAGATAATGCCATACAGAATCTAATGGGATAAGTTCTGGATGATTAACAACTTGCACATGCCTACTCTTTCCATGAAATCAGTTTTACTGCTTCAATGGTGACATTTCCTCCTTCCTAATCCAACCTTCTATTTTGTATCCTTGATGGCTTGTACAGATAAAGGGACTAGAAAAATCAGAATTGATGCCAACTGAGCCATAAGATGAGCCCCGGACGTACAACTCCAAACCCCCAGAGAAAACCTTCCTGCCCGCACAATCTCACAATTGACGCCTTTTATATACACAACAATACAAGGGCAGGCCCAAGATATGAAATAAGGCACAGAATAAAGAACATGCATAGAACGAAGTTAAACTATGCTTTCCCTACAAAGGGGATTTTCCTATATTGCCTTCGACAATGCAAACCTCAACCAAAAATGTTGAGGTGTCTCTTTCTGCAAAAGAATATTGTTACTAAGCTCAGGAAGATGGCGAGACTTCTGATCTGCGTGCAGACTGGACTGATGTAGCAGATGATGCCCTGTCTGATCCCCTAACATTGTATTTCTCATACACCTTCTCACGGTTCTCTGACCACCACGTTTCTGCTTGATGCTCTCCAAATCTTCTCCGGCTGCACACAAATTTCTGATCTTAGAAAACAATTACATATTTGAAGATGTGAACAGGAAGTAAAATGCAACGTTATAAACTAATTTGTGATCTTTTCCTTTAGCATGATTTATTAGAGTAGATACATGACAGTTACTTGGGCATGTCTCAAGTGACCCAGGAAGCACTACGGTTTCATGAAAGAAAGCACAAGGGCTAGGACACAACTGATTCATCATTAACCCAGTCACATTATTGTAACTTTTCATATGTTTGGTGCAGTTTTTTTCCATGGAATTACTTTATTGCCAACTCAGCTTTTTCCTTCCTCACTGTGGAAATGGACTTCCCATAGGGGGGTATGGGAAGTCTGTTTCCTCGGAAAACTTGCCCCAAGTATATAGGCTCTCTTCCACGCCTCTTCCTCACACTATTCATCGAAACGGCTGGGATACAAGCTCTGGCGAAAAAAAGGGTTCTTCTTCCATCTCCATCTCTCTCGGCTGGGATACACAAACGTGCCCTATAAGTTCTTTTCCTACCCAGTTCCCATCCAAAACCTGGGGGATGCCATAGCGGTCCATGACGTCAAAGGTCTGGCGGAGATCTGGCGAAGGGGCTGGGGTTGGAGGAGAGGCATGCCCAGCGGAAGAACTTGACGACGGAGAACTGGCGATGCTTTCGCAGAGGGCCTTCACCCTCGGGGCAGATGCGATGGGAAGGGCTGGAATCTCTGGAAAGAGGGTATGGCCTGGAGCTGGACCACGGTAGACGAGGAGGAAGGGTGCTCTTGGATGATGATTGGTTTGGATTTGGAAGGGAAGAGAGCCAGAAAAAATGGGTTTGTCACTTTTCCACCGTCCACACTCTGCCTGGCCACCTCCCCCCATCTCTCTTTTCCACCGTCCCTGCAGGCATGAAAAATGGGTTTTTCCAATTCCATTGGAGAACGATGAGCTAGTAGGGTTTTGGATCACACAGAGATATCATCATTGCACAACTTGAGGTAGGCCATTCTCTGCATGTGTCTGATTAGATTGTGTGCCATTCTTTGCATCTGTCTGATTAGATTGTTAATTGGATTTGCTAGATGTCTACTTGAATTTGATTTGTTTATTAAATTTGATTTTGCTTTGTTAATTGGATTGCTAGATGTCTACTGAATTTAATTTTGATTTGTTGTCCAGCAAAATGGTTTGACTTGTGTTTGATAATTTGAGTATCGGTGAAGAGTTCACAATTGCACCAAACATGAATATAGAAGAAAGAATGTCTAAAGAATGTGACACATAGGCACCAACACAAAAGCTGAAAGCTGCAAAGAGTCTTCTGCCATCATCGTTTGTAGAATATTTGGCATTGTTAGCCATTCTGCACCCAGCAATTAAAATGACAAACATGGTTTGGGACAGAAGCATTTAAAATGACAAATTTTTAAGCTAGCTGTCAATGTGCCAATAAAGTGCACATGTTATTAACTAATTTGTGATCTTTTCCTCCAACATGATTTTAATTTGTGATCTTTTCCTTTACCATGATTTATTAGAATAGATACATGACAGCTATATGGGTGTGTGCTCAAGTGACCCAGGCAGCAGTTTCAAGAAAGAAAAGCACAAGGAATAGGACACAACTGATCCATTATCAAATCCTGGTCACGTAAAGTCTCTCTAGAAGAAGAATGTGATACAAAGGCACCAACAATAACACTGAAAGTTGCGAAGAGTCTCCTGCAATCTATTTTGGAGTATTTGACATTGTCAGCCACTCAGCATCCAGCATGTAAAATGACAATCATGGTCTGGGACAGAAGCTACTATGTAACAGTTTTGCTCGATTGTACCAGTTTTAGTAGTCATAGTGATTGCTATGTCAAAATGATCTGAAAAATAAATCAGTTGGAACTATATAATATGCAACCATATATTTTACTTTCAGTTCACTGCACGTAAGGGGGTGTTAGGAAAGACAATGTTGTCAGGATTTTACTATGTTAATACAGGAGTCAAGGATTTTACTGTCATTTGAGATGATTTGAACAAGCTAATAGAAAGGCTAGATACTGCCTCTATGAGAAAAATTAAAGGGTTAGTGACGGACGGACCCGGGCCACATGTAAAATCTGCATACAATTCTCTAAAAAAACAATGGCCACCCCCCACCCCTCCCTGGTTCCGCCAGTGGTTAGTGAAAGGTTCTAGGATAAGAAAACGACCAGCAAAGACAATAGGATAATCAGTAATGAAAGACATGCCATTATCCGGAGCAACTGATAGCATGGAGATGATGTGAGTAAAAGAACAAAACTCATAAACCCAACCTAAAGTATATGGCCTTGAATAGGATTTTGCATCAATGACAATAAGGCCTTGTTACTTGTTAGGTATCGCTACTCTTTTTGGATAGACCCATCAAAATAGAGCCATTAAAAAAAGAGCTATAAAAAAAAAAGAGCCTAGAATCAAAAGAAGGGTTTGGTAATGCACTTTTTTATATCAATTGTTGAAACTTTTTCATAAATTTCTCGAGATCCACAAGATATAAAGCCTTGAAAATTGACCCTATGGCTGTGTTCAGCCTTCCAAAGAGATCTAACGATTTAAATCTTGTGCTTCGGGCCCACATAATCCAGAAAATTACATCCAATGGATCACCTTTTTTGCACATATCTCAAGATAGGCGATGATCCAACGGCAGAAATTTGGTGTCATGGCCGTGATTGATCTTCTTAACATTTCCAACGGTTTGGATCTTGATTTACACTCAAAGAACTAATTTAAAAAAAAAAAAAAAAAAAAAAAAAAAAAAAAAAAAACGTTACGGTTCATGGACAAATCCAATATTGAGCATAATACATCAATGGCTGATATTGTTTTGTAAATATCTCGAGATCCACAAGGTGTCAAGACTTGAATATTGACCACATAGCTGTTTTCAGCCTTCTAAAGAGATCTAATGGTGTGGATTTTGCGTTTGGGGCCCATAGATTCCAGAAAATTGCATCCAATGACTCACTTTTTTTGCACATATCTCGAGATTGGTGATGATCCAACGACTGAAATTTGGTCATGGCCATGTTTGATCTTGTGAACATTTCCAACGGTTTGGATCTTGATTTACACTCTAAGATTTTGAGAAAATAAAAAAACATACGGGGGCATAAAGGGCAAGAACTTTGTTCACTCGCCTCTTTTTTTCCCTCGACTTTCTACATGCTATCAATGGTGGACCGTGGGCTTCTCTACATTAAAAAAAAGGCTGCCAAATGCTCTATTCTCAAAAGCTGTACCCGATTTAGAGATTTTGAGAAATAGAGGCAAAAATTAGTGTTGCCAAACAGGGGCTAAGTCTATCATTAACTAGCCAAAAGGCTGCACTAGTTAGGATGTATCATATTCTAGGTAGAGGGACTATGTGTGTGTGTGTGTGTGTGTGTGTGTGTGTGTGTGTGAGAGAGAGAGAGAGAGAGAGAGAGAGAGAGAGAGAGAGAGAGAGAGAGAGAGAGAGAGAGTCTATAGTTCATTGTATGGAGGAAGGTTTTGTGGTTTCCATTAGGGCAGGTTTTGTGGTTTCCATTGGGGCCTTTAGTGATGAAAGCTAGCGAATGCGCCATTGAGGAGAAGTTATTCTATGTAGGTTGATGGCCTACCAAGGAGTAGGCCAAAGAAGACATGGATGGAAGTAGTAAGGATAGATTTGAAGTGCAACCTATCCGAGGATTTGGCTTCAAGAATTTAGCTCATGATAGATAGGAATGGAGAAATAGAATTCATGCAGCCAGCCCCAACATAGTTTGGAGTCGGGACAACGCCTTCATGATGATGATGACAGGAGCCCTAGTGGAATTTGGCTACGGCCCTACTTTCTATTAGAGTGAAATTCTGCTAGGGACTCATTTTAAATGGTTTAGTTTTTTAATAGGTGGGCCCCACTAAGGAGCCCACGAATATCAAGTGAACCCAAAATACGGCCATGTGTATGAAAGAAGAAAAGATACTTAAAAGGGGATTCAGCCCCTTCATTGAGACAGGAGGTTGGTAAGAGAAGACCAGCAGTTGACAGCCTTCACATAGGGACCTCCTTCCCTTCCTTCCTTTGTTGTCTTTTTTTTTTTTAGAACGGTTTGCATAACCCACTATCTTCACTTCTTCCTTGTCCTCCTTTCTTTTACAAACTGCATCCTGCAGTTTGTATTTCTTCTAAAACGAAAAAGGAAACGGCTGAAATCAAAGATTCAGTCTTGTTCGGCCGAAATCCTAAAATCACAGATTTTGGCCAAAAAGGACCGAATTTCTGGACAAATTTTTGGGAGGGAGGGGGAAGAGTAATTTGGTTTGGATCATTGACTGATCCAAAGAAACTGTCTGAAATTCACAACAATGGTTAAAAAAAAAAAAAAAAAGACAAATAGTGAAGAGTCAATGAATCTTTCAATTTCTAGGTATTTTTTAAAATTCAGACAGTTGACCACACAACTCAAACTTGACAACTTGGGCTGTCGTATAGGATCGTTAATGGTTTATTCCCAGCCATTAATTAGTATATAAGAAACTTGATTTTTTGAACCTTGAAAGATGGGATGGTGTTTTCTGGATATCTTGCTAAAGACACCAATAAAAATGTGACAGCAGTGTCAATAAAACAGAATCCCACCAAACTCTGTTTCTGTTACACAAGTAGCCTCAGTGGGCAAAACAGATGCAGCAAAATGCACCTTACGATTATTTTATTATACCTTTTTTCTTTTAATTCCTTTATTGATTTTGGAGTGGTAATGAGACATTTTATGTAAACCTCAAACTGCCTCAAACTGTTAGAATGCACCCTAAGAGTAGAAATAAATCAATATTTTTTTCTCAAATACCTGAAACGCACTCGCTTGAGATCTCTGGTTCCGTCTCTAAGTGCCACAAGAGTTATATAAACACCAGGTTCATATTGTTCAATCCATTCTGCTTCAACTTGATTAACTGCAGGGGTAGGATTTCTCGACATCAAGCCATTTTCACCATTGTCATCAGTATCTGGTGATCTTCCAGTAGATGCAAACATCCTTCCACTTCCATTTGGCAATCCCGTATCAGGGTGTTCTTCTCCATCAATGGAGTCGGGGAATCTCTCATTTTGAGTAGTCATTTCATTGGTTCCAAGAGCATCTCTATTTGGATGAGTCTGGCCAGATACTCCATTTGTAATTAAGTCAGTCATTGTAGCACTAGAAGGTAAATCAGAACTGTTGCGTGCATCAGTTCTCAATTGATGTTCTCCATTAGTATTGGGGTGGGGAATGGAACTTGGATCTATGCCATTTGGTATGTATACTGGTCGCACATCATCATTGTCATAGACCCCAACTGGCAGCACTTCAGCCATATCCTTGAGCTACAGAACATTATGCCAAAAGCAAGTCAAAAATAATGAACAAAAAAACCAATGGAGTGTGTTTCAACATCAGACTAGTGTTGGCCAGACCTGGATACTCCAGGCACAGGCAGTCAACTCACAAAACAAAACCAGCATGCCCCAATAGACAAGTAAAGCACCAAGGTCCAGCCAATAGCTATCCACAAGCCCTAAGGATTATTTACTAAACAGGGCCAGAGTTCCAGCTGACCTCTAGGTAGGCATAGGCCCTGATCAGCCTGATTAGTAGAAGAATTTGCAAGTTAGGTACATGCCAAGTCTGCAGGCCTATAATGCCCAGATACAAATGAATTCAACAAGGCTATGGATTCTACAGATAAAAGCGAAGTATCAGATATGATACAAACGGATAAGTTGCCCATTTGAAGTATCTGGGTATTATAGCTGCAGGTATAGACCCATCCTAAACAATAGCAATACTATGCATGGTGAAGAGAACTACTTGTACCATTAAAAAAACAGAGAGAGAACTACTTAATGCAACTAACATGCCAAAACTAAATTAACAATATCAACTGACTAATGTACTTCGCACAAAATAAAAAACCATTTGTCAAAGTTGGAAATTTTGCATGAAATCTGCAGCATAAGAAATGACAACTCCATAGATTTGATATCTCATTATCTATAGATGGGATCCATATACAAAGAATCCAGCTTGCCATTTTTGTCTCTTATGAGTACCCTATTAAAACTAGGGTATTCCCCATAACTGACAAAAGAACTTCAACAGAACCTGGTTGTACTGTTAAATGAGTGAAGGATTGGTTGCTATAGAAGCAACGCAAAACAAAGGTAGTGCAATGTGAGAAATAAGAAAGAAATTCCACATCGCTACAATGGCCTCATGGAGTATGGGTACTTCAACATGGATGACCTTAAAATTAGATAATACGAAAAAGATGATAAACAATTAAACATAGTTTGTTTTTCAAGAAACTAAGTGGAAGGGGGAAAAGAAAGGGAGCAAGGATTAAAAAATGTGGCTGAGGAGGGAGCATCAGCCGCCCTCCAAAAGATACATATAAGGCGATATGTATCAATTGCAACTATATGTATAGCCCATATAGGGTATCGGGGTGAATTTAATTCGAGGTAAAAAAAATTTAAAAACCCATAATATTAGGATATTTGTTAGAAAAGAGAGAGACTAAAAGAAAGAAGATTAGAGGGAGAAGAGAGAGCCTTTCTATTATCTCAATTACTGTGTGTTCAAATACAAGGGCAGAAGCCTATTTATAGGCAAAGTAACCTCATAAGAGAGGAACCCTAATTCTAACCCTAACTCATCTTAAGTGGGCATCCACCCAAGATCCATATCTCATAACACTCCCCTTTGGATGACCATCATTCAAAGACAGTTGCCTCATTAAAAACCTTGCTAAGGAAAACCCAGTGGGAAAAAAACCAAAGCGAAGGGAAAAAGAGTACAACTTTTTTCAAGATCACTGAACTGGTGTTGGACGTGCATAATGCTGCCTCGTTAAAACCTTAACATCAAAAGTAAATTGAGGAAGGAATTAAACACGATAAATAAGTTGGCCAATGAAAAGTTAGAACATCAGGTTCTCAACTTTGAGAATCAGAACTACTAGTTCTGTCAAGACTTCGGACTTGATTTAGAACTTCATGTTCATAATAAATGAAATTAGAACTGCAGGTTCTGTCAAATCTTCAGGTTTAAAGTAGAACATCTGGTTCTAACAAATGATCAGAACTTCTGGTTCTGTCAAATTTTCATGTTAAGTTTCATGGCTGTATAATTTATTTGGACTTGAATAAAAAACTTCAGGTTTTGATTTATGGATATGAATCTACAGGTTCATATAAGTATTCCAACTTCTAGGACTGTTGGTCCATAGACCGGTGAACTTCAGGTTCCGATTTAGAACTTCTGGTTCTATTTTGTGGTCCATTTATAGTATTGATTAAAAGAAAAACTATGCAAGAAGATGAATAGTAACGAAACACTATAATTACAGTAAATAAGTATCATAAATTAATTTTATATATTTTACTAGATTTGGATTTGAACTATGGTTTAGATACTACTTATGGTGGTTTAGAGACGAAACTCCCTGTTGACCTACAAACCAAGAGGAAAAAGCAACTTGTTGCACGTAAACTGAGAAGAAAGCAGCTTGTTGACGTGCGCGGGAAATCAAGGCAACTTCAGACGAGGCAACTTCAAACCAAGGATCTTTGGATTATGCATGCAAATCGAGGCAAAGTGTTTGAAACCAAAAACGTGGCAGAAAAACCAAAGCAAACCAAGGCTCTTTGGATCATCTAGCGTGGGGTTGCTTTGGGTTTTTTTTTTTTTTTTTTTTTTTTTTTTTTTTTTTCACGCACTCAAATTGAAAGTATCGTGCTGATAACGTGTTAGAAAAGAAAGAGACTAAGCGCATGTTTGGCACCTCTATTTCCAGCCTCTATTTATCTAAATGTCTAAAGCGGACAGAGGCTGTAAAAATAAGAGCGTTTGGCACAACATTATGACCTCTGTCCTTTTTAGACATTTAGAGGCAAATCCTCTAAAATCCAAATGCTCAAAAAATGGGCAGTTGAAAAATAGAGCTTTGATCTCTTCTTTGTATGGCTCTTTTTTTTATGGTTCTACTTTTACTGGTCTATTAGAAAAAGAGTAGAGATACCAAACATGGCCTAAGAGAAAGAAGATTAGAGGGAGAAGAGAGAGCCATTCTATTATCTCAATAACTGTGTGTTCAAATACAAGGGGAGAAGCCTATTTATAGGCAAAGTAACCTCATAACCCTAACTCATCTTAACTGGACATCCACCCAAGATCCATATCTCATAACAATATTTAGATATTGATGTTTATTTTCACTAACAACTAAAATAAATGCATCTGTTGGACCCTTCAT
Source organism: Litsea cubeba (assembly GCA_012931725.1). Taxonomy (NCBI): domain Eukaryota; kingdom Viridiplantae; phylum Streptophyta; class Magnoliopsida; order Laurales; family Lauraceae; genus Litsea; species Litsea cubeba. Next base: position 21,446,239 of record CM022946.1, read on the forward strand.
TATCATATACATCATGTATCGTTGTATGATTTAGAAAAAAAAACAATATCAATGCAATTTATTTACCTATACTATGTGACTCCGTTATATTAAGACAACCTAAAAATGTCAGTGGTCAAACAGTAGAATCACTATTTTGTATTTACTGCATATTCATGACATCATCGATCATTTACTATCTAGTATGCAGTATGCAGTATACTAGTGCTCAGTTATTGCAATATTATTTAATACTTGCCGACTTACTTAATAATTAGTATTTACTGTTTTTAGTTTATAACTACACTTAGATCTAAGGGATTGATCTAGGAACACATAAATCTAAGATAAAAAAACACTAATGCACTAGGGAAAAAATCTAATATTCTTAAAAATCTCCAAGAATTCATGGATATTTACGAGAAAAACTCCAAAGAAGAAAACTTGCATACAGCCCAAGTAATGCATAAGTCTATGATCCGAACATGCATCATGAATGTTTTGATATCATTCCTCTGCACAAACAAATGAAAAGGACATAATTTTGCTCAAAGTTTCAATTTTTTTTCCTCACCTTAGAGGAACGCCGTCAAGCTATGGCTGGTATATTGCTACAATTCTTAGACATAAAGTGATTTTGTTGGACCTTTTGGATTAGAAAGGCACAAAAATCTCCTCCCATTCTTTCCCTTGCAAAAGAATGTAAAAGATAGAGATTTTTGTCTTTAAGAGGAGTCCTCCAATAACTAATAGAGAGTATCAGCACAGCAGATACAAACGATTTATCAGCTGATCCATATTGTGCTGGGGCATATCGCCCGATACGTCCAATTTAGTAACTGATACACTGATATGCATGTGAGAACTGATAGATAATAAGAAACAACATGGTCTTGGCTGATATGGCCTCACTGATATGATACGTATCTCCATGATAGGGAGCTTAAAAAGGGTCTATGCTTTTCAATTCAAGAAAATGTAATTCTTGGGATGGGTTTGAGGTTGTAGGTAATGGAGATCCAACTGAGAAGATTACAGAAGTTAACGAAAAAGAATGATAGTGTTACAGTACTGCCTGTTATTGGGATTGATAGCCGGCATAAAGAATATTTCAAGGTCATTTTTTTAGTAGTATCTGTTATTGGCTCTTTTAGCAGATTGTGGTTGTCATAGGCTTGTATGCCAATTTAAAGCAGTTTGGACCTAGCGCAGCACAAAGTTTTGAGTTTATTGTGCCCTTTAGTTGTTCTACAATGAAGAAAGAGTACCAAATCTGAAAGGCTTAACAATCTGCAAATTCTTGTTCAATTAGAAAACTTCCGTCTTCAGCTTAATACGGTACGGCGGTACGCCATTATAGTTTTCTTCTTTCGAAGTGATAACAAAATTTTATTAACAAAATTAAGATAATTTACATGCAAAATGCAAACCCCCAATAGACAATTTTTAACGATACCAAACTCCTCGCCAAAGATTAGAAACAAAAATAACTACAAACTCTTTTGAATCCACAAGAAATTGTTCAAAGTAGTGGACTTATTTGTAATTTTGGGAGTAAAATGGGCTGATTTTTAATTATAGGAAAAGCAACGCAGTCCAAAAGGGTGCGCTCCAATTGATTGGAAAAGCAATTCCAATCCCTTACCTGAATCAACAAAAACTCAAGTGATCACAAGGAAAAAGCTAGTAGACAGCTCACCCAAAGGAATATTTATGCATATTTGTCATTGGCTTGACAAAGATATTATGGTCATCAAATGTGTGTGTGTGTGTGGAAGATGTTCCTGCGCAAGCGGTGTGCACAGCTTACTGTGCATACAAGCTGCTGGGGCCCACCTGGGGCCCCACAGATTATGGGACATGTGGCAGGTGGAAAGATCCAGGGTTGACCATCCCAGAAATGAAGTTTCAAGTCAGTCCAATGTCTCTAACCCCTTGCCCACAAGTTTAACGCTTTTATATTGAAGATTAAAAAATGGCCCTTGATCCAACGGTCCAATCCATTCGGATCGGTGAAAGTGGGCCTCACTAGGTGGTGTGCACGGTCACAGGAACAAATGCCTATATGCCTATATATATATATATATATATATATACATTAACACAGTACAATAAGGGCCTGTTTGGATACGGTAGATAGTTAGAGAAAACACTATATTGTAGAAAATTTTCTATGTTTTTATTGACCTACATATTTGACTTGTTTGGTAACATTATAAAATATGTTACAATATTTGAGTTTCTTTAAAAAAGTAAAAGATTTCCAACTGTAGGGGAAACGTGTATATTTTCTTCCGGATATTCTAATATTGAGAAGTGTGGGCTTCCTTTATAACACATTTACGTTTTCCATGGTGGTCTCTTCAAAATACCTATCCAATCGCATCATACAAGTTGATTGTGAATATAACTTGGAGATGATCATAGAGTATTCCGAGGTCGAATCTATGATTAGATCATGACAGGGCTTGGGTCCGATGCTATCCAATTTGTAGTAAACATCATAACAGAACAGGTAGACACAGGAGCTTGAAGGGGGTCGAGAGATGGACATTTTCGATGCATTTTAAAGGTAGCACAAAGATAGACTTTGTTACTTGGTGAGGACGGCAACCATATGAAACCCATTGCTAGCAGTTTTGTAGGGGACAGATCCTTTTAGGTTTTATTCTTTCCCTTCTCGATGGATAGAAACTAGATCTATTTTCTTATTTTCCTTCTTCATGGGTAAAGGAATAGATACCTGTGTAGAAGGTTTTACTATTTTTTTTTTTTAAAAGAGTAAATCATGATCTCTTAGTGTTTCTTTTTTTTTTTTACCATTTTCTTAACCACGAATCAATGTGTTATCAATAATGATAAAAGTCATAAATATTGTAATTTGTAATGTCCTTTGAATTAAGGTAATGCTTGGATTTTTATATTTCTAATGCCAAAATTATGACCTATTATTATTATTATTATTGTGTTGACTTCTTCTTATGGTTAAGGAGGATTAGGTAAACCTACCTCCAAGGGATCGGTCTTAGGCAATATGGCAGTAGGAAGCGGGAGTCCTATCACACAAACATCCCTATATTCTCAATTATGAACCACTTTATAATAATTTCCACGAGTAGCTTCAATGACATAAATATAATTAATATTAAAGTGAAAAATTACTGAATATTTTAAGGAATTGCCTGATTTACTTTTCATTAAAAGAAAAAAAGAAATTGCATACTTTTTATTGCTTTAAAGATGACGTTTTTTGAAATCCTCAAAAACTACCAAACACCACAATTTATATTCGATTAAAATTTGTAAGAATTGCCAAACAACACAAATAATACAATATTATAATATAATAATATTTTGATATGTGATATTGAAATCTAAAAATATTCAAATCTATCAATATAATGTTCAGCATGTATCCAAACACCCCCTAAGTGGTTAAAGTTTTACCATAAAAACATATAGCAAAATATGCGTTACTTTTCCCAAAAAAAAAAAAAAAAAGCTAAAACAACAAACACCAGTTGACTAAGGGACATCCCAGAATGAAAAGGAAACACATACAAATTCAAAGATATTAAGGTTTTTTATTTTTTTTATTTTTTTATTATTTTGCTGCACAATGAGAATGCTTATAGGGATACATGTTATTCAGTTTTAATTGGAACCTTCAAACACTCATATTTACACTTCAGCCCTTAAAATAAACTAACACAACAAAGAATAACCATAGGGAAGGCTCACCCAGTCACCCTCAACGAAAGGGTTAAGATAGACCAAAACAAAGATTTTAAAATAGAATGTTGCATTTGATACATTTATTAGGATTTAAAAAAAAAAGAAAAAAAAGCATTCCAATCCAATAAAGAAGAGCATGATTGCCAACATCTAAATTAGCTGAACTCCTTAAGTTTTCATCTTCATGCAGATGTTACGCACTCATTAACCCATATAGTGTACACGCTCTTTCGAACTATCAGCATAAATCAATGTAACCAAAGCATATTTCTGAGGTAGCTATATTCAGGCCACAAGCAAATACAGTGAACCTAAAACAGAAAATCACCTGTGCAGTAAGGCATTTTATAACTTCTTTTGCGGCCTTTGACTTTGCAGACTCCTCTGCAGCCAAAGAAATGGCTTCTTGAGTTTTCTTCAGTGCTTTTTGTAGTTCAAATTCATGAAGTTCACATCGTTGTCTCAGACCATCGACCTGAATCAAATCAAGAATGTTAAAAAAAGGGAAATAGGATTTAGATCTGCAATATTTCTTGCATTACTAAAAGCAAATATACCTGAGCACGCAGTTTCTGCACTTCCTGATTTAAGAGTTCGTTAGTTTTCTTAAGACTATCGGCAATGCTTTTGGAAAACGAAAGGCCTGATGTTGTAGGAATAGGTGTTGCAGAACGTGGAGGACTAGATTTTCTTGAGAAAGGTGAAACAGCTCTTGAGTTCACACCAGACTGAACTACAGATGTATTAACTGGTTTAGGAACTGTTCTTCGCATATCAACAGTACTAGGAAAAGAAATGTCTCTTAGCGCTAACATACTAGGAACTTGCGAGGCTCGAACCAGAGCCAAAGAATCATTCTTCTTTCCCTGTTTTGCAGCTTTGTTGTCAAGATGCTTCATTAAATCAACATTAGTAGGCAATGCAGTCTTGGATACTTTTATCTCAACTTTGTCTAACCTGTCTTTGTTATCACCTGACAAGCGAGGTATGACGTTTCTCTTGTTAGCATTTAGACCAGGTTCTAACACTCTGCTTAGCTTGGCATAACAAGAATCACATACACGGTAAGGCTTTCCAGGATTAGGAGACAATGCTGCTCCCAAAGCTTTACGAGAACTGCAGGAATGACAGTGTACAAGTCCACAGTTGTAGCAGTTGTGCTTTTTCCGAGTAAATCCAAATGCCTGTCTGCATGCTGAGCATTGAGACTGCTCCGCATTAGAAACCCATTTATGAAGACATATGGCTGATGTGAAGTTTGACCCGCATGCAATAGATTTAACTTGTCTATCCTTTAATGCTTCGACTAGTGTAGGTGTTTTTCTGTCTTCAATGTCTCCATGGCCCAATCTTCCATTTGCTCCCTTTCCCCATGTGTATACCTCATTCCTGGATGTTAGCACTGTCACATGGTATGAACCACAGGCAATCTCTTCAACGGATTCACCAACAAGCTTATCTTCTACCAAGCAAGGTAGCTTTCCATCAGAATTAGGATTTCCAAGTTGACCATAAACAGTACCTCCCATGGTGAAGACATGACCAGCCGTAGTCAAACCAACAGTAAGACTATGCCCACAAGCTAGCTTGTGAAAATTGTAGTCAATAAGTGAAGGCACACAAGTGGGTTTCAATCGTGGTTCCTTATCTCCATGGCCAAGACGATTCCTGTCGCCATCACCCCAAGTGAATAACTTTCCTGAAGATATACTGGCACTAGACTGTGCCACAATAACCTCAACCACTGCAGCAGTATGCCACACTCCACATGCAACCGCAATTGTCTTCAACCCCATCAAAGATTCAACCTCTCTTGGATACGCAACACTTTCTCTGTTACCATGGCCCAAGACACCAAAGGTTCCATCACCAAATGTGAACAATTGCCCATTTACTGTAACCAAGGCTGTATGCCAAGGACCACATGTAACTGAAGCAACTTGAAGTCCCTCCAAAGGACCAGCAACTCTCTTAGGTATCCAGTGACTAACATTTGTTCCGTGACCAAGAAGCCCAGCATTATGTGTGCCATCTCCCCATGTATATAGTTCCCCAGCCATTGTAACCGCACAAGTATGGAATTCCCCACATGCAACGGCATCAGCATTATAGAATGATAAAGATTCAACAAGACGAGGTTGAATAACATCTGCACCAACTCCATGGCCAAGGCGTCCTCCAGATTCCTCGCCCCAGGTAAAAACTTCCCCTTGTCTTGTAATCAAAGCAGAATGCTTCACTCCACAAGCTACACGATAAACATCCAAAACTAAATTGGACTCCAAGGGCTTGGGAAGTAGCACGTCAATTCTTGTGGTTGAAGAATTAATATTTTTATAACCCGAAACCCTTACAGAGTCCTCGAAGATAACTTCACCCCATATGTATAGATTCCCTAATGCATCGCAATCATCCTGTGCAGAACCGTGACTAGAAGTACTAGGAGCACTTGAAACACTAACTCGAAATGCATCTGAAGTAGCTCCTTTTACTTGCATATTTTTGAGGTCTAATGCTACATCTAACCTTTCTGAATGTTGTGAATTTTCAAGAGGATAACTCTTGGGTAAAGGATTTGCACTTTTACTGATAGAGATTTTTGGAGAGCCAATGTCTGGCGGTGCCCCGACCGAACTGTCACTTGGACTGCTGGATGTTAAATCTCTACTATCCTGAAACAAAAATCATGGTGTAAAATTGAATATATCAAAGAAAAAGTCAATTTCCAACAGTAATTTTTAGCTGAGAACTAGGCTCAAATTTAAAATGAGAATAGTTCTGACGGGGAACCTGAATGCATGCCAGTCATAGGGATAGTGCAGGATTACTACGTATTACCATGAATTAAGAATGAATAAAACTAACATGATCAGATGAACCTTAACATCTTTTTGAGGGCCCCAAAGTTTACAGTTTTATATACACTTAACAGAATCATTTAACTTTGGGGCGCTTAAATAGATGGTTATGGTCATGACATCATACTGATTTTGAAAGCTCCTTATCCAATAAGACCTTAATCCCACCATAACCGCATGAGTGGCAGCATCCAGGTGAGCCTCAGATAGTGGCATCAATTTTGAAAATTAGAGCTCGATTCTTATTTGAAAATGGGTTTATGGGGCTGATCCTCACTGAGCCTTTTTATATGTGGACCACACCTTCCTTGCAGGGCCTACCTAGTTCCTAGATGCATGCCATTCACAGGGAAGGATAGGAAATAGGAATAGGTTTAAGGGTGGATAACACTTGAAAAAGAAAGGATGCTCATATCATTTAGCATAAACTATGTATAGCTACTTCTACATGTCAAGTATTTCAACATCATGCATCTGAGTTGAAAATAAATAAAACGATCAAATTAAAAACAAGCAATCAAACACATATATGAATGCTTAAATCACATTCGTATGAAATTATTTGATTTATTTCTCTGAAGCCCTCCCATTCCACTAGGAGGGTTAAAAGACTTGTATACCTCTTGTTTTCACCATAAATGAGTTTTAAATATGAAAAAAAACAAAACAAAAACTGGCGTGCAAGTGAAAGAGGGCAGAATGGGCCCGACAGGCCCTATTCTGGCTGAACATACTAGAATGAAGTGGAAATGTACAAGTAGTGTACAACTAAAAAAGGTGACCTGGAAATATGGAAAAAGAATACAGTGATGATTAGCATCCACCATCCAAATGAGTGTGAGTAAATTTCCATCTTTCTATAGACGCAATTTTTATATGCCTCCATCTTTTTTATGTGTAATCATAGTCCATGCCACCTTTAAATCAATATGAACCTGACTATCAAACCATCCTACCTTGATTTACCAGAAAGAGGTGTACTCCTTGCTTAAAGGAGCATGATGTGCACCTGATTATTACCAGATACACGAATAGATGCACCTATGTATTCATAGATAAATACATAAATAATGCCAGAAGTGCTCCTGTGCAATGGAACAATGTCCAAGACACCCTATGGGGCCCAGTTTGATGAATGCCAACTCATGAGGGGTAATGGCATGCGTAGATCAATGCTTGGGTAAGGCGTGGTTGAAGTTTGGCCCCGATAGTATCGATTTACATAAGTTAAAAGCCCATCAGCATTCCAGTTGTTGTAAAGATCAACAGCTAAGTCTAAGGCAGTTAGGGGGATTGGATGGAGGAGAAACTTCACACTTGAAATATTTCATCACCATCATTCATTAGAAATAAAAAATAAAAGAATAACCTTCACGATCCACTACCCCCATCAATTGGCACCCATCCAACTGGGTCTTACGGCAGTCCTTCCATCATTTCATCAGATACGATCAACTCTCTATGTGATCCAATTTTCAATTTGACAAACATTTTGGGATTCAAGGTCCTAGTATGGATTAGGGGTGGATCAAATATCAGCATAACCAAATGATCCTGATCACCTGTTTGAAGGCCTCAAACTCAAAGTACAACAATTTACATGTGTGGATTAAACTCCTAAAACATTGAGGATCTGAAATAGATGGTAAGAATCATCAAATTATGCTATTTTTTAAGGTAAGAAATCAGTCAAGATCAAACAGCGTCGTATGGGCAGCACAGGGTCCAGTAAATAGGTAAATGCAGTCTATTAATCTATGCAAAAATGAAATATATGGATTTTTCAATATTTACAATTTTTTCCATGTTTTGTCATTGAAAATCACATCACTGCAGTCTAACATGTGCTGCTCGTCGACTTCCCAGCTAAAACAACCTTCAATACCAAGATAATTTGAACCTTGGACAGTATAACTCAAACTTTAACAGAAAAACTCTAATATTCTAATTAACTCAATGAATTTGGACCCCTGAGCACTATTATTTAAAAACCTATTTCATGGTAATATAATTACCATCTTTCCAAAGAGAAAAATTATTTGACTAGTGATCATTAGTCTGATCAAAGCATGTTTCGTGATATACTCCATCCTCAATAAGGCTCATAGTTAGAACTGTTAAATAGGCCCAAGGCCCATGATCCAGTCCAGTCCAGCATGTTATCCTACGTGGTTTGATTGGGTCAAAGATTAACAAAGCTGTACATATTATCTTAATTAGATTGGTTTCCTAACTTAGAATAGCAATTGATGTAATTAGATTGGTTTCCTAACTTAGAGCCTTGATTAAGGCATGTAATACTCTATATATTGAGGCTCGATCTCCAAAGGAAGACACTCAATATAATACAATCTCAAAGCATTATATTATTTCAAGTTCCATTCGTGAGTTTGTGATGATATCAGAGCAAGGCTCAAGGCAGTCTAGATCTTAGACATCTTCCAAAGTATTAAGGGAATAGGAATAGAGAGAACAAGTCTCTCTCGCGCAACAAATAGATCCAGGATCTATTTTCAAGAAATTTCCAGCGACACAATAGCCAGCGACATTTCTTGCAGCGTCAGCAACATCCTGTTGGTGGCCCACCCCTAATCAATCAGATCAACTTCCGAAATCATCCCTTCATAATCGCCTGATATTGCTAAGTATATTGGTGATTTTTCCAGAATTTTTCAGTGACTCTAGGTTGGTGTTTTACTCATTCTCAAGATTTTCTAGAAATTTACATTGTTTTCATCAAGACCGTCCAAAATCTTGGATATTCAGTAGAATCTGATCAAACTTGTTTCAATAGAAGCCAGAATAGAGGGCTTCCAAGATCCGTCCTCTGATCTTTGGCCAGCACCTTTAGTGGGGCCCACATAGTGGATCTTCAGCCACTGACAGGGTCGTCTAGGGCTATTTTTTGCCAAATTAGTGTGCTGTGTTGTTCCGTTTCTTCCTGCTTGGTTGGATTGGGTTTTCTCCACACAAGAAAGACATCCTACATATTTTCTTTTGTTTGTGGCTAGTTTTTATCACTGTTCAATCGATTTGTTACCAATTTCGATTTGAGATGGAAAAATCTGAAGTTACCTTGATCCGATTCACAGGAAAAAATTACTCTGCTTGGTCTTTCCAGTTCCAAATCTACCTTGAAGTTAAGCAATTGTGGGGCTATATTTCTAGATCTGACCCTAAACCCACTGAAGATGAGAATAAAATATCCCCTTGGCATACCAAAGATGCCAAAATCAAATCACGGATGCTTGGATCCGTTGAGCCACATCTGATAATGAACCTCAAACCTTACCCAACTTCTAAAGACATGTGGGGGTATCTGAAGAAAGTGTACCATCAAGATAACTCAGCACGTCAATTTCATCTTAAATGTGTGATTGCTGAATATGCACAAGGGACCTTGTCGATACAAGACTACTATTCGGGATTCCGAACCCTATGGTCAGAATACCATAGTATTAAATATGCGGATGTGGCTGCTGACATTTGATCGTAATTCACGATCTTCAGGCCTCTAGTCAGAGGGATCAATTTTTGATGAAATTACGGAATGAATATGAAAGTGTCCAATCAGCCCTGATGAATCGAACGCCATTACCATCCTTGGATGTATGGTTGAATGAACTCCTCCGCGAAGAACAGCGTATTGCGACCTCGGCCCATATAGCTCAACAACAGACTGAGACCTATTCAGTAGCATTCTCGGCAAATAAGGCTTCTCAGCCTCCGCCTCGAGACTTGAGCAAAACGCAATGTTACAGTTGTCAAAAATTTGGGCGCATTGCTACTCAATGTAAACAGAAGATTTGCAGTTACTGTAAAAAGTTGGGACATATCATCTCTGAATGTCGCCGTCGCCTACAACGTCCATCATCACAGTCTCAGACTCCACATGCTTATGTTGTTTCTTCGGTTATGCCTGCTCCTACATCTCCACCCTCACAGCCTGGGCCCTCATCCTCTCTTACTCCAGAATTAGTTCAACAAATGATTGTCAATGCCCTTTCTGCTTTTGGTCTCTCAGGTACCTCATCTCCATCTTCTACTTGGTTTCTTGATTCCGGGGCGTCTAATCATATGACATATTCCCGTAACCCACTCTCCAATGTGACAAGATACAATGGCAATCTTCAGATACAAACTGCTAACGGAGGCAATGTTCCCATTACTACTCTCGGAGATATCCCTGGTCCCATCCCATTGAAAAATGTTTACCTTTGTCCCAATTTAACTTCAAACCTATTGTCAATTGGGCAACTTGTTGAAAATAATTGTAACATATCTTTTTCTTCTCTGGTTGTGTTGTGCAGGACCAGATGTCTGGGAAGGAGATCGTGAGGGGGCCCAAGTGTGGATGCTTGTTTCTGCTGGATTTTTCTAAAATTTCTAGGAATAAATTTAACAATGATGTGTTTTGCTTTTCTATTAGAGATAACTGCCAATTGTGGCATAATAGACTCGGATACCCTAATTTCAAGGCTTTGTCCCTTATGTTAAATTCTGGTTTATTAAATAAATCTATTGGCTTTTCTTCTTGTGTGCCTTTTGATTGTGCTACTTGTAAAATGGGAAAGAGCAAAACTCTTCCTTTTCCTATTTCCATTTGATTGCGCTACTTGTAAAATGGGAAAGAGCAAAACTCTTCATTTTCCTATTTCCACTTCACACAACACTCAGTGTTTTGATTTAGTTCATAGCGATGTATGGGGAATTGCTCCAGCTCTTTCTCACGCTCACTATAAATACTATGACTTCTATTGATGATTTCAATCGATTCACACGAGTTTACTTTCTGCATTCTAAATCTGATGTTTTCAATGTTTTTAAAATCTTTTTAGCTTATGTTGAGAATCAATTTTCTACCTGCATCAAAATCTTGCGATCTGATTCGGGTAGGGAATGTGTCCTCAAATTTTAATAGTTTTTGCAAAATAAAGGCATTATTTCTCAAAAAACTTGTCCTTATACTCCTCAGCAAAATGGAGTCGCTGAAAGGAAAAATAGACATCTCCATGATGTCACTCGTTCCTTTCTTCTTGAATCATCGGTTTCTACTCATTTTTGGTACGTCATCAAACTCTATTGAAAATCAGAGCCCGTATTATCGATTGTACAAGACATCTCCATCCTATGATGATCTTCATGTTTTTGGCTCAGTTTGTTTTGTGCACTTGAATCCTTAAGAGAGAACCAAACTTACCGCACAATCAACTCAGTGCGTGTTTTTAGGATATGCGCCCTTCCAAAAAGGGTTCATTTGCTATAATTCTCACATTCTTCGCTTACGTACCTCTAGGAATGTCGTCTTTTTTTAATAACAATATTTTTTTTCAAAAACACCTTGATCCTCCTGACTCCTCTTTGGTGTCTTTACTTGGTTTTCTGACAACACGTCAGTTGTTCGTTATAATCCTAACTTTGTGTATCACAGACGGAATAGAGAAGCGCCTCCCAGGGATCCCCCTCCTGATCTTCCTCCAGCATCCGGTCCACATCCGGCACTTGGTCCATCTAGACATCCTTCATTGCATCGCTCCACTCACATTTCGGTACCACCAGACCGCTATGGGTTCTCACATACTTCCTTAATGGCTACTATGTCTTCCTCTTCCATCCCCCTATCCTGTTCTCAGGCTGTGCAGCACCAATGTTGGAACAAGGCTATGCAAGATGAATTGGATGCTTTAGAGCAAAATCATATACATGGGATATTGTCCCGTCTCCTATGGGTGTCAAACCTATTGGCTGTAAGTGGATTTTCTCTCAAGTTAAAATTAGATGACACTTTAGATCGCTATAAGGCGCGCCTTATCGCTCTTGAAAATCGGCAGGAATATGGCATTGATTATTATGTAACTTTTGCTCCCGTCGCCAAGATGACCACCGTACGCATAATTCTTGTTGTTGTTACATCTCAGTCCTGGCCTCTATATCAAATGGATGTCAAAAATGCATTTCTTCATGGTGATCTCAAAGAAGACATTTATATGTGTCTGCCTCAGGGGTCCTCATCCGGGAAGGGTATGGTTGCCAAACTCCGTCGCTCCCTGTATGGTCTGAAACAAGTTCCTCGCACATGGTTTGAGAAATTTCAAGATGCTCTTCTCCGCTTGGATTTTCATGCGAGCCAGTATGATCCTTCTATGTTTTTACATCATGCTCCGTCTGGGATTACTTTGCTACTTGTCTACGCTGATGACATAGTGATTACTGGTCCAAATGCACAAATGATTCAGGAACTCCAAGCTTCTCTTAATCAGACATTTCACATGAAGGATCTCAGCCCTTTAAACCATTTCCTCGGTCTTGAAGTTCATCAATCGACTAAAGGTATAGTTCTTAATCAACACAAATACACGGTTGATCTCATTGACTTTGCTGGCCTTACTGCTTCAGCTCCAATAGATACGCCGGTCAAAGTGTCAAACTCAGTAAAGAAGAGGGTGACCTTCTTCCAGATCCTACCACATATCGCCAGTTAGTTGGTAGCTTGATCTACCTCATGATCACTTGTCCTGATATCTCCTATGCGGTCAACTTAATGAGTCAGTTCATGACTGATGCAGTCCTAGGGTTAGGATTGCAAGTGCCGGGCACAATTAAGGTTCCCACGGGAACAATCACATGATGAAGAGAGCTCTCCAACAATAAACCCGCGAAAAGGGAATTTCTATTAACTCAATCTCTGAGATTACCTATTTCTACAATGTCATATTTATAAGAAAAGAAACTTAAGGGCTAAGAAAGAAATCTAAACCAAACCAGGAAACCAAATAATAATTAGAAACTAATCCTAATTGTACTCTTGCTATAATAAAACTAATAATAATTAAAATTAGAATATTATGGGTCCCACATGTGGCCCACGAGTCTTGTTGTAATGATGTGGTATTTATTGCTGCTGCATCATTCTCCCCAGGTTGGAAAAGAGTTCGACCTCGAACTCGGCTCTTCTTCTTGATGTTACTTCTGTAGATAGTGTGCACATGAAGCACATCCTTGGTAAGACGAGAACTTGACCCTTGCTTTGGTGGTGTCGGCTTCATAGGACGGAGTGTGACTTGCTTTTCACCATGCATGAATGTGTAAGTGTTGTTGCGCATGCCATTAGTTCCATTCTTGTCATACATCCACGGACGACCCAACAAGATATCACAACTATCCATGGGTACCACATTACACTAAACTGTATCTATATAATCTGCATCAATGGAAAAGGTAACTGGGCATGCATATCGGACTTGCACTTCATCACCTGTCATTTACCATCTAGCAAAATAAGGACGATGATGCTTCCGAACTTTCAGCTGCAAGCGATCCACAAAAGCTTGGGATATAATATTCTGACAACTGCCTCCATCAATGACTACCGTGCATTCCTGACCATTGACTGTTCCTTTGGAGCGGAAAATATTTTCTCGCGACCACTTAGTCGCAGTAGTTGATGTAGCATCGGTGATGACCATGAGAGATTCACCTTCAACTGCATTGTAAATCTCTAATTCTTCTGTCTCAACTGCAACCTCTTTTTCTTTAGGATCATCTGGGACATCATTCTCAATGAAGTGGATGCATTTGGGACATTCCCTTGCACGATGCCCTTGTTGGTGACAATTAAAGCATGTGATCCTATTTTGACCTTCGGGCTTGGTAAATTCTTTCTCCGATGAATCACTCGGCTTAGAACCTGCAATTGAAGAATTCTTCTGCATAACCCATTTAGAGGCATTAAGTTTTCTGGCTTGATAATGTGCAATTCCCTCAGCTTTGATAGCATGCTGAACAATCTCATCAATATTATCAAAATGCTTGAATGTGAAGATATCTTGTATGTCAAGTGTGAGCCCATTAAAGTATCTGTCAACTAATACATCCTCATCTTCATTCAAACCACAACGAGCTTGCATGGTCATAAACTCCTCAGAATACTCAACAACTGTCTTAGATCCTTGTTTCAAGTATTGAAAACGTGAACGCAGATCTCTGGAGTAATTGACAGGCAGAAATTTTTGTTTCAGCAGATTTTTCATCTCGGCCCACGTGTCAACAGGGTCAATTTGTTGGTATCTTCTCTTCTTTTGCAATTCGGCCCACCATATCGTAGTATAATTGCGAAATCGAGTTGCCACCAGTGTAATCTTATGACCATCCACCATTGGTTTATGTGCAAAAATATTTTCAATGCACACTAACCAATCCAAGAATTCATCTGGCTTCAATTTCCCATCATATTTGGGAATCACAAGTTTAATACCCAAATCTCAATCAACATTTACTACATGTGGATCTCGTTGATTCCGAACATGTCCATCATCTCGATGATTATCCACACGCCGATTGGTTTCCAAATTGGTTAATCGGGTTTCAATCCGTTCAAGAGTCGCTTGCATTTGAACCATCATTGCGGATATTTGATGAACAGTTACCGACAATTGCACAACAGTTCCCCTCAAATCATCATCATTGTGTGAGGAAGACTCCGCGTCAATCTGCTTCTTGGGAGGCATTTTTGCTTAATACAAATTTAAAATTTCTGACTAACCTGATGTGTAGATCTGCTTTCCACGATCACGCTGGTGAAAACGGATCGAAAATTTGACGGCGGATGGCTGTGATAGTGCGGAAACAAGATCCAACGGTTGAGCTTGGTCAAATTTTGCTGCTGACTGAGTTCTGCGGATGGTACTGGGCCTCTTGTGTGAATGGGTCAGGATCATAAATCAACTTGAACCCCTGGGATGGACTTGGCCCAAATTTAGATGAGGCCCCAAGTGGCTGGCACATGTGTGCTTCTTCTCGGGATTTGTGTAGAGAAGAAGGAAAAACGAAGGAAGGGTGCTGAGTTCCCTTCCTCGTTCTCTCTCAACTGACGAAGACAAAACGAAGGGTGGGGCCGTGGGGGAATGCAGCCTTTCGACCAGCGACTAGCGACGAAGAGGGAGAAGTGGCGCTTGCTGCTTTCCGACCAGCGACGGGCGCTTGCTACTGGTGGGGTGCTGGGACGATTGGAGAGAGGAGGTGCTTGCGGATCAGGTGGCGCTTGCAGTAGGGCGACCGTGTTGCACGGTACACCTTCTTCTCTTCTCTGTTCTTCTTCGCTCTTTCTGCTTTTTCTTTTTTTTTTTTTGTTGGTTGGGTGGGGATTTCTGTGGGAGGAAGGCGAGTGGTTGTGGGGGTGTGGTCCAGGCTGGGTTTTGGCGGACGAAGTTGGTTTGGGATCTGGCTGAAGAAAGGGGCAGTTGGCGGTGGTGCAGGAAGATGAGGGATGCTCGTCTGGGGCGGGTGGGTTATGGGAGTGGGGTTGGGTTCGACCGTCGGTTCAGTGATGGGCTGGGTTGAGGCGGCAAGAGGGGTTTGCTGGACAATGGGTGCTGTGATGGGCTTCGGTTGTTTGGGAATGTTTCGTCACAGGGGACTGACGAAGGGCTGGGTCAGTGATGGTTTGGTGAGATGGGTTTAGGGTTTTGATTTCGGTGGTCTGGGGATGGTGATGGGATAGGGGTAACACGCCAACGATCGAGGGAGCGTTCGGCTCTGATACCAATTGATGCAGTCCTAGGGTTAGGATTACAAGTGCCGGGCACAATTAAGGTTCCCACGGGAACAATCACACGATGAAGAGAGCTCTCCAACGATAAACCCGCAAAAAGGGAATTTCTATTAACTCAATCTCTGAGATTACCAATTTCTACAATGTCATATTTATAAGAAAAGAAACTTAAGGGCTAAGAAAGCAATCTAAACCAAACCAGGAAACCAGATAATAATTAGAAACTAATCCTAATTATACTCTTGCTAAAATAAAACTAATAATAATTAAAATTAGAATTTCATGGGTCCCACATGTGGCCTACGAGTCTTGTTGTAATGATGTGGTATTGCTGCCGGATCAATGACTGTTCCTCGTCACCTTCATATGGCTACTGCTCGCCGCATCATTAGGTACCTTATTCGCAGACCGACTCACGGGTTGTTTTTTCCATCCGACAATCCTGTCTCTCAAAGCTTTTATTCAGATGCTGATTGGGCTGGTTGTCCGAATACTCGCAGATCAACAACATGATGGTGCATGTTTTTGGGTGATAGTCTGATTTCCTGGAAATGCAAGAAACATGAGAAAGTTTCCAAATCATCTACCGAGGCTGAGTACCAAGCCATGTCTGCTAAATGCTCCGAAATTCTTTGGTTCCAAAGTCTGCTCTCTGACATTGGATTTCCAGCAGCCGGAGCTACCCCCTCTATGCAGATAATACAAGTGCAATTCGGATTACTGAAAATCCGATTTTTCATGAGCGCACTAAACACATCGAAGTTGATTGTCACTTCATACATGATGAGTTTAAACGTGATGCCATTAGCCTTCCACATGTCTCCACTGAGCTTCAAATTGCTGAAATTCTCACTAAAGGTCAAATTGATGCTTGTTGATTCTCCCGCATCAATTTGAGGGGGGTGTTAAGCAGGCCCAAGGCCCATAATCCAGTCCAGTCCAGCATGTTATCCTACGTGGTTTGATTGGGTCAAAGATTAACACAGTTGTACATATTATCTTAATTAGATTGGTTTCCTAACTTAGGATAGCAATTGATGTAATTAGATTGGTTTCCTAACTTAGAGCCTTCATTAAGGCATGTAATACTCTATATATTGAGGCTCGATCTCCAAAGGAAGACACTCAATATAATACAATCTCAAAGCATTATATTATTTCAAGTTCCATTCGTGAGTTTGTGAAGAACAATATGGATTGACAAGGTTGTCTGACATGTGGAAAGTGGATGAGTCCACAGACTCTTGTGTTGTTCAAGAAGCGCGATCATTTCCTCTGTGTGCGTTAAAGCTACAAGAATTCTAGTAATATACAAGAGCTAAAAGATAACATTCAAATAACTAGATGACATACATTTTACATATAAAGCATGCGAACAAACAATATTTAGATCAAGGAAGATTCTCGGTTCTCACAAATTATGGCACTCAAGAGATAAAGCTAAAACAATGAAAATATAACATGACATGTACCACATGCAAGATTGTTACTTACGAATTCATAAGAACAAATCATAAAATAAGCATTGTTGTAAAACTGAGATAATAATTATCATGCAAACCAACATCGGTGCATCAATATGCACTGCAAAGATGTCATGTGCTATGGAAAGATAATCAGCTATGGAAATATATGAATCAAATAATAATCAGACAAGGCTCAACCTCTCACTCAGCCGTGCAAAGTTCAGCTTTATATCAATATAGTTGAGGATACAGCATCCTCAAGTTTGCATGAGAAAGTTTACCGCAAGAAAGAGCTACCTATGTATTTGAATAGAAAAAAGCTCATAAAACTGTTTTTGGCAAATAAATTACATCTAGACAGAGTCCTCCATCGCTCCACCCATCAATTTTTGAACGTCCACATTGACCTGAAGAAATCAATGCCCTGAGGCCCGCAAACCACAACTCCGCTTCAAGTTTATCTTTGCAAATCTTAAAAGCAACAGAAGAACACATTGAAAACATGATAATAAGTACATAGAAACTTAACAGATAAACCTTTAAAAAGAATATCAAAATTGTAGTACTAACCAGATCTAGTGATCGTCTGCCATTGTTGTATATTAGAGAAAATGACAAGTAATCCTTCTCGGGACACAAATATCGTTGGAAGACGGCCTGAAAGTAAGCATTAAGAAAAATTAAAAACAGAATAAATGAAGGGACCCGTATACTCGCACCAACAATAATTTATTTAATTTTCTCAGTTATCAACATAAAATGATAAAAAAAAAAGTAATATAATTATAGCATAAAAGATACATAGATAATCTCACAGTTCTTTGTCCAGGGATAATTTTTGAGACAGAAGCTAACTTCAATTTTCTTTCTCCACTGCTTGAAAACCAGATCAATGAAGACTCATCCTGCAGTTCATGAATAAATAAAATTACATTAAGAAAACTCGGTCGGCCAACAGAGGCCCTGACATTTCTCTAGATGCAAGACATGTTAGCAATTTTTAAATACATATGTATTCATGGTCCAAGTATGAAATCAAAAGAACATCACATCCATAACCAACGAAGTGGCCCTAAAGAAATATTTTTAGCTTTATTTGCATGACATCAGTCTTTCTTTTACCATCTTTGAATGATTTGAGTAGTTGTCAAAAACTTAGAAGGTGAAAAGAAGTGAAATGCATGTAGAGCACCACCAGATTCGGTGCTCCTGACAACACAGAACCATAACTAGAGCATCCTTCATTCTTTGCTATGGAATTAAAACTCAGCCAACCCCAAGTTGACTCAAAATTCAGAACCTGCCGCGTTGAATCACCCTCTCGAGACTCTTCTCTTACTAATTCCTATAAAGAATGGCCTTTAAAATATCTTTTCTCCCTATTTTCTTGTTGGAAGAAGCTTTTGGAAGATTTATGGGGATCTTTTACGCTGATTTTAGAAGGTTAAAACCAAATTGTGGAAGATCTAAGCAATCAAAAATGGGATGCACTCTTCATTATTAAGTAAAAAAAATGAAAACTTATACTTAATTCGTCATACTAAGTCTTATAATTTTATATTTATAGGACATTATTTTTCGATTTTTCAGATTTTCTATCACATTTTCCAACATTTTTAGAGGGTTTTGAGCTTTACAAATTACAATGCAACTCGGTCTAACTCAATCGAGTCGACTCAACTCAAGTGACAACAATTTGCTCCCCAAGTCTGATTTTTAAAACCTTGTTCTATGCTCTCACATGTGATTTTCTATTAACCAAATAGAAGATTTTATAGATGATCATAAACTTAATAAAAGGGATCTTATACATAAACACACCCCTATATAAGAGGATTACAATCAGCGTGTTCATTTTAGGATATACATACATGAGTTAACCACAAGTGGTAAGACAATTCTTTCAACAGTTGGATCTTTCTCAGCTTCACTTCTAAGAAGTTCATCGTTTTAGTTAGGTCTCTAAAAGCTTAAATATATCATTTATGAGAGCTCTGATACTCTCGAGCTTTGATCATAGCCACATATTTCTAAAGGTCTTCCGTTTGGAAATCTTCGATCGAGAAGGTCAACTGCTTAGCGGTGTGATTTTTTTATTTTTTTTTTGGTGTATGTGTTTGTGTGTGTTTAGTAGTGGTGTTCCATGGTTCTGTTTTTGGGGTGAAAAGCTTGTCGATATTAGTGCGCATGTACTACTAACTTTTTTATGAAAGTTACCATTCAAAAAAAAAAAAAAATGATGAGAGTTTTTGGAAGGGTTCTCAGATTCACTAAATGCATTTTTTACTTAACCGTCATTTGCGTTGTTCAATTCAGGCCTAAACCAGTTTTCTAGCTCACCTTGCCTAATTCTTTACATTATCATACATTACAATTGAAAAGTCCAAGAAGCAAGGGCCAGGGATCCTTTTGATGTGGCGTTGCTTGTGTTGTGGAAATATTTAATGTACTAGAAACGGGCTTCAACTTTTAATAGAAACAAAACATGCCCTAGAAGTCAAAGATGAGAGCCAAAAATACCAAAATAGATTCATTCCATTAGAAATATTAAAATTCCAAAAATTATTGAGAAGTCCCCACAGAAAATTGCTATCTATAAAGCGAGCACACGTACTAGATGGCATAATCATTCATTGATTCAAGCTTGCTTAATGGAAAAAAAAAAAAAGATAAGTAAAAACAATATTACTATGAACAAGCTAAATTTCCAAAGAAAGCGAGTCAGGTAACAAACTCACATTTGAAAGTCTGAACGGATAGAACTTTGGCTTCCCCTTACGACCATACTTGAGCAATTGAGCACCTTTCTTCAAAGCATTCAGTGCCTTCAAAAATAAAGCAATTAGAATTAGACAACCAATTTTGTATAGGAAACTAGTTCTTCGTCAAGTCATGAGTTGTAAGTTCTGTTGGAACCCTGAGATCATTAACATGAAAATGAAGCTAAGGGCTCTTCTGGATGCATAAAATCCCGGTGTCCATGAATTCTTGTGCCCTTGAAAGCTAAATGCCAATGGACAGGACTCATCAAAAACTAACTTGACAAATGAACTCCATGGAGTCCGCCTCAGAAAACTGCATAGCACAACCAATTGTAAGAGTACTCTGGAATATACTTACTTTCATGGATTCTAAGGGACAAGTCGTAAGGTATTTTTAAAGCATGCCACATTGCATAGCACAACCTCATTGCTCTTCTTAAACCAAGAGAGATGGTTAGGTGTAGGATGTCATTTGACCAGTAAAGTCATGAATATCAGCAATATTTTGGAAGCATTGTGATATCGCAATGCCGTGATAACATCAAAATATTGTGAGGCTTGAATATCGGTGATATTTTTGAAGTATTGTCATATCACCATGACGTAATAACATCACAATATTTTCCAAATATTGTCAGGTTTGTTTGCAATAAAATCGCAAAGATTATGGTAAGGCTCTTCATATATTTTGAAAAGTCACCATTCAAAAATATATATTTTGGAAAATCTTTTCCTTCTAAAGTTAAAACTTTTTTTTTATCTGCAACATGAATTGAACCAACAACCTCAAGGTTGAAATAGTGAGCAAAATGAAAACTTTTAACATAGTATTCATAAGAAAACTATCAACTTTTAATTATAAACAACTAACACATGTTAATATACCATTAATATATGTTGATATCCAAATGCATTGTTTGAAAGTGTTGAGTAAATATGTATAACAATAAAACAAAAATAGACATATTGCATGTAGAAGCTCATCTATCATGAGATAAATGGCCCATCATAGCACCTCTGGTGCTTTTCTTTTTAATATATTTTCACCATTTCTTATATTATTTAAGATTTATATATTTATTAACTACAATTTATTTTTAATTATTTAAACTTATTATTTTCTAGAACATTTTCCCAATAATATTTTGAGAAATCCATATTTAAAAAATATCCCAATAATTTCTCAAAACAAAATTTGCGAGAATGATATTTGTGGCCACTACCAGTATCTCGAGTTTATTTATAATTTCATGCAAGACTCCCTCATCTATGATCATCTGCCATAGCCATCGTTACAACATGAACATTCAGTGGAAATTGCTTCACCTTTGACAATCTTTCTCAAAGGAAGCTCTAGCTGCTGTCGGGCTTTTATGAATGACTAGAAATCACTTTTAATTTGGGACTAGTAATAACTTGGTATCTCCATAAGTGATAACTTCTTCCTCCTCAATCTTAGTTACATCAAAATTGGGTCATTAACTTCTTCACCAGGTGTCCCCACTTATCTTCATTTCATGAGCTTTCTTCCACCACATTTACCACCCTTTTTTGGCATTCAAATGAGATATAGCCCATACGATTGCATTTGAAACATTTAAGAGCAGCTTTCACTTTGCCCCCGTCATCCATTTCAGCCACATTATGACTATGGAGTGAGTGATAGTCAATCAAGCCTGAACATCCTAGGTTCGCAGCTTGGCACCTTGGAAACTTCGCAAACCAACTTCCAAATAGATCTACTTGCAACACATTTGGAACTATGTGGACCTCTCCATTGATGCTTGTTAACCACTATAAGCCATTAGCAAGCCTCAGTCACGTTTCATAATGGGTGAATGGAAAAAAAAAAAAAAAAGTCTTGCATTGTTGCTTGTAAACCACTCAAATAACAAGGACCAGCTGTTGTTTCACATCTCTTTCTTATCACTCGTACCGAGCTATAAGATAATACTAATAGAATTCCTGAATAAATTTGTTTCTACTCTAGCATCCCTGCCACAGATTAAAGGTGTTGAACTAAAGCTTATTCATCGTTACGGTTAAAAGGGAGAAAGTAAGCCTTCGTCCACTTCATTATTTTGTCCCAACTGTGGTTTGTCCCTTACCTTTGCACTCCCTCCTCTTATTAAGCCGATATTGCACCAGGCCATTGCCCGTTTCTGAAGCTTAGGCCCAACAGTTCAACTTTATATCGGACAGATCTTTGTAGTCAGAAACCCTTTCCACTGCACTCAACCAATCTAGGAACTCATCCTCGAAGAATTCAGCAATCCCCAATTTTACTTCAACTTCTTCACCCCTCTCATTAGGATAATCATGACACCCATAACATGCTTCTCTACCGTTAGAGAGTGGTCATAAAACTCACAGAGGACTTTCTCCCTCTTGCTTGAGGACAAATTCTCCAAGCCTCACAAGGCAGGGGTTAAGAACTTCTCCTTGCTTTCTCAGCTTTCGAGTTTCCAAGTCCTTGACATCAGCTAGTTTAATCACTCCCAGTTACACGAACAACAATTCTACACCCACATATAAATATTCCTGTCACTCCCAGTTACACGAACAACAATTCTACACCCACATATAAATATTCCTGTCACTCCCAGTTACACGAACAACAATTCTACACCCACATATAAATATTCCTGTTTAGAACAGCACTCTGATCTCTCCAAAGATGCAGAACCTTGTGGCCCTAACACCATTCCAAGAAATCCAAGTCCACGCAGCCCACCTTGACAGGTTCTCAAACATCCCCAAATCCAAAGAGAAACAAAACTAAAGGCAAAACCAAGATATACTCATATGAAATAGCCCCCAAAATGTTGATTCCCATGCCCCCACAATCAACCCAATAAGGTTCACGCGTCCAAAACCCTAGGTTTCATGCAAGTCTGAATAATCAATCATGAAACCCCTAAAAATGCAATCTTGTCCATAAGATTGAACTATTGACACTTTAATCTCGGTCATTGCAACTAAATTAAACGCAAAAAACACATAAACAACAAGATCAACCACTCCACAAAAGATACACTAGAAAAATAAAATCTACTCAAACCCTTACCTGCTCAATGTCTCGGTCGGCATTCCCGTAGCTAACAAGATCTGCCATTCCATGTGCGAGGCCTTCCGAAACGCCACCCGCATCGATCGTGGAGAGATTGCAGTCATCATAGATGACAAACTCCTCCTCGGACGATCATCAATAAGCAGCTCGTCTAAGCTCCTCTTCTCCCCAAAAAAAAATCAAATAGTCGAAGAATACAACGAACAGCAACAAAGAAGACAACGACGAAGATGTAAAAGCTATGGAAACCACAGATTTCCAGATCTACTGCAAATCTCTGAACGTAGAAATGGAATGAAATGAAAGCACACAAAAACCCCAACCAAAAGCTTCGAAGAACCTTCGAGAGAGAGACGGCTTCGAGCTCGAGTCGTCTCTCTTTCTACTTCTCCTTCTCTTGGTCTGAGTTGGTGTGGGGAAGGAGAAGGTGGTTTTCCGACAGGGGAATGGCGGTTTCGGGGTGGGGTTTTTTTTTTGAACGGGAGGGCGGCAGGCTGCGGACACGGTCGTCGGAAAACCGGGGGCAGTACGGGAAGAGAGAAAATCTGTCAGTGAGGATGAAGAATCGGATTTAACTTAGTGGTCGCGTCCGTAAATACACCAGTCAAAGACGAAGGAGGACTATGGACTCGTACTCTCTCACATGTGCGTTTATACATTAAAAGGTGCAACCACTCTTGACCATACTGTAGCTTGACATGTCAATGGACCCGATTGCTCTCTTGTCTCATGCTTGACCTCCAATTGCAGATCTTCTCACTTTTTTGACCCGACTGATAATCGGTTTTGGCTGTGTCGTGTTTGAATTTAGGGTTCGAAACGGGTATTTGTATTTTTTATTATTATATGAAAATTTTAATTTGAAAATTTCAGGTTTTAAATCTATTTTAAATTTGATTGATAAATGGATTAGAGCCTAAAAATCATTTTAGGCTTTGATTCATAAATGGGTCCGATTCTGAGTCCATATAGATTTCGACTCGTAAACCGACGTGTGAGTATTTGATATCGTAAATTATATCTCAAGATTTACTCTCTTTTTTTATATTTTTATGTATAATATTAGATGTAGTAGACTTGATGCACTATTTTAAATTAAATGATATATTTATTTTAAAAATAATAATAATAAATAAAGAGAAATTAGAATCGATTTTAGAATTATATTTTAGTCTTTTAGTGGATTGAAACTGTGTCTAAAACCAACAAAATAGGTTCTGAATAAAAATCGAATCTGAAATCATTATTTAAAATTTGGTCCAGGTCTAAATTAAATATGGTTCCCACCGGAACCTTCCATTTGAAAACCTATATTTGATGAAATTAGAATAGTCTAAATCTAGAATCTAGATACAAGGAAAATGTAGTGAAAGTAATAAATGGGGTGTGATTTTAAGGGCTTATTTATGCTTGTCACGCTGCTGTACATGAAAGAAGTCATGTTCTGTTTATTGACTTTAGAAAGGTTTTCACACACCAACAATTTTTGGGAGGCAGACTTGATAGCCAGCTGGGTGTGTCTGGTTTGAGCTAGGAAATTACAAACATTTATGTCAGATACTTGGTTTTGATGGTGCTAGTGGTGCTGAAGGATTTATTTCTTACTGGCTCCAAGCAGTAAGGCGTTGTTAATCTTCCTTTCTTGGGAGCACCACCCCCGTCATGTGCTCTGATGTATGCGAGCGTGCGTTGCAGCGAATGGCTGAAGGCATGGGGCGTTGCCTTTGCATGAAGGTCAAGATACTTGATATGAAAAGCCTATACTAGAAAAGTCTAGCCTAATTAGGTGGCCTAGAATGCTTAGAATGATGTAAATGTTGACATCTGTGATGGGATCCACGTGTGTCCCACGTTGGTCGGCCTCTTGTTAATCTTCTCTTCCTATTTACCATTCTTAGTGGTTGATTCTTCCATTATCAAAGCTTCTTATGTATCTTCTTAAAGCTTATAGTGAAGTGGTTTGGAGTAGTACAGAATTATGTTCTATGAATGGGAACTTTCTTGCAGTTCATGATGAATGGCTACGAAAAGGGGTAAAAGATGAATTTGTGGATGCTCCCTTCAGATCAGATAAATGGGGCATTTTCCTCCATTGCGTGTACTTTATTTGCACGTGCTTTTTTTAAGAAAATTTACTCATATTTGAAGTCAGTATCATGCATCTCTTCTAGAGTTGTAAATGGGTCGGTTCGGTTCCATTTTAGAATTAGTTTTTTTGCTAAAAAAAAAAGAACTGTAATCATATATAGGATAGGTCTGGATCCGGGTCCGATTCTGGATTTAGATAGAAAATAAAATTAAAAAAATATAAATTATATTAAAAATTGAGATAATATGTCGGATCCACGGTGGAACCGGACACTAACCCATTCACTTATCAACCGCTTTTGTTATTTTGTATTTTTCATACTTACAAAAACTAATTGTATTCTTTTGACTTAAATATGATGGTTTGACCAAAATGATGCAACATAAGAATGATGAGAGTGCCACGTATCATTGGAACGTCCTATTCGATTCATGGCCAAGGTGAACTAACATATCCCACGACCTCATTAGGCAACAAGAGGGTTCATGTTCATATAATTGGATGCAGGTCATTGATTTTTCAATGCTTGAAAACTTCTCCAATCGTTCTTTCAATGTTCTTGTGGCACTTGAACTTCTTGATAAATTGGTTCTGCACTTAATGAGCATAAAAAGGCTCTTTTAAGTGTATCATAGATGGGGTTGATCAAGCAATAAAATGGGTTCTGTGACAAGTCCAAAGGGAAGTCTAAAATTTGACAACATAATCTAATCACTTGAGAAAACGCATTCCTATAACCACACCCGAAAGCCTAAAGATTAAAATATCATTGAAGAAAACCTAAGTCCGTTTTGGATAATTCGTTTGTAAAGTGAATTGAAATAAATTATCACTTTAATAGACAAGAAAATAAGAAGAGTATATAAAAAAAGTATAAAATTTTAAATTTCACCTACATGACTTTTTGTCGTTTGTAGAATGAGATTTTTTTTTTTTTTTTTGATAAAAAGGAGAGCCTCTTGTCATTTGGTAGAATGAGATAATAATTGTTTAACTAGGGGTGTAATGGTTCGGTTAATCATTTGTTTTGAAAAAATTGTTAACCGAACATTATTTTACGGTTTTTTAATTTTTAAAAGCCACAATCGTAATCATACCATAAAAAATCATTAAAAATCAAACAGCGGTTAACCGTGTTAAACGGTCCATTTACGGTTATTAATTTAAAAAATTATATCTTTACTGTTTGACTCTACATATAGAACAACACTATTATTTTTTACATATCAAACAAAAACAACACTATCATTTTCACGAAAATAAATACAACTAAAAGTCTAAAATGATACTACAAAATATCTACCATTCAATACATTTAGGCCCTTTAGTTTTTTTTTATTAGTATAAACCGAATCATATTTTGCGGTTCGGTTCGGTTAATTACCGTGAGTCAAGACTAAAAACCATAACCGAACAAGACTAAAAACCATAATCGAACCGTAAAACACGGTTTTCCAACTTTAATAACTGTAGTCATAACCGAACCGTGAAACACGGTTATTAACTGTCGGTTTGGTTCAATCAGTTAAACGATTTTTTTTTTACACCCATATGTTTAACTTTAAGAAAATAAAAAAAATGACTTTTGAAATTTATACTTTTTGATACGATCTATTATTTTTATTTTATTTTAATGTGATTATTCATTTCAATTCGCTTTATAAGTGAATTATCCAAACATGCGATTAAGAGCCTTTTAAATACCTTTTGGGCTTGTTTGGCAACTCTACTAATAGAGTCGAGTAAAATAAAGCCCTCATTTTTATAAAAAAATAAAGTCACATCAAAAGTACTTTAATTCAAATTTTCCACCATATTAAAAAAATTAAAAAAGCAACACATTTTCTCTATTAAAAGATTAAAAAAACTCAACTTCCCAATACAAAAAATAAAAAATATTCAATCACAAAACAACTAAAAATAAATATCATTATAACCCAATTATATTTTATTCTTTATTCAAAATAATATTTACTTCACTCAATTACATTAATAAAGTCCTCAAACTGTGAGAATGATGTGAAATACAGCGTCAAAAGTCAAATAAAATGCTGCAAAAACACTATTAAAAAAAAACGTGCAAACAAACAAAAATTGCAGGCCAAAGGTCATAAAACTGTCCTAAAGAGAGGCTATTTATAAGTATTCAAGGATCAAGAGTCCTTCTAGAAATCAAATTTTTGGGAAGCAAAAATTCAATGGGTTCATGCCAACCTTCAACGTCAATAACTGCCTGGTAGTTGCTTTAACCGTCGTATCATGACCCAATGGATCCCTTTGTAAAGGTGCCAAGTGGCAAATGGCTGGCACATGGTGGAGTGCTAGCATGACAGTCCATGGGCCTACGGGCAAAGAGTTGTATGCAACCTCAGGCATAACCATCGTTCGTTCCATATAAAGGCTCAGGGTAGTGGACGACCCTCTGGCTCTCAGCCAAAATGTTTATACTTTATATGGTCAACATTATGTATATTTATATTTTTTCATGTTAATTCTTAATCCACTTACAAATCAAGTTGCCCTATGGCACACACACTGCACCTGTCTACGTAGGTGGGCTCCCTTAATTAGATTAGTTTACGTAGCACTATATGTAGATGATATTTGTTGGAAAGTCCTACATTCCATATCGTTCAAGTCTTGAGTTGGCCTGAACTTCATATATTTATTTGGGCATTCTATCCATCAGCTTATACTGTTGGATTGATACATGTTAATCTTTTAAACTTGCAAGTGAGGGAAATGTTGAGATTTTTTTTTTTTTTTTGCGTTCCTTGAAAATCATTCCGTCTTTATTAGTAAAAACCCCCCAGTCTTTATTAGTAAAAAAAAAATAAAATACCCCAGCACACACACAAAAAGACACAAAATACTATAATTTGGTTGTTATTTTGCATACCTATACCTAAGTATCAATAAGATATTTTCATCCTTTGGACCTTTACCTATTTTATAATTGACATGGTTTCACAGGAGAGTTTTAAAGGATACCATCTGCCGACACTGCTGACAAGAATGAAATTTGATTGGACGTGTTTAAAGTTGAAACGCCCCTCTCAATGTTCATTGCAAACCATGTATATTATCTGATCTAATATCCTCTATTTTCCTTACTTACCATAATAGCAGATATTTTTTATAGTCAACACCTTCATAATTTGATTCCTCCCAACAGCTCTCGTTTGCCACTCAGTTTTGCATGACACACTGCACGATGTAAGGAGGAGGAAGAAAAGAATGAATGGACGCTTTGGCTGATACCAGTACATTATCTTATGCCTTTTAGATCACATGTTTATATCCATTTAGTGCTATGCTTTGTTCAGAGTGGATCAATCCTTTTAGTCATAAAGTCAGAACATGACAATTGTAAACAACAAATACTATAGTGTTTTTCCTCTTCATATGAATGACAAGCAGGTTTTTTATTCCGACCGTCCACTTAATAAGAGACAACACCAAAGAGCTCCATCTTCTATAAACGGCTGGATCTTAAGTTCTCTCGCAGGAGAATGTTCTCCTACTCTATGGAGCCCGTTTGGGCCCACCTTTGCAGCCGTTTTTATTGATTCTTTTGTCGTGCTGTAATATAATATGCATTGGTACCGATTATACGTACACTCATACCTTCAATTACAGTTGGATTGAAATTCAATAATATCCATGATTAAGATGTCATTAAATTTTAAGACTAAAATCATTTTGTGGTTTGCTTCTCATTTTTCAGTTTTGGCCCTTTCCATTATTTCATAAGAAGGTTCTTTTCATTTAAATGCATGTTTGGATAGACAAAAAAGAAATAAAGTAGAGCGAAGTAAAATGAGCCTTGTCAATCTAAAATTTCAACTTTACTCCATTTAGATTAGTCTGGCTCGATAGATGAAGTAATGTTGTGAGCTACATGTACTCTATTTCACTTCAACTCTAAATATTTCAGTTTGTCAAGTAAAAATAGATTCTACTCCCTTAACTTCAAAATAACCATCCAAATGACATGAAGTGAAAGTACTATATTTTAACTTTAACTTACTTCTCATCCACTTTACTTCATATGTGAAATCCACTTCATGTTACCCAGACCCCTCATTTATCCATACAGGCCCTAAACGTACACACGCACTTAAGTGGGGTACACAGTAAAATATTGTCCGCCTCATATAATAGGCAAGTGGGTCACACATATACGACCCAGAGTAATTTGAATTCTCTCCTACTTTAACTTGGAAAAATCTTACTTTAAAAAAGTGAGGTCTCAGTCTATTAAAATTCGAACCGCTAAAATCAAACACTTTTGAGATATATAAGATATACGAGCCATCATTAAAATTTACATCAATCCAAACTTATTCCACCATTGAATTGAATGTTCGATATCAACAAACATACTCAACACAATCTTATACAAATACATTAACCAGACAGTAAAATCAATGTTGAAAAAAACTCGAATTTATATAAAATTGATTTGACATTTATTTTGATGGATTCTAAATTCTACATATGGCTCCCTTGTCTAGTTACACTCTCCCAAGGATCAGACTTTTTGGTGTTGTATACATGGGTACTGCAGCAGACCCAGCCATCTGAGGTCCAGTAGCAGGTCGAGTATCTCTACAGCAACCTACCACACAAGTAACACAACATCTTCAGGTTGAGATACATCATTCATCACTCTCTCTCTCTCCTGCCGATTTCTTCTCTCTCAAATTCAATCCGATGCAGTCGTTTTCAAACAACACCACCTAACACTTGGAGTCATATCTTAAGAAAATCCACCCAAAGCCCCATTTCTCTCCATCTCTCACTCTCTCTCTTCAACCCAAGAGAGAAAAGAGAGAGAGAAATGGAAGCAGCCCATCTCCCAGACACTGATCCCAGCAAGCTCTGTTTCGGCCGATACCTCGTCCGAAACGACATCGATCAGATGCCCGACACGCCACGCCGGGGCTCCCACCGCCGAGCTCAGTCGGAGACCTTCTTCCGCCTCCCATCCGACGACGAAATCCTCTTCGATGCCGACGCCGATTTCTCACTCCCCGACATTCAGATGCTCCCCCAGGACACCCCCCAGGACACCGATTCGGCATCCTTCCCGGCTCCGGTCGATTCCGCCGCGAAATTGGGCGAATCCAACGGCGGAGATGCGTCCAAGGGTAGAGTTTCCGGAAACAACAGTACCCATTTCAGGAGCTTGTCGGTGGATGCCGCTTTCTTTGAAAGCTTGGGGCTTCAGCCTCTGGGTAATGATGGGCAGAGCGAGAAGCCGGGCGGCGGCGGGAGGGGGGTTCAAGAGAGGGGCGTGCACAGGCACAGCAACTCCATGGATGGGTCAACGTCCTCCTTTGAAGCGGATACCTTGTCGTCGGATTATTCCAAGAAGGCGATGGCCCCTGATAAGCTTGCAGAGCTGGCTCTTATTGATCCCAAGAGAGCTAAGCGGTTTGTGACTTTGCTCCTTTTAAGTTTTTGGGCTGTTCTGATAAATTTTGATATCTGAGTTTGATTATATTTGATTGAATGGTTTTTCAAGTATCTCTGTTTCATGGGTCTGCTTTTGATTTGATAGGGAAAGTGAATCATATGTACCTTTTGGATGCTTTCTTTGATTCTTTTGGGGGTATCCTCCAAAAGGTGACTGGGTTTGACACTGTGGACAAGATAGATTTCCACTGTGAGTTTGGTTGGAGTTTGCAGAAAGTGAAAATCTCACATGGTTGGATACTGTTTTTTTTTTTTTTTTACCGTGCCTCTAGTTGCTGATAACGAAATTTGGGGAGTGTTTGTGGTTAGAGCTTATTTAGAATTTTAGAGTTTATTTGTATGTTAGAGTGTTTGGTAGGCAAACCTGTGGGTTAGATTTCTAATTAAATTAGAATTTGAGAAAAAAGCCTCTAAAAGAAGTGGATTGTCTAGTACTTTTTTCGGAAGGACTTTTTAAGTTTTGGATAAAAATATCTATGGTATAATATATATCTTCTTTAAATACCCTATATATATTGCTTCACTGCAACTCATACCTAAGAAAAAACTAGAAACCCCTCCAAAGTCCAAACCCCACAAGAAGAAACAGCTTTCTAAGCCCCATCCAAAGAAAAGAAAACATACAAAAGTAAAAAGAGAGAAAAAAAAAAACTAGAAACCCCTCCAAGCGCCCAGCTTTCATTCTACATGAATAGACAGTTGTCTCCTATGAAAAATAAAGAGATATTTGCCAATTAGTTATCTGTGTGAACATACTTCCCTCTGATATCTTTGCTTTCAATATTTTCCATGACAAAATGGACATCAACTTCAAAATATTTTGTACATTCATGAAAATCTGGTACTTATTTATTTATTTGTTTGAAATCTGCTGTGCTAAAGAGCTATCAAAATATGACACCATAAGGCCTTTATAAATGAATCCCAACCCATATAGCAAAATCTGCAGCCGCCATAATTCACAAGTTCCAAGCATCAATTGCTTGATATTCAGCTTTAGAACTGGATCTAAACATGGACTGGTTCTTGGTTTTCTATGATACTAAATTTTCGCCTACCATGGTGCAATATCTGGCTGTTGATCTTCTATCTATCTTTGAACCTGCCCAATCTGCATCATTATAGGCTTCTACTAGTAAATGACCACGTCTAGAGTACAAAATCCCTTGCCCTCGTGATTTCTTGAGATACTTCAAACTTCAAAGTCTTGTATACAATTGGAGTGTGCACGAATTGATTGACAATACTTACAATATAAGCTATATGTGGACTGTGAACAAGTTATGGTTAAGAACAATAACTGCTCAACTACTCTTTGATATAATTTGATGTCATGAAGTAACTCTCTGCACCCAACTCTTAACACCATGATTCTGCTCAATTGGAGTATCTACATGCTTTGTTCTCAAAATTTATGTTTCTTCCAGTAGATCAAGAGTATATTTTTGCTGACATATATATCACAAATTCACAATGCCTTTCTTTGACCTTGCAAATTCTATTAGAAGAAAATACCTTAATTCGCAGAGGTCTTTGATTTCTAATTTGTAATGTGGATGTTTCTTTAACCTCTCTACCTCTTCCGTATCATTGTGGTAATAACAATGTCATCCATGTAGATCGACTGGAGGACACAATTCTCTGATATGGGATCCATGCTTCTGATTTTGTTCAGAACCTGTTATATTAGATTCTACGGGAGAAATTTTTCTTGCAGATCTGTAAGAAGGAACTGAAGTTACTGATTTTTCAGTCTACTGGAAACTCAACGGACTACAGAGAGTATAGAATGAAGTCTGGAATGTGGGTTTCACTCAAGGTGAACTGGAGATGTAGGAATTCCTCTTGCTTCGCATGATTCAATCTCTGAGGTCCCTTTAACAGTGACTATAAATAATGGACCACATTTAAGCCACAATACTTGTGGTTGTGGGCTCTGATACCATGATAGCAAGAGCACAAATTAGGGAATAGATGGGAGATTGGATTTGCATGACCTCAATGTGAGAGACAACACGTTTTTCTTTGTAAAATAAATCACTTCTCCCTTAATTGGGTCCAATTACAACTAATTAATAAATCATCTTCACTAATTTACAAACTTCTAATTGGTATGTTACAATAACCATAGCAATGTAGTTCTGCTTGCTATTCTAACTGCTGGTCCTCATTTCTGTACCTTGGAGCTTCTCATGTATGTTTCCACAAATCCTTAACATCAAATTAGAATTTGATTTCTAATCATGACCCTTTAGACATGAGTAAAGAGAAGATGGCAAAATATCCTTAACACCTGTCAATACCTAACAGGCTAACACCTTATTGGAAACAAGGTCACAACTTAAGCTTTAGTAAATGTGACAACGGTAATTGAATAATCCATCCAGCAATCCAATATCATGTCAGTTAGACATTATTTGTTATGAGAAGGTAGGCCATTATTAAAAAAAAAAAACCACGAAAGTAAAATCTAATTGTGCCATCCTTCATTTAGATTTTAGACACTGAAAAAAAAAACATGAAAATGAAATTTAATGGTGCCACTTTTCACTTGGACATTGACCACCCATGGCTGTATTACTTCCCATGAGAAAAAAAAAAAAGGTTCCAAAAGATTAAAACAAGACCCAATGCTAATGTGTAGGAGTCATGACGCTTTTATTGGAAACCTACAAATAGATTGCTAAAAAGATGCGTATCCATATTTCAGTGAGAAAAGTAATGTCTCTGTTTTTTTTCCTCAGAAACAATATGTATATAAAATATGAACAGGAAAATTACAGATAGTCACATGTATACTTACAAAAGTAAAGAAGGAAAACTACTTAGTACAGAACTACAATAAAAGGTCTTCGATTTTCCTGTCTTTGTGTTTTTGGTGTATCTCATCTAAAGTGGGTTGCACCTTTTCAGCCTTTAGGATCTTTGAAATCTAGGCTCTATGTTTGTGGAATTGATGACTGAAGAGTTGTATATATCCTAAATCTCAGGATCCTGTAGTTTTTTGAATTAAATGTAGTTTGCCACCTTTGTGCCATCTTGAAGACATAGGGGCAGTTAAATGGGTCATGATCAAGGAAATAAAACTATGGGAGTCCAGTGCTAGTCCCAGGATGAGCTGATGCTGGTTGTGCTAAAGTGGTGGGTCTGTGCCGTGCCACTGTGCCAGTCTTAAAAAACACAAACATTACAAAAAATAAAATAAGAAATAATGGGAAAAAAGATCTAAAAACGAGTAAACATAGTGACTCTAGTTTTTGTTTTATTTATTTTTTAATGCTGACACAATATTTATCACTTCATAGTTAAAGATTACTTAACACAGAAACAGTGCCACATGACCAATAAAACAGAATTATTCATAACTTCACTTGATGGTTGACATTAATATTAAAATAGCAAACCTCAAAAGAGGGTCAACCAATTGTCTATACCACATTGAGATTTGAGCTCTTAAATCTATTTTCATCATCTTTATCATGACTTCTTCTCCTTGTTGGAAAATTTGGGGAACCAACAGATCAAAGGTGTCAAATTATTCATTAACTCCTCTGGCTTCATTGGCATTCTGAGCATAAGGATTTGTGTCCTTATGGTCCATTATATTGAGCATTATTATTCTGGCCATAAATTTTTCCTCTCCTGTAAACCAGTGGATATGGATACTGGTCTAGATACTCATTTTCATCTCCAAAGGTTGCATAAATTCTTCCCTAATGTCCTGGGGATGATGATAATTCGTCATCAAGATGATCAAAGCCTTGGTTCTCGTTGTCATGGGAAACTCCATCAGCACCACCCATTACTTTCACCATCAGTTAGTGGAGAATGATTGCTAGAAGCCTAATGGTTTCTTTACTCCATCCAAAGAACTTCCTGTCTATGATTGTTGTGAACTACCGGGCTCCTTTCACTTCCAAATTGAACTGAAAAAGTGAAAAAAAACAATCTTTGTAAATGTTTTTACTCACAGTTCACTTTGTGTCGGTCTCATACCGGCCCATGCTGCCCTTGCATGACCAAGTCAGAGCTATTTATTATTCCGGTTGGAAACTTATACAGTTATGATCGGGATCTAGTTGATTCGGTGCTGGATAAATTTTCATTCCATGTTCATGCTTCTTCCATTTAAAGTACTTGGTGATTTCAGATACATCTAAATGCAGACTTGGATGAGTGCTTGATGTTTATACGTTTTGCTTTTAGTCTTTTATTGCACATGAACTGTGGTTGTTGACTTTGTTTATTTATTTATATTTATTTCAAATAGGATTCTAGCAAATAGGCAGTCAGCTGCACGGTCGAAAGAAAGGAAGATTCGATACACTAGTGAGCTGGAGAGGAAGGTGCAGACTCTTCAAACAGAGGCGACTACTCTCTCGGCACAGCTGACACTGCTACAGGTATGGATTGTGAAGCAGTTCTATTAGTATGTAAACTCTATGATGCCTAGTTACAAATATGGATACTAACACTAATACAGGGATCATGAATACGACTCCTCACTTTTAAAAATCTAGGACACGGATATGGAAACGGGTGTCCTAATTTTTCTTTAGATCACTTTTGAATCAATGAAATTATCATTGTTTTCGTCCCTTTCTAGTTTTTTTTTTTTTTTTTATGGTGAAAAGTAAAAAGATTAAAAGAACTATATGAAATAAAGGACTTTATAAGTAGGATATGCTAAACTTGTTCCTTTTAATTATCGGTGCAGTATCAGGTACCAATACAAGTGTCATATTGGTCCGATACGGATACGTTGGGCTTACACAAGTATCTGGGTATCATAGTGTAAAGTTTGAAACTATTCATGTAATCTTGAATTACTCAATTATGTACTAGTAGCATTTTATTTTAATTTGTTTCTTTTTTTGCTTTGTTTTGTTTTGGGAATATAAGACCTGTCTGGCAGTCCTCTATTACCTGTTTCATTACTGTTCACCGTCTCTGGACTGCAGTTGGGAATCTTGGGTGCCACAAAAACCATGACATTTAGACACAGCAAAATATATGTGTGTGCTATATGTATCACATGTGGCAAAAATATAGGTTGTATTCCAGTAATAGTTGTCAACTCTGTTCCATTCTACCTGAAATGGCCTTATATTTGTCAATTCTGTTTCATTCCAGCTGGAAAGATTGGAATGTTTTCATCAGAGAGTCTGAAAAGTATATACCATCTTATAATGAGGGACCATGGCATTGCTTGAAAATGCCTATCTCCAAAAAATGAGTAAGTACGATGACCTCACATTCCTTGGGTGATGTTGAGCAAAAAGTTATGCTAGGAAGTCTTCAAGGGATGTTTCATAAAAATGTACATTATGTACATCAAGCATCTAAAACCTTCTCAAATGCTGGAATCCAATTTGCATGATTCCATACATGATGTGATGAAGAATATCAAACAAAGTCACTTGATAATCCTTAAAACAAAGGAAAAATGATTTTTGGTTGCAGATATCAGCTGTGCTGGCTATCCCTGGAAGTCGGATCAATGGAGGCATAACCCTAGAACTGATCATATCTAATTAGTGGGAATAAAAATTTCGGCTTGTTCCTGCCATTCTGGTCTATTGACACAGGCCAGACTGGAGGTCTGCCGGCCCATTGGGCCCAGCCCAGTCCCAAAAGTTTTCTCGCAGAGGCTCAATCCCATTAGTCAAAGGAGACATCCAGATCATGCATCGTGCAGTATTTTTCCCATTTTCTAATAGTAGCTGAGTTTTAGGGATTGACATGAGAATATTTAGAAAGTCTTATTGTAGAGAATTTTAATTGCTTTAGGCTTTTATTTTAATTTGAATTGTTTTTAAATTAGAATTAGGGTATGGAGTTTTTATAAAGAGATGAATCCCTCTCATAGTCTCATTCATTAGTTCATTGATAATAAAATTTCTCCCTTGATTTTTTTTCTCTCTCGGCTGTGTTTGTGGTGTGAGACCAAGACTGTTTGGATCCCTATCCCTAAGCTTTGGCTTGGAGAGTAGCTCCTGGCCACTCTTCCCTTACCCACGTTGCGTCATCTATCCTATAACCAGAACAGCTGTTCCAGTCTACTTGGCCAGACAACTTTTTTATTTTGACATTTAATTTTTACTTTTCAAATTTTAACCCTTGCACCGATAAAAAGGAAAAAGGGGCATAAGATATGATGCCCAAATATGGATATGGGGATTGGTGATATGACTTTGCAGTTTTAAAAATCTATGACACATATTTCGATAACTGCTTCTCAATGTTTCTTTAGAACATTTCTGAATTGATGAATTATCATTGTTTGCATTCCTTTGTAACATTTTTTATTTTGAGAAGTAAGGAAATTAAAATGACCATGTGAAATAATGGATATAGCAAGTAGGATATATTGAAGTGTACTCTAGAAGTATCAGTGCAGTAATGAGTGCCGATATCAACATGAGTGTCATATCGGTCCAACATGATACCATGGGAATGTAGAAGTATTCAGGTTTCATAGGGTATAAGCATTTGTTAACTCTCCCAGTTGAATGGGACTATGGGAGGGCTTAAAATAAAAAACATAGGTATGAATGTGATTAGTCATTTTTGTATGTGCTTAACTGCTTCTTGTTAATCAATCATTTTATTTAATTTGTGACTTTCTTGACATATTTGATACATAGAGGTAGCTAATTGTATTGTACTTAATGTTAAATGATATGCATATGTTTCTATTGTTTTTCCTTCCTTTTCTAATTCTTGTAACTATTCCCTTTTTTGCATTCCGTCTTTTCCAGATCAGAATGCCACCAGCCCATGGCACAGTGGTTTGATTTATGTTACCGATAAAAAAAGAGAGTAGAAATTAAGAAAAATTTATGAGATGTAGAAAGGTTTTACGTTCCAATCTTTTGTCGAATGTGGTTCTGTATATGACTACACCTTCTTGTTATATATACCACACACTGTATCCCATTTGGTATTAATAATTAGTGTTACCACTCTTGTCCTACTAATACGAAGCTAATTATTCCTTTGGTTAAAATACATCCGTGTAGTAATCTAAAAGATAAAATAAGATAACTTACCTTGGACTATTGGTCTCATTTTAACATTTTCGAAAATATTAAATCAACTTCATAAAAGTTACCTTTTTATTATTTATTTATTTATTCTATAAAACAATAATTTTATGACTGGTGTGTCTATATGTGCATCCTGCTAGATTTGTTTATCCTTTTTCTGAATATGGCAAAATTTAAAATATCTGTAAGAGCTGCTAATATGGACACAAATGAGCTATGAACTAGGATGGTTTCTGGTTATTTGAAGTGTCAAATGTATACCACATCTCAATACATTGTGTGTATTAATTGGATTTTTTTTTTCAAAATTACAGAGAGACACTACTGGTTTGACTACAGAGAACAAAGAGCTCAAATTGCGATTGCAGGCAATGGAGCAACAAGCACATCTTCGTGATGGTATGTTTTCTTGTGATAGAATCTATCTGATATTCTATATCAAGAGTTACTTCCTTATCTTTCTTTTCATTGGAGATCTGATACTCCAAACCTAGGGAGAGGTAGTAATCTATGACTAGATATTCCACAAGACTCAAGTTTTTGGTTACAGCAACTTTCATTTGGGAGGTGGGTTTCCTGGTTAGGATTGTAGATAACAAGTTTGTTCGCAGCTTACGTAAACTGTCTTTATGATTTTTTCAGATTTTTTAATTTTATCATTAAAAGTTGGTTGATAACTGGGCTGTAGCCTGTAAGTCATGCCATACAATTTATGTGAAAGAATAGATTATATTTGAAAATGGGGTCCAAGATGCTCACCCAGTCCAAAATCATTGGTGACATATTATATTTTTAGTTGTCATGCCTTTTTTTGGCAAGAGAACATGACTTTTGTTTTTGTTTTTTAAATGTATAAACTTTATTGTTGCAATAATGCAGTATTTTGAAAATATTATGATATTTTTGCTAAAAGATAAAATTTTAAAGTTATTTTTGCTAGAAGATAATGAAACTGGATAAACAAAAAATATAGTGATGTTTACAAAACGCCACTCAAAATTTCACTACTGTGATATTTTCGTGAGCCGAACCAAGAATCTTTATTTTCTTGCTCTTTTTATTGTATGTTTAAACTTATTTTCTTATATTTCTTTCTTTAACGATTTTATTTTTGACAGAATTCTCCCAATATTATCCTGAGAAAACCCAGACTTTTGAATATCTCCAATTGAGATGTAAAAAACCCCAAGAGCAAGATTTTTAACAATGTTTCTTTAAACTGTTTCTGGAAATCACAACTTTTTTGTTTATAAACACAATTTTTTTTAGTCTGGGCCTCAAAATCCTACCGTTTTCCACCACAGTTTGTTTCTTTCCTGTCAGACTTGATCTGGGAATTGGTGATTCATGGCAAGAAAGGTGGAAAAAAGCCCCACTTGTGGCGGTTCTTTTCCTATCCATCCAAATGTGCAGAGGAATGTAAACCTTATTCATGCAATGTAACTGTAACTCATAATGTAATTTTCTTGCATCAAAATACACCCTTTGTTGCAAAGAATTTGTTGTTAGAAAGAAAAAAAAAGTAGAGCAAAATTTATATCAAATAGGATAGTCTCCTTGCAGCCACCGGATGCATTGAAATAACTGGGTGCTTTCTGTGTAGAGGACTGGATATATGTGGTGCTAGCTGTAAATATTGAAAGTATTCTTTACAGGAATAATGTACTTGGGAAACTTGGGAAACTTGGGATCATGTGATATACCAGTTTTTCTTATTGTTGTGAGACAGCGGTTAAATATTATATACAATAGGGTTTTTTTAGATTTTTTAAAAATTTCAATAATATAAATTACAGGGCTGATTGCCCAACCCTAATGAAGAAGCAAGTTGATTTCCAAGCCCTAAATCTCTCCTTTTCTTTTCTATTTTCTTCTTTTTCCCCAAAAACTGATGCAGGACAGACCCATGGGCCCAGCCCATCTGTCTTGACCAAGTCTATGTTATTTTTATATTATTTGGAGCTTTTAATTATGTTTTAAGTTGTTTTAATCCTAACCATCAATGTGTTTGGATGGTCCAGATCAGTCCTATGGTTATTTCTTTTCCTATATAATGATGTAAAGCCTCTTTGGCTAAGAAGGGTGGTTAATGATTAATGAAATTGAGTTTTCTTTTTAGTTCTCATCGAAATCTCTAATGCCTACTGGTTTGGAGTTTGGCGAGAGCCCAAGTCACTAATGCCTCCGGATCGGAGTTTGGTGAGAGCCCAATTTTCCCCTATCTCCACCCGCTTTCATTACCCGCCCTGCCTCTTCTCTCCGCTGTCCGCATAAAAAACCCTAAAATTTTCAGACTCTTCTCCCTAAGCCCTAACTTTAAATCCAAAACTCCAATTCGGTATCAAAGCCCATCCTCACGAAGAAGACTTGTTAGAGAACAGTTACAGGTTTTTCCCCAAAAGATTACTTTTTCAAGGGATTAGGGGATGATGTCAGCAAGCCTGTGCTGATGCCAGCACCCCATGGCGGCAAGTGTCGTGGCTGTCAGGTGGTTTTGACTTTTGAGGAGGTTTTTCTGTGAGTGAATGATTCTGATGTGATGCAGCAGAAATCGACATCATTGAGGTTAGTTCTTCATGGTGTTTTTACTTGTTTTAAGTGTTGGAATCAAGGAGAGTCAGTCCCTCTTTCCTAGATGTTTTATAAATTTTGTTGTTGGATAAGTATTTGTCCTCTTTTGTGATTAAGGAGTATTGTATATTGTTCTGTCTGCATCAATAATGTATTAAAACCTTAAATAAATTTCCTAAGCAAGGGCTATCCCCTTATCCACTAAATTATCTTTTCTCGTTCTCTCTTGTCAGCCACGCGTATGTGCTGAACATCGTTCCCCTCTGTCCCGCCCGCAGCATGATTACCTGAAGGGGGTAACACAACATCAGTATTACTGGTGAATGAATATTCCTAATTACACAAATCACATAAAACATCACATAATTCAGCAGATATAAATCAATAATCAAATATTATTAAAATTCTTTCACATACAAATTCGTGCCCATGCACATCACCACGCCTCAAAGGCCTTATCGTAACGATCCAAACCAATGCCCAGTGCAATATTGTCCTCTTTGGCTCATGGGCTACTTGACCAGAGGACCTGGCCCAAGCGCATCCAATCTTGCCTCAAGCTTATCGTATACATGTATACCGGTCACCATGACCCTGTCTCATCAGACACGTCCACCAAGGACCAGCCATCAAAGTGGCCCATCACGTCCATTAAGGACCCGCCATTAAAATGGCCCATCACGTCCATTAAGGACCCGCCATCAAAATGGCCCATCATGGCCCGAAGCCATCTATCATCCGGACACAAGTCCAACATCCCACGTCTGGGACCATCCCAAAATCTGAGACCAGTGCACAATATATCATAATCACATAGCAACTAGAATTCATTATTCATAACATACACAAACAGTAGTGTGGACCCAACCCCATTCAAGTCCTTATCAGATTAGTGTCCCACTTCTGATCATAACAGTTAAGAAATAATATCGGAGTGGTCCACCTTCATATATATTACATAAGTAACCGAAACATGCCAACCTTCCCAAATAGTCCATACAATTTATTATAAACCACACATAATCATACAATTAAATTAGAGAGGAGGATAAGATGGTAATTACATATCAAGCCTGGGGTTATCTCCCCAATCACAAAACCCATCCAGCCATGTGTATACCACACAGTACCCATACAACAAGTGTTTCACGTCTACATATACTCAATTATAAAATCCAGTGGGTCCCACCAGATTTAATCCATGATCAGACTTGATATCTTTGGTCAACCATTACTAGCTTTCATATTATCAAATCTGATGCATCATCAGATGATTTCCAATAGTCCACAGTATCAAAACACATTCAGCAGACATGCAAAAAGAACCTCACGCCTGAGATTTTTGTGACTGATGGATGGTGGGGCATATGGGGTCCACTCCACATGGAATCACTACCAAGCAGGTCGCCCATGGGCCCTCTTTAAGATGTGGGCAGTTGATCAATGATCAAGTAGGCCCACTGGTCCCACTACTCATGTCGACCAAACTATGCATTGACGCCTGAGATTTTGATGGCTAACAGATTTATCATGGATGGGGCCCACTGTACAAGATGTCCACCATCACAAGGGTCGACCATGTGTCCCCTTTAGGATGTGTGGCCTTGATTCCAAATCAGGCCATGTAGTGGGTCCCACAACTACAAACGACCAGAACTGTATTTCTACAATTTTCACGCCTGAGATTCTTTGAATACATTGATCAGTGGGTCCCATTGGTTCAACTATCAGATGTCCATCTACATCATGGTCGTCCAGGGGTTCTTTAACAGATGTGTGGTCCTGATCTCAGATCAGGCCCACTGATGGGTCCCACTACCCCAATACAATAATATGCATGGACGTCCAGGTTCTGCTACTTGTTCCCAAATCTGAATCCAATCACTTCTGAGGGCAGTTTCTTGTAAAAAGAATTCCCTAATCATCTCTACAACCATCCTACAATATTCACATGAGCCTTCCATCCGAGAGGACATGATCTAATTCTCATCAATTGGTTTCATGAATTGACAATCTCTTTAACCAGCCACACAACATAGTTTCATTAGGCATCCAATTAATTGTTAAGAATCACAAGGAAAATCCACTCACCTTGATACGCGATTGTAGTTCGTCTTCCCGCTGACTTCTTCCTCTTCTTCCCTTGGATCCAACAAGTCTCTCCTCGTCTCCTCTCGGATCTCTCTCTTTCTCCTCTCTCTCAGGTCCTTCAAGAAAAGAATGATATGTATTCAAAAGGGCGTGGTTGTTAATATAGGCACAGGAGTTAAGTCCAGTTTCTTGAAGGACATAGAGTCCGTCCAATCATCAGAGTTGTAAAATCCTCTTTCATTCATATATACCGTGAGGTTTAATAGTCTAATAGGAATCTAAAACAATATTACAATTTTAGTGTCTGGAGGACTGTTTTTGTCACAAGAAGTCAATCAATTAAAATCTAGGATTTCTAATGGAGTCCAAATATGGAGGAGAAAGTTCTCTGTGTTAAGTAGTTGTTTGTGCAGTTTCCCATCACCAGTTGGTTTTGATATTACTGGCTAAAAACTCTGAGATGGTATCAAAACCAACAAGTCCCGGGTCCGAAACCACGCAGGGCAAAAAAAAGCCCCATGCTGCGTTGTGTATTTGTGCGGGTGCAAGTGCATAGGGCAAGAAGGCCCCATTCCGTGTTGTAGCCTTGTGCGGGCATGTGCTTCAGGTCCAGACGGTGTCCCGCCTGAGGGGGGCTGTTAAGTAGTTGTTTTGTGGAGTTTCCCATCACCAATTGGTTTTAGGATTACTGGCTAACAACTCTAAGACTATGGATTCTACCCAATTACCTAATGTTATTACTCCAACTAAAAGGATTACTCCAAATTTGTTTAATGGCAATCCTTAT
Organism: Litsea cubeba; assembly: GCA_012931725.1. Lineage (NCBI taxonomy): Eukaryota > Viridiplantae > Streptophyta > Magnoliopsida > Laurales > Lauraceae > Litsea > Litsea cubeba. The sequence goes on from CM022946.1 coordinate 21,489,727, forward strand.
AAGGAATGACTTTATTCAGCTAAGATGTCAATTGGTGGGGCAAAGAGGCTTGGATACATAGATGGGAAAATTGTGGAACCTCTTAAAGAGGATCCAAAATATATAGATTGGATATCTGAGAACATGTTGACCATGAATTGGATTCTCAATTAATGGAAGAGAGTAGCACCACAAGCTTCCGTTAATTTTGTGATACAACGAAGGAACTTTTGGAGTCTATTTTGTTAGTGATAAAGTTATGAGCGATTTTAAGTTAGAGATATTATCCCATTCACTTCTTTTGTGCATAAATTGGGAATTCTTCTCATTGATTCATTGTATGCAATTGTAGTTCCTTTAGAATTTCTTCAGGGTTTCAAAGCTATGGCCCGGCTGTGATCTTGCAATTAGGCTGGCCATGGTCCTATGCCTTGTGCTTCTGTAATATTTTTTAAATAAAAAGAGAATCCAGCATCTTCCCTAGTCCACGCATATATCTAAGCTTTACAATCTCATTATTTTCATGGAGCTGTATAATGAATGCTATTGGAAGAATCATGATAGATCTGATCTAGGGGCCACCGGCACCGCAGGACTCCACCCCAAAAAAAAAAAGGAAGAAGAAGAACAGCGTGGTGCGGCAATGATAGACTTCACAAGACAGATGGTGATCACTAGCAAAAGATGATGATCATGTGAGGGATGAAGAGAAATCAAGGGTTTGGATCTTTTTTTTTTTGGTTAACAGTCGCGGTTTTTGAATTTTGATGTCTTTATCTCATTCACTTCTTGTGTATAAATAGAGACCTCTTCTCATTGACTGATGTTATGCAAATGTAGATCCTTTATAATTTCTTCGCATTAAGCTTATGCCCATAAAGACAACAATGCTAGAATCCTTGAGTTGACCAAACAGATTGTAGCCTTCAAATAAGGGGATTTGTCAATCGGGAATTATTATGCAAAATGTAGGAGTATGTGGCGTGAGTTGGCTTTATACCGAGATCCAAGACAATGCTGTGCGAAAGAAAAAAGCAAAGAAACTCAAAGAACAATCAAAGGAACTCGAAGAACAACTATCTTTGATTTACTGGGTGCTGTTAACCTAGAATTTGATGTTGTGATTGCATAGGATGTCAGTCAAGACCCCTTTGAGAATAGTATATGCACTGCTTCAAGGTATGGAGAATTGAAGAAGAGGCATGTCATCTACAAACTCTTCTCAACCTCCTCCAGGTTGTTACTATGCAATAACATAACAATACAGATAGTGGAGGCAGCATTCATGGCCATGTTGGTTTTTAAGGTGGCCACAGAGGAGGTAGTGAACGAGGCCCTGGTGGATGATTTGTTATTGACCGAGATAAACTTTACTGCCCACACACTCACTCTGTGGTAGGTCCAAGCATCACTCGAGAGACATGTTGAGACCTTATGGGACACCTTCTTGTAATGCTTTAGCTTATTTAGTTGACTGAAAAAACCAATGAGACAATTACTCAAGAGTAATAATCCATTGAAGTGGAGGAGCGGAATTTAAAGAAAGAGATCACCAGTCTACAATGAAGACCTCCGACAAGAAAGAAAAATGTGCAAACTAAAGAAAGCATTATATGGGTTGAAACATATCACCAAATGCTTAGATTGACAGGTTTAGTCTAACAATGGTGTGATATGGTTATAAAAGGTGTCATGCAAATCACACGGTGTTTGTAAGAAGATGAAGTATTATGTTACCATTCTCATTGTCTATGTGGATGATATTTTAGTCTCCGAGATTGATGAAGCAGAAATCAAGGATCTGAAGGCATACCTTATGCATTCTATGAGTGGCAAGTCGTTACATGATCCATATGGATTTCAGAGGCAAGTTGGAAAGTTGATCTATCTGACTGTAACTTGACTAGACATATCATATGCTAGCATTGTAAGTCGGTTTGTGCATGGTCTCCAATGATTGAGCATTTGGCAGCAGTTTACAGAATTCTGAAGTTTGCAAAGTTGCTCCAGGACAAGGTACCTTGTACTCATGTCTTTTTCATTTGAACATGGAAGCCTTACATAAATGCTGAATCGGTAAGATGGATAGAAGGTCAACTACATGATACTGTACTTGTCACCAAAAATTTAGTTTCACGGTAGCAAGCAGCAGCCAGTTGTGGCACTATCTAGTTCCGAGGTTGAATATAAAGCTATGGTCTGCATTTTATTCTGGCTAAAGATTTTGATACATGAGTATTGAGAAAGAGTAGTCCTAAGTGTTAATAATTAGAAACACCAAAAGCTCGAGCTATTAGTGAACGACATAACAATTAATATCAACACCCCCCTTGAACGGGAAGCCGTTCAAATTCGAAACCCAATAGACAAACAGAACAGACAGATGGAGGTAACATGCCTCCCAAGGTTTTCGAACTCGTGACTTTTGGCTTTGATACCATGTTAATAATTAGAAACACCAAAAGCTTGAGCTATTAGTGTATGACATAACAATTTATATCGACACTAGGATTCAACACTGTGATAGTAATTGAAGCGTTGAAATTGAGACTATATCTGGTTTTCGATAAAAAACCAAAAATACTTGAAAAATAAGATTAAAATAGAAAAAGAGCATGAAAGTGAGAAAGGAGAAAGGGATTTTGGATTATCCCTTTTAGAATTGGATGTCCAACATCCTCATATATTTTAAAAAATACAATTTTTCAGTATTTACAAAAGACCTCGTATAATTTCCTATATTTGCAACATTAAAAAATGCCTGAAATATAGAAAATACATAAAACCGTTGAGGAAAGTTTTCTTTGCATGTTAATGCCCCACCAAGCAAACGGAGTAGGCCGAAGAGGACATGGATGGAAGTAGTATGGATAGAATGGAAGAAGAGCAGCCTATCCGAGGATTTGGCCGAGGATAGATTGGAATGGTGAAATAGAATTCATGTCAATTCCAACCTAGTTGGGACAGGCTTTGATGAGGATGGTGATGAAAACCACTTGAATCTAAATTCTAACATTCTGGAACTAATTTCTGACACTCCCTCAACCTGGTTCATATATGCTTACTATGCCAGCTTGGATAGAACATAGTTACCTGATTCGCAGTTCGACCAATTCGAATTCGAATTCGCAATTCGCAATTCGATAGTTACTCCAATTCGAAAATTCGATGGGGGTAGGTTTAGCTAATTCGGTTTGCAATTCGCTTGATTCGTAGTTCGAGTTTGATGAATTCATTAGAATAATTCGAATATATAATTCAATGTAGGTCGATATGACTTGTACGCCCATTCAATATATACATAAATATTTTTTATAAATTAGATACTTTAATAAGTATATAATTAATGACATTTCACAAAAAAATGTGATCAAATAAATGTTAAAAAACAATGCATATATTTTTTTGGTTCTAATGTCAATCAATATACTTTTGCTACTCAAAGTGGGGCCCATATATCAAAAACTATAAACTAATTAGGATGAACCGTTGATTTATTTAGTATAGATAAGTGAGTTCTTTTATAATATTTTATTCATGTATCTTGTAATTGTTTAATCTTATAATTTATTAATTTATTTTAAAGTGAAATTTGATTAATCATATATAAAGGGGAGTAAATTATTTTGATCGTTTAGGGTTCCTTATTGGCCCAAGTAGAGATGCACATATTCAAATTTAACATTAGATAAGTCTAAGGTACACAACAAAAATATATAAAAAAAAAAAAAAAAACACGGAAAAGATAGACATGCTTTCAAATAGTATAGAGAGGACAGTTTGTTGAGTAACAGTAGCCAGAACGTGTACAACAAGAAAGACAAAGGATAAGCTTTTAATTGAATGAATGAGAAAGGATCCTCTAAGATTGTAACTCCAATGCCAGGCCCATCTATTATAATCTAATCATTCAAAATTCATACTATGTACTTAAGTAGGGTATCCTTAAATCTTACATGAATCGGAGTTTTTTCAACCGTTGATTGACTGCTTGATAAAAAAACATGATTATCATCACATTTTTATCTAAATGTCAAACTAACGGGAGATCAAACTCAGATTAATGAATATTTCATATAGATGCTATAAACTGGTAAGATGATTATTTTGTACGGTTCAGATTTAAACAGGCGTTTTAACTTGGGATTTCTCACGATTTGTGTTAAGGTTTGATTTAATTGCTATGTAAATATGAATTGAAAAGAGGGACCCAGGGAGAGTATATAAGACAGAAAAGGTATATTAAATTAATTTATCGGGAAGTTGGAAGGAACAGAGAAAATCTATTAAATTAATGTATAGTGATGTGGGAAAGTTGCATTGAGACGTCCTTTCCCCTTCCCCTTCCCCTTCCCCATCTGCCTACCTCCACCTTCCAAGTTCCATCTCTCTCTCTCTCTCTCTCTCTCTCTCTCTCTCTCTCTCTCTCTCTCTCTCTCTCTCTCTCTCTCTCTCTCTCTGTGCAGGTTCTTTTTTTTTTTCTTTTATCGTCATTAAACTTCATGGATGGAAAAAAAAATGGCGCATCGAACCTGAAATCTTGCCTAGCACCGCACGGTAGGAGAGATTACAGTCCCAGGGAGTCTGAGAACTAATGATCTGGAATCTGGATTCACCCACTTTGCAGATTTTTTGAGCAAGCAATTGAGTTTATTGAATTATATGCCTAGCATGAGATTAAATAGGCATTTTATGATTTGAGTCCTGCTCTATTTCTAAAAACTATTGTTCTTTGTTTCCTCTTCTGATTGAACTTTCTGTAGTTTTATTTTTAATTTTATATTTAATATTATTTTAATACTTATATCCCCTCTCTCTATTGTAAAAGTAATTTTATTTTTAGGGGGTTTCTGACTTTCATTGGAAATCCCCGAGGCTTCCCAGTTTTTTTGGTAAAGAGTCCCCCACTTTCCATTGCATACAAAAGTCGTTCTCTTTTCTTGGAAGACGTCTCGAACTGTAGCGGACCATACAATTTTCAAAAAGCGGATTTGGACGAATCGAACTGCGATTTATTTGTTTCGTACTGTATGGGATTCGGATCCCTATGAACCAAATTAGGTAACTATGGGATAGAACATCACTTTGTTGTTTCCTAGCCACTGCTTTCACGATAAAATTGCAAGCTGATCATTAGTGCTCTTTTTTTTTTTTTACCAACTTGGATCTCTTTCTTGACGACCTCTCTCATGAATGATGAATCAACTCCAATGTGTTTTGTTTGCTCATGATAGACTGGATTTTTGGCATGATTTATAACTGACATAGTATCACAGTGGAAGACCATTGTTCCTTTTTTCTTAGGGGCCCAAGTCAGGTAACCAAATCTTTAGCCATAAATACTCCCAACTTCCATGAGTCACAGCTCGATATCCAGCTTCAAAACTTAATCGAGCAACAACAGGCTGTTTTTTGTTCTTTGAAGAAACCAGATTACCACCACCAAGCGTGTGGTATCCATAGTCGATCTAAAATCTGTCTTGGAGACTGTCAAGTCATCATCCGTGCATGTTTCCATCTTCAGATGTCCATGACAAGTGTATAAAATATCTTTCCTTGGTGCTCCTTTTTAATCTCTCAATATCCTGTGAACTGCAGCTAGATGTTTAGACCTCGTGGCATGCAAAAACATACTTACAACCTATGATGCATAGATACGGCAAGGACACACTATAGACACAGCAGGGACACGGATTTTACACATAAAAAAAGTGAAGTATCGGATACGATACGACACGATACGTTGCCCATTTTGAAGTATCCGTACATCGTAGCTTACAACACATACAACATGTGATATGCTGGCCAAGTTATAGTGAGATAAATTATTTTTTTAACCAATCTCTGATATGTACATAGTTAATGTATGAACTCTCCACTTTCATAATGCAAACCCTGATTTTGTTTCATTGGCAAATCCACCGGTTTTGCACCTAAACTTTAAGCAACTCCAATCGAAAAGAATATTGGTATGGTGCTTGTGACCCGTGTGGAATGATGAAGAGGGATCACAATGGAGTCTTCCTTAGGAATGGGTTACTTAAGTTGGTCGTTGCTTTTCTTCAATAAACATTTCCCTGCAAAAATTTGTTAGGCAATGGAGGCATCAATCTTGGAGAGAATATAGGCATGAATGAAAGAGAGTTAGATGAAGATTTAGCAGGAAGAAAGTAAGGAATGTATTCAATGAAGACTACATTAAGAGAAAACATAAATCCCTTTTGAAACAGGATTATGACAGATGCAACCTTTTTGAGTATCACCATAACCAAGAAAATCATATTGAATTGCATGAGGAGAAAGCTTGCTGCGCAAATGAGGAGCTGGTTCTTGTAGAGATCTTCATGTGTTCCTTCTCTCCATAAGAGAACTGAGTTCTATCTAGTCCACTGATCAATTGCTTGATCATCGATTCAAGTAAGTATTCTAAGAGAATCTCTAATCAGAGATTGCTCGGGCTCAGCTTTTAAAGGATAGGAGATATTTTAACCTCTTGCTGTCTTTCCTTCCATCAACTGTATTTGAAAGGCTCGTCTGGTTCAGTCCATTTTGTGGGCCTCAGTCTCACCAATCGAGATCAGGTGCTGGCAGAAATTTCCAGCATCGGCCGTCCTATATTTTTGGTATTTGTCAATATTTCTCTGGAACTTTTCGACACCTCCAGGTCTTATTTTTATTTTTTTACTCCCTCTCTTGGTTGACAGTTTCTTGAAGACTTTTATCCTCATCACTGTTGAATCTTCCGATTAATACATAATTGAATATAAGCTGCATAAATACATGAGCTTCCTAACCTGGAAGAAGGATTTGAAATTTGGAGAGATTTTACGTGATGAATTTGCATTCCATTGACAAAATTATGGGTCGTCCAGCCCTTGGATTTTTTTTTTCTACATAAATCCAGCACTTGTAATTTTTTCTCCGGTTGATCGATTTGTCTACATAACTGTAATCCTCTTATCTATTTCAATGGAGAAAAGTGATATAATTCCCATCCTATTTAATGGAAATTACATGGGCCGGTCCTTCCATCTCAAGCATTTTTGTGTAAGTGGAAAGACTTGTCAGGCGCCTAAATGGGGCCACTGCAAAGCCTACTGAAGACAAATCATTGGCTACTTGGAGTCAAAATAACTCCAAGGTAGTTATGTGGATCTTGAACTCAATTGAGTCCTCCATTGCTCTCTCACTTCAATCTTTCTCCAAAGCCTCTAATATGTGGAACCACTTGCATAAGCTATATCGTCAGACAAATAAAGCTAGGGAATTCTATTTAGATACAGAACTAGCCAAGTACTGTCTGGGTGACAACATAATCGAAGAGTACTTCAGTGGATTTCTCACTCTGGAATGAAAAGGACTCAATGATCGTGAACAACGTGCCTCTAGCTCTCTCACTCCTGTAATTAAAAACAGGAAGGTATCCCTTTGCTTGATTATTTTATCATCGACTTGATGGGAGTCTGCTTTATCTCCCAATGACATGACCAAACACATCTCTCATGTTCAAGTCATTAGTCAGTTTGTGAGCAATCTCCATAAACCACGTCTCATTGGCCATGCCATATGCAAGGAACTCTTGACTGGGTTCTCTTTTACCCTTTTATGTCTTCGCTGTTTCTTAGTGCTTATGCTAATGCAGATTAGGTTGGGTCATGGGTGTCCCAACTCCCAACAGTCAACGATTCACCACACGATGGTGTATGTTCCTTGGTAAGTCACTGATTTTTTCTGGAAGTGTAAAAAACAAACGACTATTTTAAAATTTTCTGTTGAAGTGGAGTACTGCTTTGTGTCTTCCGTTAGCGGTAAAGTGATCTAGCTACACCATCTTCTTCGTGAACTTGAATTCTCCCTATTGGTCCTACTCCGCTCTATGCTGACAATACAAGTGCAATACAGATGGCTACAGATCAGGTTTTTTTTTTTTTTATGAGGGAACTAAGCATATCAAGGCTGATTGCCATTTTATTCATCAGCATGTCATGTCTGGAGCCATCCATCTTCCACATGTTTCTTCCCACCTTCAGCTGGCTGATCTCTTCACCAAAGCTATGACCAAACGTGGTCACAAGGTTGGTTTAAAGATAGGGACCACAGCTAAGAGCTAGGGATCCCACGTGTGTATATGAAGCCTTTTTGGAAACTGTCAATAATACTAATGTTAGGGATATTAGCATAACTCAGATAGCAGATTTTTATTCATTGTAATCTCAATCATCTTGATAACTGTAATTAGGCCGTCTATTGACTGGATTTTTCAGCCTTATAAATTTATCAGTCAACCCATGATCTGTTTGTTTCCAATTTTTCTTTTTCTTTTTATATATTTCTCCAGATCTATCAATTCTATTAGCTTCATTGTGATAATAGGGCTGCAGTTCATGTTTGTTCAAGCCCAGCTTTTCAAGAGGGTAAAAAACACATCGAGGCATGAGATGAAACTAAGATGTATTATCAAAAGTTAGGAGATCTACTTTCAACCTGTTTAACCAGATGAACTAGTTTGCCAACAATTCCAGCCTATCTGCTGCCACCTGGACATTATAGATATCCTCCAGCTTGAGGGGGCATTTAGAGAAATAAGCAGGCACTTTTTAGACATATATATAGTTATATTTATAGAACTTATTGACATTTGGGGGTGCTAGTTTTGATTCTAAAAAAAGTTAATAAAGTGATACAATAGGAGATTAGGGGTCAGTTGTCTTTTATTCATGGGATATGAAAATGAGATTTACATATGTGCATTTTACCTATGTAAGATCTACATGTGAAACACATTACCATGTTTGTTTGGTAACACCATTTTCACGTGAGTAAATGTTGAACGGTTTTGATCCCTTATGGAAAAACTTAATATAGCCCATAATCTCAAAATACATGAAGATTTAAGACATGAAACTAAATGTTTTGTGGTTTAATGAGTTGATAAAATATTTGAATGGTTTGGGTTAAAAATTTGGAGCCCACAAAAATTGCAAAAAATAAAGGGTGATGATGGGGTTTGATACCGCGACGTGTATTGGTGGAAATTGTACTGGTGCTACTCCTGGCAAGGAGTTGTGTAAATGTTTCACACCTTTGCAGGTGTGAAGATTTTCATATGAAAACAGCCCCATTAACATACCGTATTCACACTTCATTTACTTATATTATGTGTAAATGTGCACAAACAAACATACCTTAGGAATTGTATGATACGCACAAATTTTCCCTCTCACCTCTTTTCCTATTCTTCATCTGACAACTCCTTCTTTTCTTTAATCTTATTGTTATAATCACAACTTGTTGCTGTTCAAATTAGAATTAGGTATCTTCTATACCACCTCGCTTCGTAACTCAACAAAGCATCATTTTGCTGATTGAACCTAGTAATGCACACATATAACCAGCAAGGGAGAATTGCAGAATCATAAAAGATATCATACCTGTAAGTAGGTATTTGCGTAGGGAGCACTGCATGTTGCCATCTTGTTTTGTGACATTCTACACTCAAGAATCATAGAACAAACAAATAATGGAATCCATTGTTTTTCCAGGACTGAGCAATAGTGCAATGCAATTTTCATAATTTTCTGGTTTCTTTATCATTATTGTTGCTTTTACAGCTCTGAATGAGGCACTGCGAGAAGAAGTACAGCGGCTTAAGATAGCAACAGGGCAAATCCAAAATGTCAATGGCAATGCCTTCAACAGAGGATCACAACAGTCGACTTCATTTTTCTCCCACTCTCAGCAGATGCATCACATGGGTGGTCATCAAACCCAGCAGCCTCATTTGGCCCAGCTATCTCCAAATGGCCCAACCGCAGGGGGTCAGTCTCCACATGGCCATGGCTCTATGGACTTCATGAGAGGCTCAAACAACAATATCTAGTCATACAACTTTGTTGTAAATTAACTCCTCTCTTTGAGGCTGACAAAGGATAACCTCCAGATATAGCTCATGTGTATATATTTATGTATTGAGTTACATGTCTAGTTGTCATGGTGTTTATCTCATGATATGCAGCGTATTGTAGCCCCTTGTACTATCAGTGGTACAAATTCTATATATTTAGTGTACTGTACTTTTAATAGAAGCTTGCATGTCCAATCCAACAGTGGATTAGGAATTTGCTTATGCTAGAGTGTTGAAAGAATTGATTGGTTCACCCCAAGGAGTCGCTATGAGGAAGCTCATTTCCCCTGCCTATGATTCCCAGTCACTTCTCATTTCAACATTCCTTTCATGCTTCTCATAAATTTAATAGCATAGTTTTTACAAGATAGAGGTGTTTTGCAGATTCAATTCTTGCTTTATTGTAGTTAATTTATTTCCATAATTTCTCTTGCTTTGCTTTGTAGGAGAGAAAATGTTGGGGAAATAAATGGGGTGACAAGGGGGAGACAAAATGGAGATGTGAAATACATGATATATTGGAATGGTCACCAAATATCCTTCATATTTTCCAATGAAACCAGCCTAGTCAAATGCAGCCTTAATTTCCTTTCTAGAGGGAAAAGGCATGCTCAACTTTGTGCCTTTTCCTGCCATGGATGCTGAACAAAAGTGAAAAATCGCAGGGCAGGGAAAAAGGTGCTCTGTTGGTCCAAATGGGGAGCATCCCACATAAAAATTCACTCTGTAGTTCAAGTGGGGTTTCTATCCTCTGTAAATATTGGTATCAACTTAGCACAGATGTCCAATTGCATGATGATGGGAATTTTTATCCGAATGTGGACTGTATATATAGTTACCTGGTCATGGTGCATACCTATCAGTGGGAGACTGGGAGTAGGATGGAAAGGTCTCATCAACTATAAAGAGTCGGGCCAAAAATTGCTACTCCAAATTTTACTGGCCCTTGCCATGCGCAATTTTTTTGTTAGCCCTTGATTTAACAACTTTATTAGTGGATTGAGCAAGCAGTTCAACTCTATGGGCCTCACTTGGCCTATTTGTTGCTCGTATCTCCTCATGATCTGGCATGATGCCCAATTTGATTGACTCATTTGACCCTCGCTCACTACAAGATTGAATCTCAAAAACATTATGATAATCTAATGGGGCTGATTTTACCCCTCATCCCGTCCAAGATGATCCTTCCATTCTCTTAACCCTGCTGGCCCCAGGAGCTGGACCACTATGCAATCCTCTTGTAGGTGGAAAATCTCCCTTGCAGGTTGAAGCTACAGTTTATATAATCTGAAAACTTACTGCATTTATGTCCTGATTGAGCTCGACTGGTTAGAGACATGGGTGCGTGTGTGAAAGTGTGACTTTGACTTTCATGTGTAGTAAAAAGATGAAAAATGGAAAAAAAAAAAAAAGAAAGAAAGAAAGAAAGAAGCTTATGTATATCTACGTATTGAGATTGGCATAATACTCCAGATTGCACTACAGTTGGCTTGTCACGAAGAAAACACTGATGTCAATATAAAGTGATAATCCAATTGAAAGTCAGCCATTTAATGCGGGGGCGAAGGAGAGAGAATTTGCTTTGTCCGTTTGAAATTTGGGAAGTCTGATTCCATTCATGTGGCTTGGACAAACCCTGTAGATCCAGAGTTGTCTGATGGTATATCTTAGCAAACTCTCTTTTAACTGGGTGTCGAGGATGGAGTGGAAGACCTATGGGAAAGTTGCAATACTGTTAAGAAAAAGTCTGCATGGACGGAATTTGAGGCCCGGAATTTGGACGTAGGGCCCGGTCCAAATTCCGGGCCCCAAATTCCGTCCATGCAGACGGGTTCGTCTGTTAAAAGTCAGTCAATCAAATGCTTGACATTTACACTACATTCATCATCCTTTTTTTAATTTTTTTTATGACGTGGGGGTATTCTTGAGGTTTTTGACCCAACCGCTAAATCTACACAAATGTACACCGGACAAATTTGTAAAAGATTGCTCATTTAACTTTTGGTCATCAATCCATTCATATGCATTGTTAATTAGCCGAACCATGCAGCTATCCAAGTCCTTCAAACCGAAATTGCCACCAGAAGCATTCATTTTCAGACAATAATATGTCCTTACATTAATAGAAGAAAAAGGGAGCAACTCACACACACATAGATATTCATTATCTTTCCCTCTCTTCATACTTTGCAAAAATAAAAAAAGGAGAATTAAGATAAAAACATATACATTAAGGATTAGAACGCCTAATTATTGTAGCAGCCTCATAAACATGCATGATAATTCCTCACACATTATCGGCTCTTGCATCCTCAAAACAAGAAATATCGCGTTATAAGTAAATCAAAAGACTGTAAGAGTTCTGTTGGAGAATTAGAATATGCAGATATTTTCAGCAGCCAAGTTTTTTTAATTTACCCTAGGCAAGGGGCTGAGACCCAAGAGAGAGGCGCTCGCATATAGGGAAAAAAGCTTCCCACACAAGTGGGAAGGGAGCCCGCACATCCAATCCCCCTACAGTAAGACAAGGAAGCTTCTTCTCAGTGATGCTGAGAGAGGCCTCATGCTTGGACAGTACTTTCACTTTCCTCAAGAGCGAGCAAAGGATTAGGGTAAGGCCTTCTGGAGACAGAAAATAAAGCTACGACTATCAAGCTGGCATCACCAGAATGATATTGTATAATTCTAAATCCCCAAAGATTTTATGTTTTGATTGGTTTGCAAATATACATCATATGATAAATGAAAAAGCTCGATCAAGTTGGTTGGGTAGTGGACGTGAACCTAATATAAAACAAAATCCAAAAAACAAAAGACTCAAACCAACTCAGTCGTTGTAGTATAGTGGTGAGTATTCCCGCCTGTCACGCGGGTGACCCGGGTTCGATCCCCGGCAACGGCGCTTTTTTATGTTTTTTTTTTTTTCTTGCGTCTTTATAGTTGCATGATTTTGAAGTATGTAAAATAATCTTTTTAGTTGCATGACTTTGAAGTATGTAAAAGAGGTCAGGAGTTCAAGGATCAATAAAAATGTGAAAGAACCAACTACTTTGCTTGATCATTGTGCTATTCATTTTGCTTGAACTTGACTCAATTACATTATACTCCTACTTGCATCAAACACTGGCCTTAGATTTCATATCATTGAAAGTGATATATACTATTGGATTGGTTATGTCTAAAACATAACAACATATGTGACGCACATCAGTCTAATGATTTACATAGAACCCATCTTTGCAGATTAAGTAAATTAAAAAAAAAAATCTAAATGCTTCTCTTCCTTTTACTTTATTAAACGTTACATATTCATTGTCATTCATTCTTTTTCAGTTTTTTTAAATTTCCAAGTAAGTCAGATTCTCTTGTGCATATGTTTCATAGTATTTACATTGTTCATACACAATACATTAAACTTATAATGGTTAAATGGTGAAAATCAGACAGCTGGGAAGTGATCATTGTCACAACCACAATATTTGCTAATTCAAATATCATAATCATCATTACAATGATAAGAGCTAAAAATGTGATAACATCAATAAATATAAGGTCAAATTGGATTTATCTTGATATTATTACATTAAAAGTTCAAGGATATTAAAAAAAAAATTGAGTCTACTAGCCCCAGGGTTTGTGGTTTTAATTTTTTATTTATTCTTAAGATGTTTTCCTGATAAAAACCCAAAACTTGAAATTGTACCACTAAAACATCCATATTTCCTGCAATCTACTCAAGTAAAAGGACTTGCAGCGAGTCCCCTCCCATTTAAATACAGGAGAGGCCCAGAGCAGATTAGGCTTAGGCAGCAATGCATGCCTTTCTCTGCGAAAGGTCTGCAAGCACCATATAGATCCATCAATAAAGCTTACACTTGCAAGCAATGAGCCAAACGCCTGGCTCATTTCACAATCAGGGCTGTTGCTAAGGCCCCCACTTCAGCCCACGGGACTAAACTCCTGACCCAGGCATTGGGATGGATATGTATGTAATTAGAGAGCATAAATAAAAGCATTTGGGAGCATTTAAGAATAGCATTGATGATAAAAAGAGCTTATTTGAGATGGTTTCGACATATCCAATGAAGAGCAGCAATGGTGCAGGCGAGGTAAAGATTTTCCATGCAAGTCAATGACACCTTAAAAAAATAGGTATGCCAAAAGAAGACATGAATGGAAGTGGTTAGAGAGGGGGAAAAAATAGTCTTAAAGAAGACATGGATGAAAGTTGTGAGGGAAAAAAAAAGATAGGCCAAAGATGGCTTGGATAATGGTAAGGATAGATCTGAAACATTTGGTACCTATCCAAGGATTCGCCCATAACAGATTAGAATGATGAAACAAAATTCATTTGACCAACCCTAACATAGAGGTCACAATGCTTTTATTATTATTATGATGGTGGTGGTGGTAATTGCATGTGTAGCAGTACACTACAATATTTAAAGTATTACTTGTGTAACGCCCCACCCTACACGCATGCATGATATTGTCCGCTTTGGCCCACTGGGCTTACGGTTTTGTTTTTGATGGGCCTCAACTCATCAAAAGGCCTCATGCAAGGTAAGGGTGTAAGCTCTACATATAATCCCATTCACTTTCCTCTATATAGTCGATGTAGGACTCCAGGGCGTCACAACTTGCTATCGATTGCCAGAGACAAATGGGATGAATTTGTCATAGATAAGGTGCACAAAGTGAGACCCAGGTGCTTGGAGACTAGTAATATCAGAAAAGAGATTCCTCTGATTTTGGCGGCTCCCTGATATATATAGCTTCATAAATGTGATCAGGTACTAGTACCATCTATTTCTTCGCCTTACATCAGCTGGTTACAAATTACTCAAAAAATATAAAATAAAAAGGTGAAAAATAAGTCCCATAAAACCTAACCTACTTTTTATAGAAGGTTAATACACAAGCCCCTCTATCATACAACACTACCTGTTTGCTTACATAGATTCATCACATCAGCTAATCACCCCATCCTAATGTTAACGAGAAACTCAAAAATCAGCTTGTGAGACATCAATTTTACATTGTCAGTAGGAGGGTTCCCTTTTTTTTGTGTGTGTGTAAAAATTCACTATATTAGTAGTAAGGAGTATCCGGAAAACATTGATATACTCTCTCTCTCTCTCGTAAAAATAGAAGTTCAAACCATTCATTTGACTTTCCTTGTCATAGTCAAGCTCTATTACTGTAGCAAACTGTAGAACACAGTATCATAATTGTGCTGAACCCATTGCTGAAAACGCCGCAAAAAAAATTGATTATCAGGTCTTCCCCCAACCTCTCCTAAGTTTCCTGCTAAGATCAAGATAATGTACAACAAATTTCTATGCGCATCAATCCACATTGTGACATGAAAAACAACTAGAGAAACAAATGTTACCTGAATTTCTTGCAAGATATCTTCAAGTTCGACCCTTATCTCGGAGAAGGAGGGTCGTTGACTAGGAACCGCATCCCAGCATCTTTGCATCAAATCTAACAGCCTGGGATGCATGTTTTCAGGAAGTTCCGGTCGCAGCCCCTAATAAGAAAAAGCAGAGAGAAATGAGTATCTTCACAGGTAGATACACAATACACCTGATCTCCTCAACGTTTTAATGCCTGCAACTTGGCTTGCGACATGCATATTGCAGAGAACTATTCATAAAAGCTAACAAGACAAATGAAAATGAAAATGTCATGGCCTGTTTGTTTGCATTAAAATGCATAGGAAATGAATACATACAATTCATGCCATTACTAGTTAAAAATGAAGAGCAAAGCTGCATTTCAAAAATGAGCATAAAAAAAACTTTCCTTCTCCCAACCATCACCCGAGTAG
This sequence comes from Litsea cubeba, assembly GCA_012931725.1. Lineage (NCBI taxonomy): Eukaryota > Viridiplantae > Streptophyta > Magnoliopsida > Laurales > Lauraceae > Litsea > Litsea cubeba. The sequence continues at coordinate 21,505,446 of CM022946.1, forward strand.
TTCATTTCTCATCTTCTTTTGATTCTATTTCAAAGGTTATTTGATGTTCATTTTTAAAATTCATAGTTGATCTTCCTTTTTAATCACTTATGGTATGAATTATATGTAATCAATTCCTATGCATTATAATGCAAACAAATAGGCCCTTAGTAAAAGCGGCTTCAAGAAAATGGGTTACTAAAAGCTATCAAGGTTGATGCAGCTCCGTATACATAGACATACTCGATCAGAAGTCCTAATCAAGTGGCTGAAAGCCAGCAAGGTCCCCTGGGTAGCAAGTTTTACTTTAATTTTCATATTTGTTCTTCAATGTTGGCCTAATTTCATCAGTCAAATGATGTCAGAGTGATATGAAATTGGATTTGTTGGATAGCTTATTCAATTGGCTTTCCAACACACCCAAGTAGGTATGATTCTGATACCTATTGAAAAAGTTATGGCCATTTTCCTCTTATGTTATAAAACATTTATGAGTTTAGGGTTGTTTTTGCCATTTTTTTATTTTTATTATGTATAGATGGCTAGGATAGAACTTCAAATCTTAATGGCTAAGATTGATTAGGTTCCTTTCTTCTACTTATAAAAGAGGTGTAAAGGAGATTAGCGGACTAGTTTTTTCTCTATTAATTAAAATCAACCCTTTTGTCTTATTTTGTGTGAAGTCAAAAACATCCGGGGTTACAGATCTCAGATACTACCATCAATCCGACAGAGCGGAACGACCAGAAAAAGAAGTGGAGTTAGAAAGCCATATGATAGGTGGTAACTATCTTGTACGGTTCAGGGGGTAATCGGCGTACTCCAATCAGTTGTGTTTTTTTTTTTTTTTTTTTTCCTGCAGGTGGGGGATATTTGGCTCTATCGAACATACAGGGAATTGGAGATTTGGCTCTATCAAACATACATGGAATTGGAGGTAGCATTCGACTGATGTCAAGTCATGGACCGGTTCCTCCAGCCCTTTTTCTCTGTGTTGGTGTTCTATATGACCGACATGAGACTAGACTTGCTAGATACTACGGAGGTTCAGTTCTTGGAGATTCCACAATCCTCTTGACTTCTTTGTCAAGTTATAGTAGCTATTGATTGATTTTGTTTCTCGGCCACTTTTGTAGATCTTGACGAGGCAAGGTTGTATACCCTGTCTTCAACTATATTAGAGACCACCTCTTCAACCTTCAAGGGCCTAAATCAGTTTGGTATTAGAGTGAGTCAATTCAACTTATAAGTTGTTAGATTCTACTTACCTTCAACTTTGCCAGTGACCCTTATAGGTTGTAGGGCCCATAACATCAATCATGCAGATCACAAAATAAAGGGCTCTTCATATATGATTGTTTTAAAATCTGAAACTTGAAGCCCATAGACTTGGCTTGGCTAGACAACCTCGAGTTGCTTTTAGCAGTAAAATGATGGCATATGCCAAAATTGTGCATCATATAGCTACATTTCTTAAGGTTTAGGGTCCATTAATCCCTCAGTTTGTACGTCCACTAAAAAAAAAAAGAGAAGTTTATTGATACCTCAAGAATGTTAACTGCAGAGGAACAATTTCATAGTTAGCACTATATAGGTTAAGAAATAGCATCAATTTGATGGGATCACAAACCTTTCTCACTCCCAAGGCAGCTTGTAAAGGTGTCATGTTATCATAAGGGACCTGCAATGCCAAACAGCTAAATTCTTCATCTCAGAAAGATGATTCACACCAATAACCATTTAAGGCAGTGCCTAGATGCTGCTTTCTCAAGAATGCCGGCGTGCCTTTCAAATGCAAATCAAAACTGTTTACATTTCAGGTATTACCCAAAACATAACCAATCTTAATTTGAAAGAATAAAAACAATAGGCTTCATTATGAGAACCCTGTTTAGTGTTTACCATGCTTCCCCAAACAACATAAAGGACAGGCTCTGCTCTCGCAAGTAAATTTCACTTGCCTTCAGGTCCACACACAACCTTAACAACTGATCTATAAATTGAAACTAAGTATAACTTCTGGGTGTACCTTGGCTGTTGTTAGCTCCCACAGTACTATAGCAAAACTAAACACATCTGCTTTCTGATCATATGCTTGATGGTTTATAACCTTTTGCAAGAGGAAGAGAAGAGATCATAAATGAATGAACTGATAACATAATAGAAATCTTATAATACGAAATGGAGAAGCACATATAACCAAAATGAGAAAGTTAGAGAGGTAAAGTTAAATAAGGAATTATGGACCAGGAATATGAGTAGCTGGCCACTTTCCACTATAAATTGCAGGTCCTGACATACTGTTGGTAAGAACTGAACTGGGGACCATGCCTGAACTATATATGAGGACATACAGAGTTAAGATCTTTGATATGCAGGTACAAGAAAACAGATAACATAGAAATGGCAGCATTATAAATGATGCTTCATTTTAAGTGTCAGTGCAGCATCCCTGCAATATCCATGGCAATTTTTACATTGATGCCTTAATATCATAACTTTGAGTGTGTCAGGACCATGGATAAAAGTTGTAGTCGTAGTCCGCTTTGGGGTTGGCCCTAAAAATTCGGACGTCACGATTCCCAACCCGTTGCGATGTGAATTTTCATTTTTCCAAAAATGGGTTTTAAAAGATAATCCGAAAAATACCAAAATATCGGAATATCCTATAATATAAAGTAATTCATTTGTCCTACAAAGTCACAAAGATCAGGTATTGTTATTTGATCCTTAACTATTAAATCTGCTAAGTTTTACGTGATTCCATCACTTAGAATGGCATGAACCATTAAACTGGAGCCCACCACATCTCTTCAGCAGAAAAAGCATAACACAAACGTGCCATAAGCTATGATGCCCAGATATAGACACAGGTGCAGGCACGGACAAGGGGATTCGACACACCAACTGTAAAAAGTTAGGACATGAATATGGGTATAGCATCACTTAAGATGCATTTCATAAATTTTTGTTAGAGTTAAATTTGGCTAGGGCCCATTAATTAGCAGTAGCAGGACATTTATTTTAGACAGGTTAAATTTTTAATAGGTGACATCATTGTGGATCCACAATTCTCAAGTTAGATTATAAATTATAAGGTGGGTTTGAGGCCTCAAAACAGAAAAACAAAAACAAAAACGAGAGAGAGAGAGAGAGAGAAGGGGGGTGGGCCCATTAATTAGCAGGTTAAATTTTTAATAGGTGAGATCATTGTGGATCCACAATTCTCAAGTTAGATTATAAAAGTGTGGATCCACAATTCTCAAGTTAGATTATGAGAGAGAGAGAGAGAGAGAGAGAGAGAGAGAGAGAGAGAGAGAGAGAGAGAGAGAGAGAGAGAGAGAGAGAGGTGGGGGCAGAATTTAAAAATGGAATTACCAATTTAAGGGACATTTTCCCCACAACATCACTTGTATACTGGGCTTTGACTTTTGCAGTCTAATAATAAAACAAAAGGGGGCTGAATGTAAAAATGGATATGTAAAGTGGAGTGGATTTTGAATTATGCCGTGTTAAAACAAAACGATAGGGGGCTGAATATAAAAAGTGAAATACTTAAAAGGGAATTTGCTCCTTTCCTTTCATTGTTGACAAGCACGACAAAGAACTAGCAATGGACACTAGAGAGAAAGGAAAAGGAAAGAGAAATAGAAATAGAGAGAGAGAAGGAGGTCCCTGAATTGGAGATCCTCTTCCTCTCCTCCGACTGACTACAGAGGTCAGCCTCCTCCTCCTCCTCTGTATGTTATCTGTTCTTTTCTTTCTCTTAGTAGCATGAAAGGGGGAATAGGCCTAGGTTTGTTTTTTTCCTTCTAAGTTATGACAAAAACACATGAAGTTTAACGATTAAAAAAAAAAGAAAAAAAAAACCATATAAGGCAATTAGAAGATTCAAACAAAAATCGTTGTTTTGTCCAAATTCGTTTTTCTTTTCCCTTAAAATACAAGAAAGCCGTATCCTTGATTTTTGCGTTGTATCGTGACTGTATCTTGCCGTCCCATGCCCTATACCTGGATCTGTATCGGATGGTGTCAACGCAGGTACCACAAGTGAAATTCCATATCCGGGTATCATAGGCTATAACTGTTCTCCGCAATGAAAGCTTCCAAGGAAGTTTCAGGGGTTTCGACTTTGAAGTTTCGGGACTCAAGCCTCGAGATCTAATTTCATGAGGAAGTGTTGGAGGAGAATAGCCAGGTCCTCTGTGTGTGTGCACGCGTGCGTGATCCAGTGCACACCACAAGTGCACGCTGCAGACCTGGTGGGGCCCACCTAATCACCAATCCGAACAGCGCACGTACACAAAACCCTGAATGTCACTGATCCTTTTTTTTTCTTTACACCAATCCCATTGGACTTCACTTTTGGATCAACAGTTTTTTTTTATATCTAGCACTGATAACTTGTCGACCTTGGATCAAGGGATTAGGATGAATCTGATGGGCCTGAAATTTTACACAGAGGTAGGGCCCATCCACATCTTTCAATCTACCACATTCCCACCCACAGGTGGGGCCCCACTAATCATGGCAAATGTGGGGATCGAAAGGCCGAGGCGGGACCATCCCATATATGAAATTTTAAGTCAATCCAATCAGGTCCAAGAAAGACTTAATATTTGACACATTTCTAAAGAAAATAGAGTGGACTACAAGAAAAGAGAGCAACACCTCAGGTGCCATCCATCGATATGTTCCAGTCTCTGCTGTCATTACACCCCCTTGACATTGGAACCGAGCAACGCCAAAATCTGCCACCTTTACAACCTGGACAGAACAACTCGAGTCATTACACCTAAACAAAGTTGCAGTACCTTCTTGCTAGCATATAGAAATGTCAGCTATGTCCATATCGTAGCATTACAAATATCATGGGGAGCATGCACAAAATTTATCCTTCAAAACTACATAATCTAACCATATATTTGAGCAGAACTTTCTCTTTATTTCTTGTTGTTCCTATGTACACACCTGACAGACTCCATAACAATGAGGCTTAGCAGGTATCAGCCGATCCCAATATGTACACACCTGACAGACTCCATAACAATGAGGCTTAGCAGGTATCAGCCGATCCCAATATGATAGATTGGGATTATTGGCCTTTAATATATCCTTGTTTCGGTTCTGTTTCTCCCTTTAATGTAAGTTTTTGGTTACCAAAAGGAAAAGGAGAAAAAAATGTAATTCCTATAAAGTCGGTAAGAAATAGGAGTTGCCTGACATTTAGAGGTCCAGTGCATACCTATTTAAAAACTGAGGGCCAAGAACGCAATACACATCCAAATCTAACATTTTTCTGACATTCTGAAGTTTTTTGGATTTTTTTCCCAAAATTTTCTGGCCAATAAAAAATTCTTTTTGAGGACCTATATGAGTATGATGCATGGATACTTCAAAATGGGCAACGTATCGTGTCGTATCGTATCCGATACTTCACTTTTTATGTATAAAATATATGTCCCTGCCGTGTCCATTACATGTCTTTGCCATATCCCTGCTGTATCTGGGCATCATGTGTAGTCCATCAATATGTGTTGTCCAATATGTATCATTTTCTGGACCAGTTGATATGTCTTCAGATTCCAATATTTTGAACCGCTCTTCAGAGCTCTTGGTCATCAAATCAACTAGTATTATTCAAATACCTGTTTGAGTCTTTATCTCCACCCTAGAAGGCAGGAAATCAATTCAAGCTGCAGTTAAGGGTGGAAATATGAGACTCTGTATCAGCTAGGCAAAAAACTGGTGTGTAAAAACCATATTGTCGTGATGTTAATTTTACCGCAAGAAACCTGAAATTTCCTAGAAGATTTCAAAATATTGGAATTTTTTTTCCCTTATAAACTAGTATAAATGAATTACCTATGTATCAGATCTCGTACTACCATAAGACAATGTTTATTTCTAAGTAAATCCTGACCCTTCTTTGTGATGTTTAAGTTTAACTTGAGGAATGCAAACCAAACCAAACCAAGCCTTTTCCCAGTAGGTGGGGTCGGCCATATGGATTTGACGACGCCAATCAAATCTGTTTAGGGTCATGTCCTCCGTTTGATCCATGGTCGGTCAAAGGCCTAGATATAGACCAGGATTGACTAGTTCTTGGTCCATTTGAGGTGGCTTGGATCCAATCAGCTATACGAATGACACGGGCATGATTCCCATATATGCACTTTTTGGTGTTTCGTATTTGGAGAAGCAAAGGCAATATACATAATCCGATACATGAGTTAAAACTATGGTTGTATTATCATGTTGTCAAACTATGCTACAGTCTTACAAAGTAGCAAGGAAATTGATTTTTTTTTTCTAGCCCACATACTCACCCATTACGTTATCCATGACTGCTTAGCAAGATCATCTACCCTCACATAATAACTACTTGTGAATGCTACAGTTCCATCATGTAGGAAAAATTAAGGAATGATACATACATTTTCAGCATCCATCAGCAGGTTGGCTGTCTTCAGATCCCTGTGAATTATGTTTTTTTGGTGCAAATACTCCATCCCTTTGCATATGTCAATCACAAACTTCAGCAGCTGAGATAGCTCCAGGAAATTATGATGCATATGTAAGAAATCGTACAGACTCCCTCCAGGCATGAACTCTGTAAGTAGACAATACAACAACCACAGTATTAAAGGAATTGGGACAACTACAAAATTTTATACATCGAAGAGCTAACAAATGGAGCATTTCTCCCATGAGTATTCTTCTAGGTCAATAATGACTAATAAGCAAACAGGATCTCCATTTATATAGTCATCAATAGTCAACATTTACAACCCAATATCAACCAATCAACCACAAAGGTAACATTGAATCATTTAGTTGAAGACGAAAAATGGAACTATTATGTGCCGATTAATTAACTACCTGTTACTATGCACAACTCAGGAAGCCTTGTGCATGCACCAATAAAACGAACAACATTGTCGTGTTTAACTTCCCTGTTACACCAACACATGAAATAAGAATGTAACAAGAACAAAGTGAAAACTCATAATGCAAAAGTTACGCATTAACAACACTAAAACCTAAGAAATGATATATGATAGAAGAAAAAGGGAATGTGCTTAAGATCCTTCAGTATTGTAACAGCCTTTTATGGGTATAGTAGCTATTACAGCATAAAGATAATTTAGTCCTTTCTCTTTGTTTTTTTGGGTACATCATGTTGAAGGCTTATCCTACCAAAAGTTTATAGACAATTAAATCCATCAAACTATAATAAGATTCAGACAGGGTGGACAAAATGGACATAAGTTGCAATATCCTGGTTTGCCAATTAGAGCTAATAATATTGAGAGCTCCTTCAGACCATGTAATTGAGAAGTTTGAGAATAAGCTATCCATGTGGAAAAGACAATACTTGTCCACAGGAGGGAGAATCATGCTAATCAAAGCTACTAGCCTACTATGTCCAATTTGTCGATACATTACACCTCAGTTCAAAATGCCGAGGGTTGTGGAGGAAAGACTGGATTGTATTAGGAGGAACTCATTATAGAAGGGAAAGGGAGACCAGAAAAGAATGCATTTGATTAAGTGAAGTGAGGTGCTGCAACCAAAAAACAAAAGGGGCTCGGTTCTAGGATGCCTTTGGTTGAAAAATTGGGCATCACTAGGCAAGTGATGGTGGAGGTTTGGATAGAAAAGAAGGTGCTGTGGAGAAAGACTATTGTATCTAACTAAGTAAGGTGAGGAAAAGTGGTAGTAGGTCCCTAGATCAATCTCTAGGTACATGGTATCGAGTTTGTGTGTTATTGCTTGTATGAGGAATGTGTACAATATATGAGGGGAGGTGTTTAGCAAGGGGATAGGTTTTAAAATTGGGGGTGGGAGTAGTACCTGTTTATGGGTCGATGACTGGTTAAGGGTGGGAGTAGTTCCTGTACATGGTATCGAGTTTGTTGGGTGTTATTGACTTATTGCTTGCATGGGGGATGTGTACAATATAAGAGGGGAGGTGTTTAGCAAAGGGATAGGTTTTAAAATTGGGGGTGGGAGTAGTGCCTGTTTATGGGTCGATGACTGGTTAAGGGTGGGTATTTTGTGTAGTCTTTCCCTAGTGTGTTCATGGTGGTGTCCAATATAGAGTCATCAATTCAGAAGTGTTATGTGGGAGGGGAGGGGAGGGAAGAAAGTCTTGGGAAGTGTCTTTTTAGGAGAGTCATGTGTCAGTATGAGGTCGAGTATTTGTCTCAGTTGAGACTGCTTTCTAGCGTTCTTATTTGCAGGGAAATTAAGGATACTCACATTTAGAAGGCTTCTCCTTCAGGCCAATTTTCTATTAAGTCCTATTTTGCATTGGAAGGATAATCGCCATCTATCTCCCTGGTTGCAAGGGTGTGGCTAAAAATTGGCTCCTCCACATGTAGGGGCATTCTATTGGCTAGCAAGTGGAAGGTAAGGTGTTTACAACCGATAACCTGAGGAGAAGTAACTCATTGGAGAATATTGCGGATCTATGCTCTCTGTGGTATGGAAGGGGAAAATTAACCATCTCTTTCTTCAGTGTGCCGTGGAGTTGAAGTTGTGGTATCATTTTTCACAAAAATGCAACTCGAGTTGGTGTCATCTTGGCCCCTATATACAATTTGGTTGGTGCTTGGCAGTTTGGTCCCTTCCATGGTTGTGGTCCATTCACGTGGAGGGATATTCCTTACACTATTTTGTGGTCTATTTGGAAGGAGAGAATGATAGAATATTTATGGGGTTAATTCATCTAGGAGAATCTCATGTCTTGGTGGGTTTGAGGTTGGCAAAGCGGTTGTTGGTGAGAATGAATTTATCATTTAATATTGGATAATTTTATGAATAATTGGGATGCTGGTATTGTGTGTGTCCAGAATACGGTAAAGAGAGCAGCTCTTTGGAATCCGCCTTCCTATTGGGTCATTTAAGTTTAATGTGGAAGGGTCAGCAAGTGGGAAGTCGGGTCCAGCAGGCATCAGTGGAGTTCTTTGCAGTAGCAGAAGAAGGTATTATTCATGTTCTCTAAGACTGTTGGTGCCAAAGGTTATGACAAAAGGGAGGTGATGACATATTTTGGAAGCACTTTGTATATTTTCTAGTGCCCTCCATAAAAGCTTAATTGTGGAAAGTGACTCACTCTTGGGCAAGGTTTAAAATACCGGACTCGGGACCCGACTCGTTCATGGCCAAGTCCGAGTTGACTCGCCAAGTCACACGGGACTCGGCCGAGTCGGGCCGAGTCCCAACTTCAGTTGGATGGGACTCGGGCGAGTCACATGGCCGAGTCCCATGGGACTCAACCGAGTCGCATTAGGACTCGGCCGAGTCACATGATTTGAGTCCGAGTCCATGTCCGAGTTTTAAACCATGCTCTTGGCTGAACTCTTTTGAACCGAGTCTGTGGAAGTTTCATTTCTACCTCAATGAGATCAAAATATTGTCTTCCTTGGTTCAGTGGACTTTCATCATGTGGGACGCATGGCAAATGGCATGGCAGATGCCCTCAGCATGGTGTGGATAGGAACTGGGATTGTAGTTTGAGTTTGACGTGGGGTATAATGCTCTTATACCTTCGTTGTTTTGCTTTCTTTGAGCTTTTGGTTCCATTATTTGATGTATGGACTCTTTCACTTTCATATAATTTATGGGAACCGATAAAAAGAAGAAAAAATGAACAAAATATCAAATCAAAATTTTACACTTCAAAGAAAAGTAAAAATAATAAAAAGATAGAAGGGAAGGGAAAATTACAAAATCCTAAAGAAAGAAAAAAACCCAGACTTACTCGGTAATATTGAAAAAATCACGTAAACATAACCAAAAGAAAGAAAAATACAATGAAATTCAAGCAAGAAATTTGACAATATGATCTTATCACATCTCCATGATCTTATCACATCTCCCCTCCGATACTGGCAACTCCATAGCCATGACAATCACAGCTAGTGTTCCATCAAGGATTTTTTACATTGACCGTCACCATACTCAAGAAAATGACTACCGCTGGCAAAAGGATGTCTGAAACAACAAGCAATTGTTTGATGGATTCTGAAAGTAAAAGGGCAGATCATATTGGCACCTGGTATATCCCCAGAGGTGTTACTGTAATTTGGATGCTACAAAATATCCAATATGTTGTCCATTCCATGCTACAAAAACAGTTCATCCTTTTGCAATGGAGTCCCCCCAAAATGTAGAATAAACCCAAGAAATAAGATTAATTACTATATAAAATCTTTCAGTCCAAATACACACACATACATATTCATAAAGAAGAAATAAACTGTATAGTGGCATTATTGTGAAGTTTTTCACCTTAAGATCATGACTTCTTGAGCAAATTCAACCTTCAAAGCTTCATTTAACTGCTCTGATCTAATAATTTTTACTGAAACATCAAGATCATGGTAGATACCGCGATACCTGAAAAAAAATATAATAGTAATAATAACACCACAAAAAAGAGATTCACCCACAAACAGGAAACATAATAAAAATGAATAGAACATTAGGCTACAGAGCTCCACAAGGCTATGCAGTGGACTCACAGTTCTCCACAAGAACCAGATGCAATTCTCTCCCCAATTCTCAGTAACCTTCTGTCAATTTCCCAATCACTAAGCTTGGGCTGGGTGGCTGCTAAAACCTTTTCTATGGCCGAATGAGGCAAGGAGCCAGACAAGGACCCCTATATTTTCCAACACAAGATGATGAGTATACCATGAAAGGCCAGTGGAAAAAAAGTATCTCTATGCTAACCAATATTAGTCATAAGCAATAACATAAACTGGAAGTTCTACTTGACCAGAAGGGTGCCATAATATGCTAATGAAAGAAAATTGATATATGAGTAAAACTAAAACACAGCAATGAGTATCAAGCAATAAAAGAAGATGAGGTAACAATGTGGTCCCTTAAGTCATTTGCTTCCTAGATCGTTTAGGGTATTTATGGAAATGGATTACACATCCTCATCCACATTACATATTAATGCTAACAAAAAAGGATGAGGAATAGGTTCAACATTGATGCTTTGTCATAGGTGACAAAGTATGAAGAAAAAGTAACCGGTTCCATTCTGGTATCTACTCTGCAACGAAACATTCTGCATTAGCTTTTGGCTGAAGCAGAATGGAATTGACAGTTAATGCTATCTCCTCTTTAGAGTTTGGACTTTGGAGGTGATACTCTTGCAAAGGATTTGAAGCATTCCTGCTGTGGCTTTGCGATCCCCCTATCTCACTTCTTGAGTTTTACCCAAAAAAACCTCAGACCAGGTCCCGACTTGGTCAGGGCCGAGTCAGGCCAAGTCCCAATTAACTGCATAGAAAATTTAAAAGAAAAAAAAAATTGGGACTCGACCGAGTCCTGTAATTCGAGTCCAAGTGCACCTGACTCCACTTGCAAAGGATTTGAAGCATTCCCGAAGTGGCTTTGCGATCCCCCTATCTCACTTCTTGAGTTTTACCCAGGGAAAAAAAAACCTCAGACCAGGGGACCCGACTTGGTCAGGGCTGAGTCAGGCCAAGTCAAATATTAACTGCATAGAAAATTTTTAAAAAAAATAAAAATGGGACTCGGCCGAGTCCCATAATTTGAGTCCAAGTGCACCTGACTCGTTTAGGGTCAAGTCCGAGTCAACTTAGACTCAGCCGATTTTTTAAATTAAGGTTTTACACATCTCTTGCCCTCATATGAGAATGTCTAACCAGATCACATCAAACATGGGAGTGATCTAGTTCAAGGATTGATATAAAAGGTACAATTCTACCTAGCTGAAAACTCATTCTTTTGTCTGATAAATATTCATGTGCAGCTGTTATGAGATAATTTGAGATTAATTGCAGTTGATTCATGGCTAGTTTTGGTAGATGTTGCGACATTACATTGTACTTAAGTAGTTAAGTTGTCAAATCATTTTTTTATAACAGTTGTCAAATCTTTTTTGTTGGTTGGATTTTTGTAAGTTTGGATTTAATTCTATTGTTGGAACAAAATACTACTTGAGCTGAACCAATAGTTATCTGAGCTTGTTTCAAGTTATTCTGCCTGCATTAGGTTCCAAGAAGGCAGGTGCTGTAAGAATTTTAGCTCCATCGCTCCTTTTCAACAATAAAAGAGAAATTTTCATAGAAATAAACAATCAACCATCAATTATCAGAAAGAGAAAAATTGAAGATAAAATGTAGAGCCATTTCAGGAATCTATGGTCAAATACTTCCATCGCACTGAGCTACATGATGTATGTGTAGAAGATAACAGGCCCGGACCTGTGCAACCAATCGGGCTTTGTAACGATCAAGACTCCCATCAGAGTGTACTTTGATAGAGTATATCCATTTGCTGCCAATTATAGAAGCGCCATCTGGAGCCGGGCCTGTTATCTTCTACAGTATGTGCATCAATATATGAAAACCAAGATTTGTTTCAACTTCTAATAGGTATTCATGGCTTGTACTGTTCGCTTTTCCTTCATGAAAGTTACCTTTCAAAAAACAAAAAAGTATTTTAAGTTGTTTTAGGGCAAGATGTGTTGACATTAAACAACATGATAATATAAAAGTTCCACACGCATTATTTCAGCTATGTAAAACAAATATGCAAAACAAATCATATCATCAAGAGAACTGAGACAGGTTCACCTCACTCCCAGCTATAGCTTTCTCCAGTTGTTTGTGCAAACCATCTGTGTCCTGACCAAATCATTGCAAAGTCAGCAACAATTGGGCTCAGCTAGATCCCTGTCATATAAGAAAATCGAATCACAATGCTCTTAATATTTTATTAAGTTACTGTCTTTGATACAACACGTGTTGGCCTATAATTCTTTATGAGATAAATAAATCAAACTTAATTGACAAATTTATATGCAATTAGATGTCAAAACGTGCAACATCATAATTCTAATGTTAAAAGGTTGGTCTCAACCGACATGAGAGAGAGAGAGAGAGAGAGAGAGAGAGAGAGAGAGAGAGAGAGAAAAGATGTTGGAGGTGTTTGAATTAAGTACCAATACTTGTTTATAAAACATCGATCAAATGATCATATGTTTGACTAACATGTTCACATAACATTTCAAAATCATCTAATGATCATGATCCCCAATGAAGAAATTCCAATTAAAACTAATCATCATAATTTTTTTTAATAGAAAACTAATCCCATCCATCGAGGTCAGCCCACCAAAATCATCTAATCATCATAATCATCAAAGACTCTCCCAACTATCGAGGTCAGCCCACCAAAATCACTTGTTCTAGTACTATTTGGGTTTTGGATCAACGGACTCAGGTCCTGCACAGATCAGCCCAAGCTTTAGTCCGGTAATAACAGTTTAGAACCCTTCACTCTCGCATTCCAAGAGAATCAACCTCTCTCAATTCCCCATCCATCTCTCTTGTTTCATTTTGCACCAGGCTCCCTTCCCCTTCTATCTTCTCTCACATGCACATTTATTGTGCAGTGGGGGGAGAGAGAGAGAGAGAGAGAGAGAGAGAGAGAGAGAGAGAGAGAGAGAGAGAGAGAGAGAGAGAGAGAGAGAGAGAGAGGATTGACGGGTCTCATCTCTTTATAGAAAGAGCAACTTCAACTGAAAGGATATCTCTTGATAGATCAAATCACATCCAATGCCTTTCGGAGAGAAGATCAATCAAGGACATTACCTACCAAAAAAATCAATAAATAAAAGGAGGTGCTTCATAGAAGTCACGTATACTGTTTCTTTGAGAACTCCATGTAAAAATGCATTTGATATCGTCTAGCTGAAAAATGGGCCAAAATTTGGCAACATCAAATGCCAAAATTGTTCGTAATGTTGCCATTTTTGCAACAGGAGGCAAATGTCTCATTGTAATCAGTACCATACTCTTGTTGGTAGCCAAGGACCACAAGGCGAGCTTCATATCTATCAAGATTTCCATCTAATTTCAACTTTATTGTATAAACCATAGTTATGAATTTCGGTTTGTTCAAGAAAAATTGCCAAAGTTTTTCGGTTCATTCAATGATCTGAACCAAATCCACCCCAGTAAAATTTCAGCCATAAATTAGGGCCTTTCGACCTTCTTTTTTTTTTTGAAAAACTGATGACCTTGAGGGGAAAGAGAGAAAAAGAAGTTGAAAATGGATTTAGCACCGGTTTCTCTGTTGAATGGAAAAGAAAAGGAGAAAAAGGAGAAGAGAGAAAAAAGAGAGAAGGGGGAGCATACCCGGCTAGCTCCTCCTCTTCTACTTCTATTTCTTCTTTTCTTTTCTTCTCACTTCCCTGCTTCTGCTTCTGCTTCTATTCTCTCATTGGGCGAAAGGGGTGAAATGGTCTTACCCCTTTTGCCATTTAAGTTATCCAGCTAAGAAAAATTTATGGGCTCCACATTGTGGCCCATCTATTAAAAATATAACCGGTTCAATATAAATGAACCACTCATATAGGCCCTAGCCAAATTTCACTCTAATAATACTGTTATATTTTTTTATACCTATATATTTATCTTTTTAAATTTTTTCCGAAATGTTTCACCGAAACTCCCAAACGGCAAAACATTTCGATTTGGAGGCCAAATCAAAACAGGTTCCGAAACGAAACTTTCAACTATGGTATAAACCCATTTACAACCAATAGGTTTGACCTGTGAGGGGAAAGGTACAAGATTCCATGTGTGATTATCCTAGAGAGCTTACAACTCTTCATTCATAGCAGCCTGCCAACACTAATGATTCATTACTCGCTTATAAGAGTTAAGAAATAGAAATCGAACTCACAAGGATGGGGGATGTAGAAAGTAATCCACAGCTGTGAGGAGGCTTTATGCTCCCAGATAAACGACGAAGAGGCATGACAGGAGTATCACATGGAGGGTACAATGGCATACCTGTAGAAGCTTCTAAGGAAGAGTCATGAGGACCCATGTGTAAGCCAACTTTGAGACACATGGACCACATGCTATAAACTGATTGGGTCATATGGTTAAGATGCCAGCCTAGGCTAGGACAATCAAATCAATTGACGTTTTGGTTTGACTTTACATTTATAGAAAAAAAAAACTTATGTTAGAGGGACATATTAGCCGTTTTGCTTTTTATTATGATTTAACAACAATATCCAAGATGAAGTTTCATGGTGTATGTTGTCCGCAGATGATATGGTACTCATTAATAAGACAAGAAAGCCAAAAAATGATAAGCTAGAACTTCGGAGAAAAGATCCGAGCCAAACAGGTTGAAGATTAGCCAATCAAAGAATGATGAAGACCTCCGCTATAGCGTAGCTGGTTAGGAACAGCAAACGACTCCCTTTGGGGGCGATAACGCGTGACTTCGAGTTCTTCCTAGGAAAAAAACAAAACAATGAATATATAGAGTGCAAGTTTAGTGGTCCTGAATGTAGAGCAAATGTGTTGGTCAAAATTGAAACTGACTTTGTTCAAGAATGTGATTAATTTTGTTGTTTAGAAAAAATCTATAGAACAAAACAATGAGTTTAAGCTAGATGTAAAATAAAGTGTATAGCTGCAATGTGAGCAAAGTGGAGACACGCTAGTGGAGTGCTATGTGATCAACTTGCCACTACAATCAATGGCATTTTTATACGATGACAATGAAGACTCGCTCTTTTATAAAAGCTAAATGTTCGACACCAAAGAAACAAGTAGAAGCTAAAGTACACGTGGCTCAGATGCCCATGCTAAAATGGATGAGGATTCTCACGAAAGTATAGAACTAGGAATGAGCTAATAAGCAGAAATCTAAAAGTAACATAAATAGAGGAAAACTCAACGAACGGCATTTGAAACGATTAGATTATAGGGAGTAGGGACAGAAGGCTATAAATAGCCCATGTCCAACGTGCTGATGGCTCCCAAGTTCAAAAAAGAGACTAGCAAAGACCTGGATTGAAGTATTGAAGAAAGACCTTAAAATGTGGAATTACATAGTGTATGGTTATGTTCAAGGATGAGTTGACAAGAAGAAAAACTCAGAAAGGTGACCCGGAATAGATTGGATGGGCTACGCTGAGAGTGATAGCTGATCATTACTTGATGGGAAAAAATACTAGTTTAAGGGTGTCATAACAAGCACTTAACAAACATTAGATACAGACGTTGAAACTAGTCTTAGAGGAGCATATGGGTAAGAATTTTAGGGAATACATGTTTTAGGTTTCTAGTCATTTGTTTTAGCATGTTTTATTTGTTTTGACCTAAAGTAATTACTTTCCTTTATAGCCATCAAATAAGTCCCTCTACACTTCGCAACCAAACACATCAGGCATTTTTTTTTTGTGTGTGTGTGTGGCGGCGGCGGCGGCGGAATTAAATATTAGAACTCCTCAATACAAACCTAAATTGATGCGTAAGGCTGAGATGATAATGGCGGTGACGATGAAGGCAACAATGGGGAAGAGGATTTATTGTTGTGATTAAAACATCTTATCAGTAACCCAGTGCTTGATTAACAGCCAAGATAGCTTTAGAGCTGTATTTTTCTTCCCAATATATAACTAAAATCAGCAAACCAGTTGACCGCTATAGTTGGACTGTTTCTCATAATCTATGCCTTACTCAAGCCCTGTCAAGGCTTATTTTGCATGCTGCAAAACTTCACAAGGTTAGTATTTAACAAAAATTCATGCTGGTTTTATGATTGCTGTTGAACAGTTAAATTTGGTCGATTAGTTGATTATTATTTTCTTTCCTCCTTTTTTCCTTTTTGGTAGGAAGGTCGATTGGTTGATTATTATTTTCTTTCCTCCTTTTTTCCTTTTTGGTAGGAAGGTCAATTGGGTTGATTACAGTTCACATTTGGCAAGATCTTGTCCTCTTCTTTCTTTCACACACATTCAGCGAGTTGGCCTACATTGCTACACTACATCACTCCAAATTCCAACAAGGTCTCCATGGAAAACAACAGTTACAATGCATGTCTTCTAAGTCATGACTATTTCTGAAGAACCAACAGTTAAAAATTCATGTACATTGACTCAGCTACATTTATCTAATATGCAACCACATATAAGAGTCGACACAGATTAGAAGTTCAACTATCATCAACCGAGGTTCATTATTTTGTCTCAAGACACAAATTAGTTTAACCAGTGAAATCACCCAAGGGAAATCAAATGTACTGGATATTTGGTTGGATATTCTTTTCTTACCATCTCAATAATGGACGTGGTTGCATATTTGGATGTGGTTTTTCATCATGAGGTCAGGTCGGCCAACAATATGTAATTTTTGATAGGGTACAATGCTCTCATACCCCTCTTTTCTTCTTGTTGTTGTATGAGGTTCTTGCTTTACAAAAACTTTTTTGTTATTGATAAAAAAAATAATGAAATAATAATGGATCTTATTAAAGTTTAAATAGTTATTTTCAAATTGATTTCTACATTACAGTATGTCAACATCTATTAAAGAGGTGGGCATTAAAATTCCGTCAAAAGTGGATACCCTAATTGAGTATATTATTAATTTTTAAGGATAAATTCAGTCCAGATACAGAAGATAGGATTAGATTGCCAAAAATTGGAAAAAATAAGTAAAAAGTACAAAATTAAAATTTGAACCAGTATCCGAAGAGGAAAAAAAGAGAAAGTAAAAAGAAATTACATCGCTTTTACAGATAAATAACTTCTTTAATAGGTAACATGACTTGGGAGTCCCACAACCTTCTACTTGCAATAATGAGCACTTTCTAACTGTGCTACGGGCTCTTATCTTTATAGATATCTTATGACACAAATCAAGGTGGAAAACACCCAGACAATAGATAACATTAATGGCAGAACCATTTCATTTACAAAGAACCTACCTCAACAGGCCAACCATCCACCACAAACACATCCAATGAGTACCCATCGGTTGTCGAGAAAACATGCGCTTCACGAATGTTTAGTCCAATATCGGAAAGCAAAGCAGAGAGCTAGGAAAACCACACCACATGGTTAGAAGCTTCCTATAAAATTTTAAGAGATAATAAAATAATATATTGCTGTGAATATTTGCAAAATATTACACCTATCTATTTCCCCGACAGGCAGATTTGTCCTTTTTTTAATGATAAGCAGACTTGTCGATTGAAATTGAAAGAAAATGCATATTTGGAAAAGGAAGAAATATTGACACAATGAAGTATAATTCATCAGCGGCTCAAAGCATTTTTCCATTGCCCTAGTAAAAAGAAGAGAGCAGACATTTTGAAGAGGAAAACACAATGAGAATTCCATCAAGAAGCGAAGAAATCAATTAGAATGAGGATCTTAGAGACCGCTTTTGCTCACCTGGCTCAGAAGCTTTGGCTTGTCGATGGTAGAAAGTATAATTTCATGCACTGGAATATGTGGAGCATCGTGCCTGCATTGCACAATATCAAGTTGGAGTCATTACCTCCAAAGATGTAGCTTAAACATAGTTTTCAAAATTAGAATCGTATCGCAAATCGTTCATATCCATGAATTAAATCGAATCGCGAATCATAGGATTTTTTATTTTTCTAATAAAAATGAAAAATAATTAAAAATTAAAAGAAAAGGAAAAAAAAAAGTAATTATTCATAACCATCCATTTTCACATTTATAGAAGTATAAATATAATGACAAGTAAGTCTATCAAACAATCATAACAAGAACATCATGACATATATTAATATACATATATATATATGGAATAAATGATATGTAAATAGTTAAATAAGTTTAAAGTATCAATATATATTTTATTATCTTTAAATCAAAAAATAAAAATAAAAATAAAACCCAAACCATCAATCTTGAAGTTAAGAAAGTGTTCATGAAGGAAAAAACCAAAATAAATTAAAAAATGAAGAAGATATAGACAAGCAACAAACTTCAGTGGAGTGCTTTAGTTAAATGCATGTACTTTATTCATCTTTAAAACCTTATCAAAGGCACACAAAAAATCTTAGGAGGTTTTGTTAACTACTAAATAACCTTTAGAAATAAAAGCGCTAAAAGATAGAAAGAAAAAAAGTAAAAGATTATTAATATCAACTTATTGGTTATAGCTATTCTCGCTTAGCCGAATTGCTTGAATCGTAAGATTCGATAAAACGAGAATCGAATCGTAGGATTCACACCTGAATCCTAAGATTCATTTGTAAATGGGATTCGTTGCATAGGTACGAATCGTTTTCCTTAAGATTCGGGATATGAATTGTAGGATTCTGACATCTATGAGCTTAAATACTTGAAAAAGTAAGTGGTTTAAATTTCTATTAACAGGACTCAGGGCATGTGTTTTCCAGCACAATAACTTATGTATCAATGCAGATGAAATTTTTATTTGACAAAAGAATATTCTTATCTTTTATTCCTTTCTTCTTTTTTCTTTTTTCTTTTTTTTTTTTTTTTTGAAAAGTCAAACAAAACATTCTGATCACAACTCATAACGCAACTGCAAAACATGTGCTTCTTTGTAATTAGTTATTTATTTTGATTTCATATGACACTGAGGTCTGCAGAGAGATGCATGCATAAATACTTTTCAAGAAGAAGTTGATACAGACTTCTAAACTTACAGCCACTGAGGGGCCAAGGCAGGCATTCAGTGCAGGTAAATATTAACACATACAACAATCTTCTAGTCTTAAACAGAAGCGCACAATTTCTCTAAACATTCCCTGTTTCTTATTTATTTTGCGTACAGAAGTTTTAGTCCAGGAATCCTGATCCGAGCCTAAGTTTACTCAAATAAAAATATCTTATAAGGAGGTTGGTTTTATTTCAATCTTGTCCCCAGTCAATAGGGAAGAATCAGCAACCCTTTATTCCGAAGTTATGATTGAGGCTTTAATGGGCCTCAAAATGCAGAGGTTGCTTGAGCCTTTCACCGTACAGTGACAACCCTTGTCCGATCATCTATTAAATCTTGTTACATATATCAACGCATTCATTTGATTGATGTACAGTGAATTGGTGATATCTGATTATAAAAAAATATATATATGAATTAGTGATATCTGCAATATCGCGGGTCTCCGACTTTTCCCACTTTGTTAGGTTTTCTGCTTTCAAGGGGTTGCAGTGCATTTACTCCCATTAATGGTTTTTCCATAATTGACTCAGTTTGGCTGACATCGAAGTCAGTCTTTATTGATTCATTGTTGAAAAGTCAAAGATTGTTCATGGGTGACTCTTGCTTCCCCCCTTTTTCCTAGAGGACAAACAGATGATCATGAGTTTTTTTCTTCTCCCGGTGTCCTGTGTTTTGTAGGACGACTCTCGCCTTTCCTATTTCTCTCACCTTTGAGCTGCTTATCCAATACCTCAACACTTGGCGCAGTGCTTTGTGTGATTTCCTCAATCTGGGTAAAGTAACCTCTGTAGGTAGGAAGTATAATACTTAAGTTCCATGTTTCAAATGCACAGGTCGAAAAGAACCCTGGACTGCAGCTCACTGCACTGCATGGCCAATTCTCTCCATCTCGACATTGTCCTACCATAATATTGATAAAAAAAGGTATCTAAGATATCCCATCATCTAACCAGAGTTACAGCAGAATTTCATATTGACATTGTCCTACCAGAATAATAATAATAAGGTATTAAGATCTTCCATCACCTAATCAAAATTAAAGCAGAGCTTTAATCCTTTTGTGCAAATTTAACAACAAAATATCATGTAAACTCAAGTAACCATGATGCACAAGGCCCATAAAAAAATATGAATTGAAACATGGGCTCAAGGTCTACCTTCCATAAATGGTTTCAGTGACGTTTCTCTCTTCAATGTCCTCAGCATTGTTTCTTACATCCAAATTTAAGTCCTCAAGCTTTGAGCAAGGTTCAAAGTCAATCTCACAATCCTTCTTACTACTCACAGAAGTGATATCAATGTGAAGCAAGAAAAAGAAAAGTCCAAGTCATCAGATTAAATAAGTGTAGAATAAAAATTTTAGTACGGAAATGCATGCATATAAAGCAAAATGTTATCATTGTCCCAAAGACCAAATTATTTGTGTTGAAATAAGATCTTCCATGGATGGTTAACCTGCTATTTGACAGCATGACTCCTGCATGATCAGTATTATCACACCTTGAACTCGAAAAGACTCTTGCAGATTGCTGTACATCACTTCCATCCACTCTAGTCTGAACATGCTAACCAGCATAACAAAAAAGAATTTGAGATAAAAAAAAAAATCCAATAGACTGCTGGGGCACCAAATAAAAACAATAAAAAACTGATATTTCCATAACCCGTTTGGTAATTTTACTTTTAAAATAAAGTGAAGTGAAGTGAAATAAAGAGAGGGAATAAAATATAAGTGGGTTATGATGGTATTTTATTTTTAGTTGTTTGGTATGGAATATTTTTGACTTTTTGTATGGGGAAATGAAGTTTTTTGTCTTTTAGTGAATAAAGGTAGTTGTTTTTTGACTTCTTGTGAAAAAGTTGGAGGGAGTTTTGAATTAAAGTGCTTTTGATTTGATGCTTAACTTTACTTGACAAGTAAAATTCATGAATCTCAACAAGTATATAGTTAGCTAAGGCAGCGATTTCCACAAATGTGGGGCCCATGATTTTCCATCCAAACCATAGATATATTTTATACTGGAAGATCCCAATCCTCCACTCAAGAGACATTTTCTTCCCTTTCCTTTTGGAGTTTGAATCATTGCTCCTCTCCTTTTCTTCTTAACAAATTTATTCTGCAAGTCCTTCATTTAGGTCAATGATGCAGCAAGATGGTGGAAGGATCCACCCAAACGTAGGCACCTTCAAGTAACACAATCACTCAAGGGTTGCACCCAAAGAGAAAAAGAGATTTTATTGATATCAATTAAATTCGAGTTTGGACATCCCCTTCTTCCCTTTCCTAGTTTTGTTCAAATTCCAAATCTTCTCCAATAAAAAAAGAAACTAAAGGGACATTTGGTAACTCTAAAAATAATCTCTTACATATTTGAGCATTTAGTAAACCTCTAATTGTATTTTCTAATTTTAGAGCTTATTTACAAATTAGAACTTTTACCTCTTAAAAAATAAGCTAAGGGACCTGCTTTTTTTAGAGCTTTCAGCGATGGAGGTGGACAATTCAAAATTTATGTGTTTTGGATCAAAACAAGTAAACAACCTCCTAAAACTTTCAAAATGATGCAAATGGTGGGTTCTACAATGTAATTTTTAAAAGGTGGGCCCCAATTACCCATGAAATAAGAGATTTTTTTATATAATTTTACCAATCACAATAATTATAAATTATAACTTAAAAATTCTCTAATTTGACCTTAATCTAATGAGACTAGAGTTCCTAAACGGCCACTAAATCACCTAATTAAGGCACACCTAAATCATGGCCTTGAATTATTAGGAATCCTACACCATTGAAACACTAAAAATTAGAAACTTGATGAAACAACCAAAATCAAATTAAACTCCTAATTAGAGACTCTTAATAAACTCAAATTCTCATAGTAAATTGGTCGTCCAGCGCATGGGTTGAGTGGGCTGGCTGGCTGGTCTAATTAGGCAGGCGGGCTAGGCCCAATGGGCCCAGTCGACCCATCAATCATGGGTCTAGGGCTATATTAGTTAGGAAATAAGCGCATTTGGGAGCATTTAAGGGGAACATCAATAGGTGACAAATTAAGGAAGACTAGTTTGAAATGGTTTGGACATGTCCAATGCAAGCCAACAACGGCGCCAGTGGCCCAGTGGAAAAGTTTTTCCATATAGGTTGATGGCCCCTCAAGGAAAAGGGGTAGGCCAAAGAGGACGTGATGGAAGTGGTAAAGATATATCTAAAGAAGTGCCACCTATCCAAGGATATGGCCCAAGAAGGACATGAATGGAGAAGCACAATCCATCTAGGTGACCCAAACTAGTCGGGCCAAGGCTTTGAGGATGATGATGTTAATATATACAATTATGTGTTTGTGTATATGCCCTTTGCCCTAGGAGTGTAATGGTTCGGTTCACCGTGTGGTTTGAGAAAATTGTTAACCGAACCGTATTTTACGGTTTTCAGTTTTTAAAAACCGTGTCAGAATGCAAAAATACATGTTCAAAAGTAAAAACCAAATATCCTAGATAACAAATTACATAATTCCAAAAATACTAAAGTAGCATTAAAATGTTCACATAGACACATGAAATAATAAAGTGCATTTTTCCAGCAAATACATCATTGATCCCTCACTTTTCCCTCTTTCGTTTTTTGTTCCAACAACAAGGGCTCAAAAGTTGAAAGGGGTTATTTAAGTTATAAAATTACACAACGACTGGGGTAATGGTTCGGTTAACAGTGTTTTGGAAAAGCGGTTAACCGAATCGTATTTTTCCAATTCAATTCGGTTAATAACCATGAGTCGAGACTGAAAACCAAAACCGAACCGTGAAGCACGGTTTTCCGATTTTAATAACCATAACCGAAACCGTGAAACACGGTTATTAACCGTCGGTTCGGTTCGGTTCGGTTGGTCAGGCGATTTTTCGGTTTTTTTTTTTTTTACATCCCTACTTTGCCCATTATGTATATGACAATATGTCTGTGTAAATGTATGAAATTAATTTTTGCAATTATATGAAATAATTTTCATCTATATATGTATTAAATTCCATGCAAATAAAGAAGCCCATTTGAATTGAATACTTCCTATGAGTTCTAATTCCATACAAATAAACAAGCCCATCTAAATTAATTACTTCCTGTGTATTCCAATTCCATGCGAACAAATAGGCCTGTTCCATGAATGAATTCCGATGTATTTCAGTCACATGCAAATGCAAACAATAAGGCCCATAATTCCAAGCAAACAAACAGTCCCATTTGACAATGAATTCTCACTTACAAAAGTGCTTTGATCATATACGTGTTTCTAATTGCATGTTGTAAAATGATCGTTGCATATAACTCATGGCTTAGATGCATGACATCAACATATTTAACATGCAGTAGTTATTTGTAGTGTAATTTATGTTGAATGATGCAAATATGCTTTTTAATAGTTTCAGAGATCTACTATTTTTACCATTTTATATTCATGTCAACTTTTTTACTTTTTCATCATGTCTTTTTTTTTTCAGTACGGGATGGCTCCATTTTAACACCAAATTGGAAGGTTCTCAGAATGAAATGAAAAAACCGTGATTCAAAAAATCAAAACACATCAGACTGACACATTTCAGAGAGGATATATTTCATAGAAGGTGTATTAATGACTCATTCACTAAAGAAATAACTAAAAAACGCAATTTCTGCAACAAGCATGACCATAGATGTACAACTTTACGTACCACGACTCTCACAAGTAGGAAAGGAAAGGTGCAAGATTGTCCGCTAAAGTTTAAAGCTAAAATTAACTGAATGCAAAATTATAAGCTTCACAACTCAAAAGATAAAGTTTGGTTGAGTACCTCAATAAAACGAACATGGAATGCAGGCCGCTTTTCTGGATCCTTTGCCTGTGCAAGAATCTTTTGATGCAACAAAACATCCTCAACTCTATCCATATTCACATCTAATCCATAACTGAAACAAGTGGAATACATTGAGATCAGGTTCATGCATTACTCAATGTTCTTCTTTTATATCAGTAACAGCAACAAGCTGCCAAATTAACTAGAAAAAGGACCCCGCAATTACTGATGTGTCAAGACAGACAAGCCCTTGGAGTCTAGTAATTCCATTAGCTATAAACAGATACGACTCGATGCAAATGCAGCAATACCAAAGGGTCATTCTCCAATAAACCCTTTGCATAGAATTTGGAAGTTGAAGATTCCGCCAAGGGTCATGGTGTTCAATTGGTTGGCATTGCGAGGTGATATTTTGACTATGGATGATAACCTGCGCCGGCGTAGGAAAATCGTAGTCAATGCGTGTCCTATGTGCTTAGCAGATGAGGAATCAATTGATCATCTCTTATTGAATTGTAAAGTAGCACAAGGGCTTTGGTCTGAAGTTCTATGCTGGTTTCATTGTAGCTGGGTCCTTCCGAGATCCATCTGTGGATTGTTTGAGGCATGGTTGTTGGAGGTGGGATCAATCAAAGGAAGGATTATGTGGAGAACTGCCTTCCCGGCACTTTTATGGATCGTTTGGAAGGAAAGGAATTCTCGATGCTTTGAGGAGACCGGCGTTCTAAGCCATCTCTGGCGATGAATCAACAATTCGAAGTGCTTTTCTTGCGTATTCTTGATGAACCAGTGTTTATATATAGATGTAGGAGGATTTGTTTGGGAAGTAATAAGCCCTTTTGACATCTCTTCATCTGCAAAGAATTCTCGGCGTGAAAACACGGAGACAAAGGGCTGATCTATGAATAGGAAAAAGAATGGATCTGCATTCTCGGCTGAAGATCTTGCGTACAAGATCAAATTCACCATCGCTTCATGGGTGTCCTTCCTTCCTCAATTTCATGGGATTTCTATTGATATCATTTTGAGGAATTGGAGGGAGGTGGTCTTCCTTTAATGTTTCTTGCTGCTACAGTTGAATTCTCTCCTTTCTTTCTCTTCTGGCTCTTGTGGTTGTGGGCTTATTTTTTGTGGTGTTGGTTTGTTTTTCTCTTTTCTTTCCTTTTTGGCTTTTCAGTATTTCCCTCTTGTACTGTTAAGTTTGATCAATGAAAGTTAACATTCAAAAAAAAAAAAAACTCTTTTATGAACACTCCAATGTTCTAAGCCAGCAGATTAGTGGGATTTCAATCAGGGTCAATTCCTTTTGTTCTTAAACATTTGAGGAAGGGTCTGCATGTCTGAATCTCAAAAGGGGCAAATAATGCGTATCAGAAATTGTATCTAATTCTGAAACTATAGATTGAAAAAAGATTCTAATTTCTATCAAATTCCAGAATCAACAGAAAGTATCACCGTCATCATAGTCGTTAATCATCTTAGCATTATTGCATTTATGGGTCAGACCCTATGACTCAACAAGAACAAAACCAAGTGACCGCAGTGCAATATGTGAGGATTTTGCTTTACAACACTAAACATTAATAAGAAGAATCCAAATTCCATGTGGAAATTATATTTGATCCTAAACAAATATATGAATAATTTTAAATTTCGTCAAATCCCAAAGCACCCAAATCATGAACTTTCAACTTATCAACTCTAAAACGTTAGAGATTGACAGTTCCCTTCTCCATAAATTTCACCCATGAGTGCAATAAGAACAAATTCAAAACCGTCCCCTGATTGGGAACCCACAAAGACCCAAAAACACAACATGAAACCCAACACAGATCAATGAAAAACAACCACACCTATGCGGCAACCGATTGAAATGCGCATCCAACAGCTCGCGAAACCCCGGATTACAAACAGCCTCCTCGTTCCCATTCTCCACCAAGCGATTGTAGATGTCGTTCTTCATGTCGTAGTAACCGAAACCCCCAAAAGTCCTAGGAGGAGATGAGCTCTCACCTACTCCTTCAGTCAACTCCATCTCCCACTCCTCAAATTCCAAATCAAGAAAAACCCACTAAAACCTCTGAATCTCCAAAACCCAGAAAAGATAAAACTCAAGAAACCCCTCTCATCACCACAACCATAAAAGAAACCCACAAAAACTTCAACAGACCACCCTCATCTCCAAAACCCAGAAAGGAAACATTCAATAATACCTGAAAAGGGATGCAACAAATCAAGAAGATAAACTGTTTCAGAAAGGGCAAAAAAAAAAAAGACTGTACTGTGAGAGGGAGCAGAGAGAGGGGGTTGGTCAACGACAGAAAGGGATCTCCAACAGTGAGAAGAATCTGAGAATGGAAAGGGGAGATTTGGAGAAAGACCCAAGGGTAAAATGGTCAAATCCTTTAACACTGCAGGTGAAGTTTTTCTGGATTTGCTTTTCCCTGAAGGGAGGGAGGAAAGGCTGAGAAAAGGAAAAGGTATGGCCGTATGGGTTGAAAAGGACCTGGAAAAACGAGGAGGAATGTTGAAGGAGTGTCAGGAAAGGGAAAAGTGGGAAAAGGAAGAGGGAAAATTGGAAGGCAAATGCATTGGCTATTCCTTTTTTCTCCTTAGGCAGTTGGCGCTAGTGGGAAAGCGCATTGCGTTTGGATAAAATGTAGGAGGAAATATAGGCAGTACGTGGGGACTACCGAGTATATACTAAATACTAAAATGTAAGTATGACAGCGTTGTGGGCCCAAGTGTCTGCGCTGTAGGAGGTATGTATTATTTATTAAAGGCTGCCAGTCAGACCTTACACTAGGACTCTAGGAGGGTACTCGGCCCAGCCCTTAAAAAAAGTCTGCAGGATGAGGAATTTGGTTTTCTTAGAATCACCGAAAAAAGGAGTTGTCATGCGGTAAAATTTATATTTGGTGCAGTAGTTTTTCTATGAGAAAAAAAATATATAAAAAAATAATTAATTTTTTAATATAAAAAATAATTAATTTTTTTATGATTCTACATAAAATGAATTCTTATGGAGGGTTGGGATTGGCCTTTATGTAGCACTCTTTACATATGTCCTAAAAAGGTCCGACTAAAATAAATTTTTTATAGGCCTGTCATTTTGAGGGCTGAGCTTGGAAAATATTAGGCCCATCCTGGCCCTTTTTTATATATGTGAATTTATTTTGAGCATATATAGATCTCTCTAAGAATGATTTTTATGTGATTCTTGTGTCGGTCTTTTGATATGATTCTTACGTGATTTTTATGTAAATGAGTAGTGCGTGTTTTTTATTACTGTTATTGTATATGTCATATATGCAAAAATTTTATGTGGATTATTAAGTAACGATCCAATAATCTAATATAGTACATTAATTGAATACATTGATTTAGTTCAAGGTATTTACTGAAAGTTTGATTAGATTTAGTGTTTTAAGGTGGAGTTTTTATTTAGCTATTTACCAAAAAAAAAACACATTAAATAATCAGTGGCCTCAAAAGATCATTTTAACCTCCATTGCACCAGATCAATCATTTTTCACGAAATTGTATTTTTTTTAGCACTTTCAACTAGCGTCCCTAGCGACCTTAGTTTTATAATGTTAAGGGTCGCTAGGGACCCTGCGGTGTATACGAAAAGTAGAACAAAAAAGGGTTTTTTGTCCCTCTTTCGTTGTCAAGGTCTTCTTCTCCAAGCCGTCTGCGCCTTGTGCGACGCTGTGGTCTCCTCCCTCGTCAACGTCATCTTCCTCGCCCTCCTACCAACTGTGGTCCCCTCCCACATCCTCTTTGTCGAAGGTATGTGCTTTTGTATGCTTTCCTTTGTCGTCTAGGTCATGCCATCATCGTTCAACATGCCTTTTGCTTTGAATAATGTTCCTCGTGGAAGACATCTACTCTCCACTCGATAATCGCCTCTCTAAAAGGGTTTTTTTGTCTTCCTTGTGTAGCATTACTTGATAGCAAGAAA
Organism: Litsea cubeba; assembly: GCA_012931725.1. Taxonomy (NCBI): domain Eukaryota; kingdom Viridiplantae; phylum Streptophyta; class Magnoliopsida; order Laurales; family Lauraceae; genus Litsea; species Litsea cubeba. The sequence goes on from CM022946.1 coordinate 21,533,748, forward strand.
AATGCCCTAAAAATGGCTTTACCCCTTTCTAGATGAAAATGGGCAGACCTAGAGTGGTGGATTCTATTATTTTCAAAATCTGTAAATGTTGCGAACTGGTTAATCACTTATTAGAACCCAATATTGCTTCAGCATCGAATATTAGCCCAAATGGGTAAGCAAGAATATATAGGAAATGGGTTCATAAAATCTCAAGCCATGCTAATATTACCGATCCAGAGCATGAGATTTGTGTAGAAAACCCTTGTACGTGAAGGGAAGCGAGATGGGTCACTGTGGAAATAAGATGTGTGCAATGTTTCTTCTTCTGTTGCTCGAGTTCTTACCCAGAAGTGGAAGGGTGATGAGAGATTTTAGTCGATACAAGTTGTTGTTGTTGTTTTTTTATTATTGAGAAACCTGAACTTGATGTAAAGCTTGTATGAGTATTTAATCTATCGAGATATAACGGAGAAATGGTGGGAAAGCGTCATGTTTTGTAGATAAGTGTGAATTAGATGTAGATATGGAACCACAAATGGGTGACTACAAATTTCAAGGGTGTGGAGAAATAGAGAGTTCAAGGCATGCTAAGCAGTTGGATTCAGACTATAACATGAGATTTTTTTTTTTTTGTGGAGAATCCTTTAATATGTTGGGAAAATCAACAGGGAAAATCAAGATGACCTTCTCTCTTTTCTTTCTCTCCATTGTGTTTTAATTCTTCCTTTCCTTTCCTTTTATTATTCTTCCTACTTTTATTCTCCTTGTTCAAAACAAAGAAGCTACTTTTCTACTCACAGTTTTATAGCTAATAGTTTCTTATCATATATTGTAATGGTGGCAAAGTTGATATTCAGCTTTAAACTATTCATTGAGATCATTTGGAAAGAGAGAGACATTTAGAGGTTCTGGAAATTCAATCTCAGAGTTTCATTTCACTCCTATTTTAGGTGAGCATGGGAACTTCTACCTCCAACTCTTCCCCCTTGTCTCCCCATTCCCCCACAAAACACCTTATTTTTATTAAATTTTTCTACTCATGAAAACTAACCATTAAGTTTTTCAACTGTCGTTGGATTTTAGCTTATCAGGGGCTTTTGGATTTACAGTCATGTCTCTTGTACTGTTTGGCTTCTTTAATAACATCCGGTCACTATTTATTTGAAATAAAAAACTCTAGTTGGATTTGCTTTAACCCCTTTCCTTCTTCTTCCCTCATCTTTTAACTATAGATCTTTGCATGTTTTGTTTGGGATTCACCCCAAGCCCCTGGCTTGTCACATGAGTTCTTCTTTGAGACACTTTCCTAAATTTTAAATCTTCTTATGCATTTATTTTGTGAAAATTTGGCATCCTGTTTTGATGAAGGGTTTTAAACCAGTGGTCCACGACAACTGAGTACTACATATGAGCTAAAGTGAGGGAATTTACCAATTTTTGTGAGACCTTTCCCAATCATTCTGGCCCTTCTTTTGATTGATCATAAAGATGTTATGTGATGCAGGAAGTGGCAACATGGTTGAAGATGGATATTAAAATTTTGGTAAAGTCCTTTATGTTCCACTTATAATATCATGAAAGGGATGATAAGTGAGAACAAGATAATATAAGAAAGATTAATAAAAAGAGAAGAAGAGTGAAAATGACAAAGTTAACAAAGAAAACTGCTCTAAAGTCATTTCAAGGATATAAAACTATTATGTGTTTTGGATTTGTATTATATAGAGTTCTCACATTTCTAATAACAGAAATATAAGGGGCTGCAATCATTCTTGTTTAGAAGGTGAACACTCACGTGGGCCTGAAGTATTGGATATGATACATGCATTTGGAAAGTAACATTATTTCACTGAAGTATTAGATAGGATACATGTTTACATCCTACATGCACACAATCATTTCACTCTTCTCATATCAGCAAAATGGGACGGACTGTGGTTTTTTTGCGATTAGATACGCAAAGCACTGCATATACCGTCGCCCCATAAGGTTCACCCAAACTGACATTCTGTATTACCGACGGAAGATCTTGGTTGAGATTTTCAAGATAAGCTGGCTGCTGAATGCTGACAGGCTTCAACTCCCCAACCTCCCAGCTGTGTAAAGTTCTATTACGGATGAAATCAAGCCCTTAACAATATATGTTTCGCTAAAATCATTGTAATCAACTTATTCTTTTGGGTGAAAATGTTGTAATGTTTGGAACAATAATTTTTTGTGTAAGTTGAAGTTCCTGTATGATGTAATTAACTTGTTATTTTGGGTGAAAATGATATAATGAAATCGTTGTTTGGCTGGATCCTATTTGTTGAAGTTGAGGTTGATGTATGATTTAATAAACTTCTTGTTTTGAAAGAATGTACATCACTGTATAGGGCAAGCATGAGTCCATAATTGTAAAAAATAATTAATTGATGTTAATCCACCATGATTTAAAAACAGAAAACCTTCTCAGCGTCCCTAGAGACCTATATTTGTTATAGATAAGGGTCCCATGAGACCTATACGACAGCATCGAGATCCTTACCAGCGTCCCCATCGACCTATATTAGTTACAGAATATGGTCCTTAGCGACCCTTGCAATAGCTTCTAGACCATTCCCAGCGTCCCTAGCGACCTACATTAATTATATATATGGGTCGCTAGGGACCCATTGAACATCATCTATTTCCTTCCCAATGTCCCTAGCGACCTATATTAGTTATAAATAAGAGTCTCTCGTGACCTTTATATATGAAAACATAGTGCATATCTGAAATAGTTTTGATGGGCTAATCAGGTCCATTCCAACATAAATATATGCAGAGCCTGATCCAACGAAGTGAGGGAAATTATGATGTTAATAATAACCAAGAAGATGCAAGATGGATCATTACATCTGAAAAAACCCAAAATGCCATTGACATGTCATTACATTTATTATGATTACATTGCTGTTTGTATGCATAAATAAGCCATAAAAAAACTTGTGAAACAAAATATCAATTACATGTCATACAATTTGTCTTCTTCATATGCATAAACAAAACCCATCAAATTACATGTGACATAAGAGAGCAAAAAATAAAAACTGGTTCCTCTACTGAACAACCGGTGGATTACGGCAGGTCCCCCGATTGTGTCCCCTCTCTTTACAGTTGGAGCAGGTTACAACCCTTCTGACCCGGTTGCGATCTTCCACCTGAACCCTATTCTTCTTTGGCCTGCCCGATTGCTTACTTGCTTCCCAGTTTGATGCTTCGAGTGCAACTTTCACAAGCTCACTGTATGTTATGGTTTTCCGGATATGCCTCATCTTCTGTCTTCCGCCAATATATTGAGTACGTTTGAGATCAGATTAAAAATCACCATCATAATGTAATATTGTTAAGACATCAACATCCGAAGTAATACTGCAACATTAAAATATTTAATATTAGTTGGTTAAATCAATAATAACAAACATGCTTCAATGATCATATCCAATTTGCAAGAGGAACATCTGTTCAATACCACAAGTCCATTTGAAAGTTGACTGGTAAGTAGGGTTATTTATTGGCGCGCAGTGGTACAATTATTTTTGATAACATTGATTCGATTAATCTTGCTAATTTTACAACAAACCCAAGTAGTAATCAAAGGAAATTTTTTTTTATCATATATGATTCTCTATATTTTTTCTAATCACATAACTCATTTCAAATCATTTTCTCTACGTTATCTATGAGTTTCTCTAAAATCCAAAATTCCAATGTATGCTGACATTTCTTTTGGTCCATATTATTCTCACATCAATATTAGTGAAAAATAAAAATATAAAAACTCATATTAAAGATGTTTGTACACAATCTCTATCTTTGTCGTGATAAAAATACAACATTTCTTCTTCTTATAATGACAAAAGCATTTATATTGGAAAGAAAAAGGAAAACACAAACACTTTAATTTCAATTCTCTATCTGTCTATTTTTTTATGATGGGATGTTGTGGGGGAAGAAGACGATGAGATGCATGCAGAAATGGTCACATGTAGAAATTGTCACATGAAAAGGGTTTATCAAAAGTAGAAAATCATGTTTTATGGCAAAGTACAAACTTTACCTTTCCATTGCTCTGCCCAATCAGAATATCATATGACCTTTAATGTTATCCACCAAACAAAGGCATGTGTCTTTAATGGTCTTGATTTGTTTGTAACGATAGTTATTATTCATTGAATTAAACTCTACTATAATAATATGAACAAGAGAAAAAAAATCATTTTATATCAAAGTCTTGATCTGTTTGTAACGGTTTTTTTAATATCACACTAGATTAACATATCAAAATACATAAACACACATTAGAACCATCATTCTTAACATATAAAGAAACAATTTTGTTATAAGATAGATAGAGAGAGCTGAAAGAATGAAAGAAAAATAAGATAAGGGAACCAAAGACCATCAATCTTCATGCCTGTGTTGTTTCTCGAAGTAGATTGATTACAAAAACCCTTCTATGTTTTAAGTTTTCATCCTAATCATAAGGATTCTAGAACTTAACTAATAACCAAGACAAAGTAAGTAAATTCATTTTAAGGCAATTATAGAAGATCTATGGAACATGTGCAAGATCCAGGCCATCATCATCTGGTACCCACCATGAGCTCCACTAGGCCAGAAGTACATTAGAAAAAATGGACAGCTCTCAACAAGGACAATGGAGGTTGAAAATTGAAAACATAAAAAATAGTGCTATTTGCCAAGCCATCCCCTTGGTGCAGGGGTCCAATAAAAGGTGATAAAGTCATCTTGTGTGCATCTTCTTCAAGTACTAAATGAAATTGAATTTTCCATGCAGCTACTTATGATGCCCAATTTAGCACCTCTTTCAGGAGAGTTGAAGTTACTTACTATAGGGCTCTTTGCATGCTGGGCACATGTAACGTCATTTTCTACCTCTATTATCTATTTCTAGCTGAGCTGAGGTGGAAATGAGTGGAGGGTTACTGTTGGAGAAATGGGTGAATGAGGAGCCAAAACCTTAATAGAGGACTACATGTTTGAAAAACTCTAATATGGGATTAGTGGCAACTAAGTAAGATCTTCAAAATATAACTATACCTCAATTTCTTCTAACAAGAATTTCATCAAACACTTAAAAGGCAGCATGAGTTCCTTAATTTGTGGAATGTTTTTATAACATTCCTCAATTCAGCAAAACAGTGAACCTTAGAAGACTACATGTTTGAGAAACCCAAAAAGAACACATCAAACCGTTATTTCATTATTCTAGAATCAACTAAACATATGATCATTTACAAGCAAATGTATAATACATCAAACCCTCATATTTGAATCAACAAACCCTCATATAGTGTATAACACATATGTTGGCCATTAAGATCTCAAACAAAAGCCACGATGAAACATTAACCAAAGCAAAAGGCATGGAGAGGAAATATACACATGACGTAGACGACAATAATGTCGCAGACGACTCAGAAAATGCCAAAAGAAAGAATCCAAAAGCCCATACCTTTGACAAAGAGGATGTGGGAGGGGACCACAGTTGGTAGGAAGGCGAGTAAGAGGACGTTGACGAGGGAGGGGACCACATCGTCGGTGCTGGGCGCAGACGACTTGGGGAAGAAGACTTATCCCGTTGACAACGAAAGAGAGACAAAAAATCCTTTTTTGTTCTATTTTTCGTATACACCGCAAGGTCCCTACCGACCCTTAACGTTATAAAACTAAGGTCGCTAGTTTAAAGTGCTAAAAAAAATTCTATTTCGTGAAAAATGACTAATCTGGTGCAATGAGGGTTAAAATGATCTTTTGAGGCCATTGGTTATCTAATGTGTGTTTTTTGGTAAAATCCTCCAGGGTTTTTTAAATAGAATTTGATTTCTAATAGGGGTTTTTGAAATAAAAAGGTTTGATTCAATTTGGGGGTGGGGGGTTAAGAGGGGCCGGATAGGGTCGTTGGATCATTACTAAAGATCTAATGGCCAATATTTGAAGTTCACAAGGGATACCCTGGTTGATTATCAAGGGAGGCATTTGCTATATGTATGTATCTATGTATGTAATCAGAAATGGTCGACAATATTTTTACCGCAGGATAAGGCTTTACTAGGTTCTCATAACAACTCTATGGGAATGTTTTTTTAATGAAGTAAAACCTTCCTTAAAATGTATTGTTAGAGTCCCGAAACACTGAGAATATGCATCAATATTTTATTATTTATTCGCTTGATAAGGAAATAATTCGACTCATTAATTTTATGGAGATAAATTGATGAGATAAGTTAGTGAAAGAAACTCAAGAATGTAAGCAATTGAATTCATTATTATGGTGGTACAATTACATGTATTAAGAGAATGACAACTAAGACTTCAAATCATCGATTTTAAGAATATAAGTTTTTTTTTTTTGGATAATAGAGGGAGGGTGTCCTAGCCCTTTTGGGTCGGACTAATCTCTTCCGGTCTAGGGGGAGCCAGGTAAATCTCTTTGTGGGCCCAGCTTTGAAACCTCAATTTCAGAGAGAAAACCGTGGTCGTAGGCCAACCGAGCTACCCCTTCAAGTTAACTTTTGGAAGTATAAGCTAATGGGTTAAATTAGGTGATTGCAAGTTACTCGCTCTATGCACATTGGATAGGAAAATGAGTTTCATATATGTAAACGTTAAATATGCATAAGCCACACATATGAATGCATGACTATGTTTGTCGAAATCACTGCATTTACACAATAAATGAGTACATCCAATGGTCTATTTGCGTTGAATGTTTTTTAAGTTCTTTCACAAATTTCAAACCTATAAAGATTTAACATACGAAACTAAATATCTTGATGCATCTCATTAATATGAGAATATTGAGTGGTTTTGATCATAAATAAGGGGTCCACAAAAACTGTAGAAAATTAGATATAGAAGTTAGTTTTTTTAATTATATTTTTTCACAAAATTACTCAAAATATATGAATATGTAAGGTAATTAACTTAACAGGGCCCGGGGGTTTATCAATTCAATACAAATTGAACTCTTCAAATGGCAAACATGGTTTTGCAAATAAATTATGTAAAAAAAAGGGGTGGATGGGATTTGATCCCTGACCAGCTGTATCAGTATAATCAAATGCAATTGCCTTGTGGTGCATGTACTGTGCCTTTCTGCAAACAGTTAGTCTATATGGACCGAAAGTCTGGCCCGAAAGCATGACTGATCCGACGTGGAGGTCCACTCAGCGCTGAGTGGACCTAACAAGTGGGGCGGGTTTTGTGATTTTGGGAGCCCGCCAGGAATTCAGAATCACCTCTTTTGAAGGATAGAACAAAAAAAGAAAAACAGAGAGAATGCTGCCCTGCCCTGGAACCAAATCGACGACGCCCCTAGCATCTGCATCTCCCAAAATCGACGACGCCTCCCCCTCGCATCTGCATCTCCCTCCCTCTTGTCCCTCTCACATCCTCGCGCAAACCCCTCTCTAAGTCTACCCCCACCGTCATCGATTTCTTCATCTCCCATTAGCAGCACCACCGATTGCCCAAACCCGTCCCAGCAGTAGACCTCTCTCCCAGCAGGCCAGCAGCAGCACCAACACTTCTATCTCTCTCACACACTGTTTTCTGCATCCGAGAAATGCCCTAGCCTTGGAGAAAACCCTTCCTTTAAAGAGGCGACAATAAGAAGAAGAAGGAAAAAGAAGAAGAGAAGGGGAAACCATGCCTTTTAAGGTGAGTGCTTTATCTTTTCTATTTGGTTTTGTTTGAAACGGTGATAAGATTTGTCTCTCTCTCTCTGTATTGGTTTCGTTTATTGAGCAATGTCGTTATAGAGAAATAGATGTCAAGATGAACATATTTTGTCCATCTCTAGCGGTTTTATTTTGTACAGATGGATGTTCAGTTTTATGTGCATGGATCTTGTTTTAAGTTTGCCACTCTTGATTTGTAATTTCTAGCTGCTTCTTAGATTGTTCAGGTCTTGAATATTCATGAATGTTTGCCATGTATACATTGGTGCTGCAAATTTTTGCCTTTTGGAAATGTTTGCCATGATTCTTCTAACTTGTGATGCCTAATATGATACGGTATAGGCACATATATCCTTGAGTCCACATTTTGTGAAGATCAGCATCTTGCATTTAAAAAAAAAAATGACATAACAAAAAGGATCAACTCCAAAGCCCTAATAAACTGCAACAGCTGGTACATAATTCTTTTTTTTTTTTCGTTACTTGTTTTTCCCCTTGACATTTCTCTTTGATGTTTTAGTGAAGTTCTATGTTAAGTGATTTGATTTTTTGAGGAATTAGGATTTGATTTTGGGTGCAAGAAAAAATGTGTGTGCTTTTGGTATTTTTGGCATGTAATTGGATTCTTAATTTTTTTTTATTAAAAACTCTGGATTAGGGAATGTGGTAATTGGGAGCAATTATTTTTGGATGCAGTCCATGTTTCTAGAGATGAACTTAGTCGCTGCCTGATTTTTTTATTGGTAATTTGTTGTTCATCTCTAGAAGACATGCTTTTCATTGGTGATTAAAAAGATGAACTTAGTGGTTGACCCCATGCCTTGTTTGCTATTGCAAAATTTTTTTCTTGCTCTTGTAAACTTGTGAAATAAAAATGAAGTTCTTTTTTGGATATAAGTTTTGTAGCATTTATTGAATAATATATCATTTAACCTTAGCAAATGTGGGATTCATTAGATGTAGATTGAAATAGTCTCTGGCTCTTAGCACAGTACCTCAACTTCCATCTTAAGATTCTTCTGGTTTAAAAAGAGGTCTACGGCTTTTATGGAATTTGTGACACCACCAGCAATCGAAATATGATTATCTTTTATCATCACCATATCAAATAAACCCATCCTGTGGTTTTGTCCTCCACCTATTAGTACCTGTTATTGACAGGAGAAAGGTTGGCAACAGACTCAAGAAAGAAAAGATCCAGATGGTATCAAAGCAGAGTGAAGTGATAGACACCGCCCACTTGTCGACCAAACGTAAACCTGGAGCAGTCTTCCTTGTCTCTAGAATGTGAGCAGAATGTGCAGCTTCTGCCATAGCCTAAAGAAAAGAAAGAACCTAAATTAAAATGGAAAGTTCTAGTGCATGATAATACAGATGCACAAAATCAAGGATGAATACAGTGGAGACAAAATGCAGGGAACCTATTCCAGAATCTTCAAATCCAATAAAACGAAAAAACAACTGGAGGTCAAGTATCCTAATTTTACTGGGGAAAGCATCTTATAGAAATTATTCCCATATTTGAAATAGTTCTTTGGGAATATCTGCATAGATTGAGACATGCCTTTTATTTTCTTTTAAATTGGTAGACAAGGACAACCAAAAAAATAAAAATTCCAGCAATATAAGCTTCTACGGTGTAAAGATTTCCAACTGACAGAGAGATTCCAACTGACATCTAATTCGGTCATTGAGTCGATCTAAATCAACAAAAAGATAGAAAAAGAAAAGGCTGGTCTTTATGGTAGATGGAATCATGGAAAATCATTCGCTGAAAAGAAAGCAAGATAAGTAATGACTACCACATGCATCATTATAGTTTTATAGAGTTACACTACTCTCATATTTGCTAACATATTTGCTTTAAGAATTGCCTCACGTGAAGTCAATAATCAGCTGCTTTCTACCTATTTGAGTATAATAAGTCCACAACTTATGAACCAAGTGATGCCCATCAAGAAGTTTAAGATGCCACTGATGGCATATTTGGATGTTTTTCAAGGTATGCAGAAACTAACCTTGGTAAGTGTTGCAATTCCACTCATTCTTTGCATAAAATTAAGCACCACCCTTTCAGCAATGACAATCTTGTGAGCACTCCCTACAAACAGATAGGGGAGTTTTTTATTTATTTATTTAATTTTTTGATAAGTAGGCATACCTTGAAATAACAGAGCGAGGAAAAAGACATTTGATTCTTACCCTGTACTTTACCGAACTGCATACCCTTGTGGATATAGTTTCCATCCCTTTGATACCACTCAACCTATCCCAATCACAATAAAGGCAATGAACTTAAAATTCAGAGTAACTGAGTAAGCACTTCCGATTGTTACAATATATGAGTCCAGTTGAAATTCATACCTTCAGTTAAGGATCAACCTCGTTAAATATCATATCCGCTAGAGATATTCCAGCAATGACACCATCTTCCTTGGCCAAGAAATGGGCTACCACTTCCATGTCATCTGGAACAGTGGCCATGCAAGTCACATCCCCTATATTGATAGAAGAATATAACAAGATCAGCCTTTGCACAAGTTATCAAACTAATACTGTTTGGCACATAACAACACTCCCACCCCAATTTTGTTGAAAGCATTTCAACAACTCTCTCATTATACCCAAGAAAATCATACATAGTTATACTCAAAGTAGAAGACATACAATCCCCATGAAAAATATACCTATTAAAGTAAACTTGTGAAATAAAAATGAAGTTCTTTTTTGGATATAAGTTTTGTAGCATTTATTGAATAATATATCATTTAACCTTAGACCCAACAGAAGTCACCATCTATAATACCACTCAGTTAATATTGTTTTTTGCAATACCCAGCTAACTTCATTGCTCATGGCATACTTTCTGAGCACTTTTATCTTTCTTGAAAGATATCAGGCAATGATAGAAGGTTTTCATTGACTCAATTCTTAACTTTCATATTACGATAACGAGAAGGAATATTTTTTTCTTGAAATAGTTGGAGGTTTTGTCTCTTTTCAGGCTTCTTGCTACACAATAGTTACCGATTGTTTCTCGTTGTCGATTCAAAGTGCATTTTTCATGGAATGGATGTTTAAACTAAAAAAAAAAGTTTCAGGTTATATCATAGATGAGTTTACATATAACATATTCAGTGGGATTTAATATGTATATGTGTTTTGTGAATTTTTTAATCTATATAGATGGCTGCCGATTTGTCAACAAAGAAAGACATTTTACTATTTGAGCAACCACAACACATTTCAGAGGCAATATGGAATGGAGAGGTGCATGTTCATCTTTTTCTATTTGAGAAATTATAATCTCATTTTCATTTCATAACTGAAACTAAATTATTTGTTTGAATTGGTTTTATAGGAAAGAGGTAACCTAAGAATAATTGCAACCCCACACAATTTTTCTAGTTGGGAGCTCACAAATAGTGAGCAGGAATATATACGTATGTGTGGTTTGGAGCAACTTTCAAACATCTCTAGAATGACAATAGACCATGCATTGATCACTGCATTGGTGGAGAGATGGAGGCCCGAAACTAATACATTCCATCTACCTTGTGGAGAGGCAACGGTCACCTTAGAGGATGTGGCTTATATCTACGGGCTTCCCATAGATGGCCCGGCAGTGACAGGTAAGGCATTGTATAGCACAGAAGACACTGCAAAACTATGTAAAGATTTGCTACAAAAGGTCCCGGTGCCAAAAAGAGACAGCATAGGGACACGAATCAAATTTGCATGGATGAAGGAAATATGTAAAGGTGAGAAGAAGAAAAAGAAAAGAAATACAGAGGAGGATAAATGTAAGGCAAGAGCCTATTTATTTTGCTTAGCCGGTGGTCAAATTGTGAGCAATTCAACTGGTACATCAGCCCCGGCATGGTTGTTGAGCTTATTTAAGGAATTTAAGAGATATGCATGGGGCCCTGCATGCTTGGCTAACTTGTATAGAATGCTAAACAAGGCAGCAATGTTACCCAACTCGGGCGGTGAAAGTGAAGATGAAAAGGGAAAGAAAGACAAGAAAAAGATTGAGATTGATTCTTCCGATACTTTGACTGGTCCCGTGCAACTTTTGCAGGTAACAAATTAGTTCTCATTGTTTTCTTTTTAACAAATATGAACTTTTAATGGTTTGACTTCCATACACTCTTTATTTACAGATTTGGGCATATTCTAGAATGGCCTTTGTGCTCCCGAATGACCATCATTTAGATATTCGACTGGATTTTGAATTCCCTCTATATAGACCATGGATAAAAAGCATTTCGAAATTCAGGCCTCGCATGAATCTTAAGGAGCGTCGGGATCAGCTAGACAATATGAAACATGAAGAGGTGAGTTTTTTTACGTTCATTTGATATTTTCCTTTAATAAAAATCTATTTGTTTCAATACTTTCAAATCATGAACAATTGACAAACAACAGTTTCTACTTTGCAGTTTATATGGTCTCCGTATGAAGATATCATCGATAAGTTGACAAAGGGGGTACGTGAAAGTGATAGGAAGCTTTTCACATCTAATACAGTGATGATTTTCTATTGGATTGTCGAGCGGCACAACTCAGAAAGGGTAATGAGACAATTTGGCTTAAGGCAAATGGTCCCCGTCCCTCTCCATATGCCTTTTAATAGAGCCGATAAAGCGAAGAAGTCTGTAGCTAATTATTCGATATCCATGAAAGAAGTCATTGCAATTTGGGAAACAAGGGAGAAGACAGTGGTAAGAGGGGAATCTGATGCTTCTCCAACGCACGAGGATAGTTATATGATGTGGCATGCTTCGGTGACGCGGTTACGGATTGCTCCTCCCCTTAAAGAGAAAGTCGATGATGAACCGAAAACTCCCACACATGTCATCGAAGGAGATGAGGCTCCACTAACTCCCACACATGCCACCAAAGGAGATGATGAAATACTCATCCCTCAAAAGCCAGTAAGTTAAATTGTAACATAATTGAAGTTAATAATTGATGTCATTATAAATTTTGTTACTCACTCCAGTTTTATTTTGAAGGTTTTATTCATATTAGAAGACCTTAAGACATTCATGGAGGGGAACAAAAGGAGAGCTGATGAAATGAACTCTGATGAAGTACTGCGTGTAGTTCGGAGTAAGGTTGAACACCTCATTGATGCTGTTAAAGACCAATTTGCAGGATTTGGTTATGGGGAGACCTCAAAAAATATAACACCGGTGGAGAAGTCTTTGAGTCCAAAGCTGAAAGCCATATTGAAGAAAAAAGTGGAACAAACTATGACTGGCTCAAAGGAGCATTCATCACCTGTATCCTCTAAAGAGTCTGGCCTCGTTCATGTGTCTTCTGTATTCTCAAAAAGGAGTCCAAGATTATCAATATCAACTCCAGTTCTTATGGTTTCTGATAGCACTCCTCCCAAAATCCAGAAAAAGGTCATTTCTGCCGGTCCTTCAACTGATAAGGTGCCCTCGATGGTAATTCGTGTGAAGAATGCTACCCGAAAAAAAAAAGACCAGCTAAGTTTGATGGATTTAGTACGACCTTCAAGTGGCCTCAAAATTCTGAATACAAGTTGACCGACGAGGAGACTACAGCACTTAACCAATTCTGGGATGATTATTATAAAAAGTAAGTAACCATGACTTATTCCTTATGGTTCTTCTATGTTGCATGATTTTGATATGCCTTTTTGTTTCCAGGATGGATGAGCTCTCTAGTTACTGTACTACCCCCCCTCCTAAAAAGCTAAAGAAACAGAATGGATGGACACGGGTATATTGCAAAACTGGTTTGATGTGAATCTCAAGGCAAAGGCACCGAATGCGTATTTTATTGACGCCAATGCTTCGGTAAGTTCACAAACAAATTCACATCTGCAAGAATGATTCAATGTCACTTGTTTATGGACTGCACATGTAACATTTACTCTTTACACTCCCCTTGAAGGATATGTGGTTAAAGCAGAGTAAAGAGTCCTATATACACATTTTTGGTGAACATGGCTGGAGGGTAGCTCTAATGAGGAAACGAGAAGTTATTGTCATACCAGTAATCTACCTTGAGCATTTCACGGTCATTATTGGACGTCCAAAAGAAGGAAAGTGGGAGTTCTTCAATTCCATGCCAATGGATGAAAGGCAATGGCCAAAAGCAGAAGAATTTGTAAGTCTTCGAAACTAAATTGTTTAAATACTTGTATCTCCTTAAGACTTTTCTAACTGTATCTTGTTTTTCATGAAGATTATTTGGCTGAATGACTGCTTCGCTGGGTTTGGATGGGAGGACCCTAAAAGGTGGACAAGGCACAATGTTGAAGACACACCAATACAAGATAATTCAAACGATTGTGGATTTTTTGTAATGGGATTTGCAGAGCATGCTGTCCTCAATCGAACAATTGCTTTCACTCAACAGGACATGATGTACTACAGGTGCAAATTAGTTGTCGACCTCTACATCAAGCAGCGTGAATTGTATGAGAAGAGGCTCAAATCTTCTGTGTGTGAGTCAAGTGGTATTTTGAGTGGTGAAGACGTCGTTAAAACGTCGAAGACTCTTTTGTGACTTAGATTCTTTTATAATCACATTTTTTTTAATGTATATGATTTCGAATGCTGAATCTAATTGATGATTTTTTGTTAATGTATATTAGTTGTCGAATGCTGAATCTAATTGGTAGTTACTTGTAAATGATTATGTTGATACAGGTGTGAGTGTTTTTAGAAGGTTAACAATGTATATGTGATAGGGGTTTTTGAAATCGGATGCAAATGTGGGTGGTGAATGTGTATTTTGGAGCTTCTAAATTGCTTTCGCTACAATTTACTATTTTGTTGTATGTATATGTTGCAAGATGAAAAATACCTGAACAAGTTAGTTTATATCCACGTCGATAGATTTTTTGTCGAAGTCAATAATTCTCTTGACATGCTTTTATTGATAATTGGGAGTTTTTTGTCTACGTCAACAAAAGTTCATGTTGACGTCGGCGAATCTTGTGTTGACGTCAACAAATTTGAGCAAACAATGTGATAATTTTTTTGAAATCGGATGTAAATGTGGTTGGTGAATGTGTATTTTGTGGAGCTTCTAATTGCTTAAACTATAGGTTTTTTTTTTTTTTGAAAAATACACTAACAGGTTGTTAGTTTATGTCCACGTTGGGCTTTCGAAGTCAACAAATTCTTTGCTCAAACTGGGCGTTTTTTGTCGACGTCAACACAAGTTTATGTTGACGTCGACGAATCTTTTGTTGATGTCAACAAAAGCACAGGCATTTTATTAGTTTTAACTGTGAGTTTTCGTCGACGTCAACACAAGTTTGTGTTGATGTCGACGAATCTTTTGTTGATGTCAACAAAAACAAAGGCATGTTATTAGTACTAACTGGGCGTTTTTGTCGACGTCAACACAAGTTTATGTTGACATCAACGAATCTTTTGTTGATGTCAACAAAAGCACAGGCAACAATTAGTGCTAACTGGGAGTTTTTGTCGACGTCAACACAAGTTTATGTTGACGTCGACGAATCTTTTGTTGATGTCAACAAAAACACAGGCATGTTATGTTTTAACTGTGAGTTTTCGTCGACGTCAACACAAGTTTTTGTTGATGTCAACAAAAGCACAGGCATGTTATTAGTGCTAACTGGGCGTTTTTGTCGACGTCAACATAAACTTATGTTGACGTCGACGAATCTTTTGTTGATGTCAACAAAAACACAGGCATGTTATTAGTGCTAACTGGGAGTTTTTGTCGACGTCGACACAAGTTTATGTTGACGTCGACGAATCTTTTGTTGATGTCAACAAAAACACAGGCATGTTATGTTTTAACTGTGAGTTTTCGTCGACGTCAACACAAGTTTTTGTTGATGTCAACAAAAGCACAGGCATGTTATTAGTGCTAACTGGGCGTTTTTGTTGACGTCAACACAAATTTATGTTGACGTCGACGAATCTTTTGTTGATGTCAACAAAAACACAGGCATGTTATTAGTGCTAACTGGGAGTTTTTGTCGACGTCAACACATGTTTATGTTGACGTCGACGAATCTTTTGTTGATGTCAACAAAAACACAGGCATGTTATTAGTGCTAACTGGGAGTTTTTGTCGACGTCAACACATGTTTATGTTGACGTCGACGAATCTTTTGTTGATGTCAACAAAAACATAGGCATGTTATTAGTGCTAACTGGGAGTTTTTGTCGACGTCAACACAAATTTATGTTGACGTCGACGAATCTTTTGTTGATGTCAACAAAAACACAGGCATGTTATTAGTGCAAACACAAGTTTTTGTCGACGTCAACACAAATTTTTGGATGTGGTATTTTATTTGTGATATTGTTCATATTTGGACTTGGATGTTGTCATCTGTTGGATTTGGACTTGGCAGATGTTGGAAATGTTAAACGATGTGATGAATCTGTTGGTCAGGTTGGAGTGGATTAGGATGGAATTTCTATTTAGGATGCAGGTCTTCTGTGTTTGTTTATTTAAGGATTTGGTTTCTGCCTATTTTTTTGCAGATTTGATTGAATATTGCAGGATTTGAAATTTTTTATGCCTACTTTTGTTGAGTTGCAAAAGTGCGCGGGGTGAATCGCAGGCAACCGTGGTTGAAACGACTTGAAAAATAGCAGATTTTATGTCATTCATATGGTCTTTGAAATCCCCAAATATCAAGAGAAAAGACCCTCGGGAAGTGGGCTAAAAAATATCCTAAACAGGGGTACTGAACAAGGTTTATGCAGTTTTTCTCAACCGAGTTGCAAAAGTGCGCGGGGCGAATCGCAGGCAACCGTGGTTGAAACGACTTGAAAAATAGCAGATTTTATGTCATTCATATGGTCTTTGAAATCTCCAAATCTCAAGAGAAAAGACCCTCGGGAAGTGGGCTAAAAAATGTCCTAAACAGGGGTACTGAACAAGGTTTATGCAGTTTTTCTCAACCGAGTTGCAAAAGTGCGCGGGGCGAATCGCAGGCAACCGTGGTTGAAACGACTTGAAAAATAGCAGATTTTATGTCATTCATATGGTCTTTGAAATCCCCAAATCTCAAGAGAAAAGACCCTCGGGAAGTGGGCTAAAAAATGTCCTAAACAGGGGCACTGAACAAGGATTATGCAGTTTTTCTCAACCGAGTTGCAAAAGTGCGCGGGGCGAATCGCAGGCAACCGTGGTTGAAACGACTTGAAAAATAGCATATTTTATGTCATTCATATGATCTTTGAAATCCCCAAATCTCAAGAGAAAAGACCCTCGGGAAGTGGGCTAAAAAATGTCCTAAACAGGGGTACTGAACAAGGTTTATGCAGTTTTTCTCAACCGAGTTGCAAAAGTGCGCGGGGCGAATCGCAGGCAACCATGGTTGAAACGACTTGAAAAATAGCAAATTTTATGTCATTCATATGGTCTTTGAAATCCCCAAATCTCAAGAGAAAAGACCCTCGGGAAGTGGGCTAAAAAATGTCCTAAACAGGGGCACTGAACAAGGTTTATGCAGTTTTTCTCAACCGAGTTGCAAAAGTGCGCGGGGCGAATCGCAGGCAACCATGGTTGAAACGACTTGAAAAATAGCAGATTTTATGTCATTCATATGGTCTTTGAAATCCCCAAATCTCAAGAGAAAAGACCCTCGGGAAGTGGGCTAAAAAATGTCCTAAACAGGGGCACTGAACAAGGTTTATGCAGTTTTTCTCAACCGAGTTGCAAAAGTGCGCGGGGCGAATCGCAGGCAACCATGGTTGAAACGACTTGAAAAATAGCAGATTTTATGTCATTCATATGGTCTTTGAAATCCCCAAATCTCAAGAGAAAATACCCTCGGGAAGTGGGCTAAAAAATGTCTTAAACAGGGGCACTGAACAAGGTTTATGCAGTTTTTCTCAACCGAGTTGCAAAAGTGCGCGGGGCGAATCGCAGGCAACCGTGGTTGAAACGACTTGAAAAATAGCAGATTTTATGTCATTCATATGGTCTTTGAAATCCCCAAATCTCAAGAGAAAAGACCCTCGGGAAGTGGGCTAAAAAATGTCCTAAACAGGGGCACTGAACAAGGTTTATGCAGTTTTTCTCAACCGAGTTGCAAAAGTGCGCGGGGCGAATCGCAGGCAACCGTGGTTGAAACGACTTGAAAAATAGCAGATTTTATGTCATTCATATGGTCTTTGAAATCCCCAAATCTCAAGAGAAAAGACCCTCGGGAAGTGGGCTAAAAAATGTCCTAAACAGGGGCACTGAACAAGGTTTATGCAGTTTTTCTCAACCGAGTTGCAAAAGTGCGCGGGGCGAATCGCAGGCAACCGTGGTTGAAACGACTTGAAAAATAGCAGATTTTATGTCATTCATATGGTCTTTGAAATCCCCAAATCTCAAGAGAAAAGACCCTCGGGAAGTGGGCTAAAAAATGTCTTAAACAGGGGCACTGAACAAGGTTTATGCAGTTTTTCTCAACCGAGTTGCAAAAGTGCGCGGGGCGAATCGCAGGCAACCGTGGTTGAAACGACTTGAAAAATAGAAGATTTTATGTCATTCATATGGTCTTTGAAATCCCCAAATCTCAAGAGAAAAGACCCTCGGGAAGTGGGCTAAAAAATGTCCTAAACAGGGGTACTGAACAAGGTTTATGCAGTTTTTCTCAACCGAGTTGCAAAAGTGCGCGGGGCGAATCGCAGGCAACCGTGGTTGAAACGACTTGAAAAATAGCAGATTTTATGTCATTCATATGGTCTTTGAAATCCCCAAATCTCAAGAGAAAAGACCCTCGGGAAGTGGGCTAAAAATGTCCTAAACAGGGGTACTGAACAAGGTTTATGCAGTTTTTCTCAACCGAGTTGCAAAAGTGCGCGGGGCGAAACGCAGGCAATCGTGGTTGAAGCGACTTGAAAAATAGCAGATTTTAAGTCATTCATATGGTCTTTGAAATTCCCAAATCTCAACAGAAAAAACCCTTCGGGAAGACGGCATTTTTATTGACGTCAACACAGGTTTATGTTGACGTCGACAAATCTTGTGTTGACGTCAACAAAAACACAGGCATGCTATTAGTGCTAACTGGGCGTTTTTGACGACCTCAACACAAGTTTATGTTGAAGTCGAGGAATCTTTTCTTGACTGAATCCTATTTATAAATTCATAACCTGTTTAACTATACACTTACAAATTAAAACTTGGGGTCATTTTTTGTAATCATTGATCAAATAAAAACATAAAGTAAGGACGTTATTATCCAAATTGATTTACTACAGAATAAGAACATTTCTGCTCATTTACAAGCTTCTAAATAAGATGAGGCTCCACCATTACAAAAAGACATGGAAGCACATTTACAATTTCAAATGTAACTCCTTTACAAAAAAGTAGTAACAAAACTTCAACTTCAACTGGCCTCCTTTACAAAAAGACATGATCTACATTTCAAATGGCCCTCCTTTACAAAAAATAGCAACAATACTTCAACTTCAATTCCACTATTACAAGAAGACATGATCTACACATTTACAGTTTCAAATGGCCCTCCTTTACAAAAAGTAGCAACATAACTTCAAGTGAATCTTAAAAGTGGTGTCAAACGATGTATCCAAGTGATCTTCTTTGCAGAGAATATTCTGACAAATCTTCTTAAAGTTTCAATTCAAGATCTCCTGCCGAAACCTGTACAAGCATAAAGTTTATGAGGTCATATGCAATAAAGTCAAGCAAATTTAATATAGTAAATTGGGGGGCAAATCAACATACAGTTAAATTCATAGTCTCTTACATGATGATCTGCTCTAATCCCCACAGGATGTGTTAGAATGTCTCCATGATCAACCACCGTCGTACCCTGCACATGCATATTTTGATTTCAATTAGATTGTGAATAATTGGATGCTATGTTTATTTGATTTAAAAAATAAAACTCTTAAAATAACCTTCTTCATCTTCTTTTTGTTTGGCTTCCGACACTTCTTAATAATTGTCTCAATCTTGGACTGTCTTCTTTTTTCTGGCGGTCGGCCTTTCTGGCGGCGTTTGATTGGATCACACACGCGGTTAGCGCTCTCTTGCCTAGAAGGATTATCATCAGGACTTGAAGTTGAGGCTTTATGTACACATATAGACATAGGTCTATTACATACAGTAACCTCTTTATAAACATCTAGCTCAGCTTCCACTCCTAGCAACGAGGACATTACCATATGACTCTTTTCATCAGAATCCATGGCCTTATCGCTGACCCGATTGAAAATAGTCAACATTTTGTCGTAACGCTTGCCTTCAGGTCTGCGTTCCCAATTATCATACATGATCTTGATTTTTGTGTGACATTAACTTGACTGTTAACTGCTATTGAATTCAATTACAAAGAAAGACACCAAACTGAAGGATGCAAACCACATATTATTAAAAACTTGTTTTATAAGAAAAACAAACAAAAATAATAAATATGAAATTGATCCTAAAACATAAAAAATAACAAAGGAACAGTACAGAGGAAATAAGAATAGACTTCAAAGTTTCAAAACCAATTTTTTATTTCATATTTGTGAACATGACATGGCCAATGAGCCGAAGAACTCAAAAACGTCTGGGAATATGAACAAGTTCTTCAACTATTGATCCACCTCTTGAAGTTTAGTCAACATTGGATGGCGTTACACAACCTTCATAAACCCCCAAAAGACACAATCTTTAAACTATCCCTAATTCCTAACTAATTTCAATATTTCAAAAGCAGACCAAAATCTCAAATGGAAAGAGAGAAAGAGAGAAGAAGATGAAGAAGATGGTCACCTCTTTGCGGTAGTCCGTGGATTCAAAATCAGATCTGAAGAGGACCTGGGGAAGGGGTTTTTGGAGAGCAATGAGCTGAGGTGAGAGCTGTGAAGGGGAAAGGACAGAGCCGCTGATGAACAGAGTGATGATTTGCAGATGTTCTTCCCAAATGAGTTGCACGGAGGAGATGAATAGAGAGATGAACAGTGGCTTCTGAGCTTCCGTTTTTCTTCTTCACTTTCTCAAGAAGGAAGAGGCTTCTGACCTTCCGTTTTTCTTCTTCACTTTCTCAAGAAGGAAGATGGGCTGGCGGGCTTTTTGGGCGGGCTTTTGGGCGGGCTTCAAAATGAGATCCCAGCTGGAGTCCAGCTCAGCGTCCAGCTGGGATCGGGCATGAATTCGTTCCACACTATCAGTCTGTATAGACTTATTGTTCTGCAAATGGGTATGTGTGAGAGAGTCTCATGGGCATGGACAATGTCGACAAAACCAATATTGAGGATAATGGGCCTAGCTTCATGAGATTTATATAAGATGAGAGGTGGAGATTGTAAAGAAATATTGACTAATCTTATAGATATGATACAATAATTACAATTATTCTTCTAGAACTTGAGCCATGGACTGGGTTTTTGACTTATTGGGCCGAGCCTCCTCTATCTCTTTACAAATTCTAGAAGAATAATTACAATTGTTCTTTTACAACTTGAACCCTGTACTGGGTTTGTGACTTATTGGGCTGGGCCTTCTCCACCTTTCTCTTTACAGAGATTAGGTTGGTTAGCCCATGTCCAGCCACTTGATTGTCATTAGAAACTCCTGGCCCATGGTGGATAGGTGGGCAAATCACATCAACCAAAAATGGGTTTTGAAGGAATTCTAACAGAATATCCAAACCAAGTTCCATAAATCCTAATCGAGTCCCTCAAATCCTACATAAGCTTCAAATTAACCCACTAGTTGTCCCAAGGGATGCATGCCCCACAAAACCTATTTTGCATTCCATATAGTTGACGCAGGTAGGTTCAAGAGGCCGACGCTGTGGGCATCAACAGTAGCAAGAATGATTGACATCAATAGGCATCTTGCATGACTCAGTGAATTCCGAAAAAGCCCCAATCAATACATTGTTTAGTCTCCTAGCACTTGGCAAACGAGCTCCTCTGCTTGCTGCTAGGTTGGGGTTTGAGTATGAAGGCAGGCCGGTTCTGAATTTTTCAGGGCCTAGGATAAGAGTAAAAATTAGGCATCTATATATATATATATATGGTATATATATAAAAATTTAGTGATGGCCTCATTCATTTTTCAACCAATATCTAACATGTCAAAATTACCTAAAAATTTAACATTTAAAGCATGTAAATTCAAACTTCAATATATAAACATTCACAATAAAAGGCTATAATGTATAATCAAGACAAATACTTGTAAGTTGTAACAATTCAATAGTTCTTTTACAAGACAAATACTTATAATTTACAAAAGGTTCAGATGATTAAATGGATTAAATGTTCAAATGTTGATTATGGGGCCCACAAAAGCTCAAAAAAATAAATCCAAGGCTATAAGGTTTCATAAACTTTTTGTTTTAGTTCCAAATCAAGAGTAATATTGTTGCATTCAGGGTGGGCCAGTGACTTTTTTAACAAAGCTAAATGCTAACTGGCCATCAAAATTTTAAGTGGGCCCAATTATGATAAATCAAAATCAGTTAATTTTGCATATAACATTACACATTTTTCAGTGGGCCTAATTATGAAAAAATAAAATTGTATTGGACAAGGAATTGTGTAATAGTAAACTGAGCATCAAATTTTTTTCAGTGGGCCTAATTATGAAAAATTAAAATTGAGCATACTCATCTAATAATTTTAATATTAATTTTATTTTCCAGTTAATCTTGTCAATCCCATTTTTGGGCCCCCCTGAAAAATGGGCCCAGGGCGAGCGCATTTCCTGCCCCACTTCAGGGCCGGCCCTGTATGAAGGTTTCGGTTTTCTCATTGCTTCGCTTTGATAAGAACATGTATTTGGAATGATATAAATTCCACTTCATTTTCTTGTGCTCTGGTCAACAAAGGAACTGCCCCTTTTTTTTTTTTTTTGCAATAATTTATGTATGAGAGAATTTGGAACATTCCAAGTGCTCTTGTGGTCTAATATTATAAAGTTGGAATTCTGAGCATTGAAAAGTTAAAACTTTGTAAGTTTTTCGAAATCTCGGCCAAGGGATGCTAGTTTGGCACTTTACTAATATAGTAAAAGTCAAGTAAAGTTCAAATTTTCAGACAATATGTCACATAAAAAGCATTTTAATTCAAAATTCCTTTCATATTTAAAAAAGGGTAAAAAAAAACCACCTTTATTAACTAAAATACAAAAAAAAAAACTCCACTTTTTCATACAAAAAGTAAAATAGATTCCATAACAAATAACAAAAAATAAAATACTATCACAACTCACTTATATTTTATTTTAGGGACATTTACCAAAGAAAATTCACTAAACATGGTAACCACAACTGAGGACCCCAAATTTTTATAATATCAGCAAAGGTCCTCCCACTCAAATCTCAACTTTTCATTCCTGTTTAGCCCTTGTTTTGTTGATGTCAACAAAACCCTAAAACCTGAAATGGGCACTTGAAAGGAAAAATGAAGGAAACAAAGAGAAGAAGAAAAAAACGTTGGGGAGCTTCATCCTTCTACATCTACCATCAAAACTTATGATTTTTCAGGTGCATTCAATGAACTCATGCCTCTATTCTCCTCTACCAAGCCCGAATCATCTTCTCATGTACTTTCATCTTCTTCATTCATCTCCCTGTTATCATCTTCTCCATTTAACACCCGATTTTTTCACTTATTTTCATGATCTCCATTTACATCCTTCCTTTTTGTCCTTTTCGGTGCTTAAGCTTTGATTGTATATTGTTTTGTGTAATGGGTATTTCTTAGTTTCACTTTCGGATTTGGCATTTTTTTTGTTTTGATTTTCTTCCTATTTAACAATTATGATGTGTTGGTAGTGTTGTTCTTGAAATAGATAAGCATGTCTTATCGAATTTTACATATTTTAATGGTGGATGTATATTTTAATCGATCATGCGCCCAACCTGTTTGATGGTTTACCGCAACGAACTATGGCCCACAATGTCCTGACCAGGTTTAGCATCTCATGTTTCGATGATGCGCGCAACCTGTTTGATGGTTGGTTTGTTGCAACGAGTCATGTCCCATAATGTTCTAACCTGTAGATTATGTTTAAAGAAAGGCATGGTTCATGCTCTATCACAATGATCAGTTTGACACCCAAACTCACCCTATTGGAACAAACTAATCACTATGAATACTGTAGTGTTTTCCAAAGCCATCGTTTGTTGGTAATTAGTCAATATGCTTTAACAATGTTTGCAAAGTTGAGCACAATTTAGCTCACCAAAACATGAGCCCTAGATGCTAAAAGGTCACCTGCAAGTGTCATTTATGGACACTACTCCTACCCACTATTTTATTATACTGTTTGCGGGCCCGTCTTTCTGATATATATACAAATTAATTATTTCTATTCACATTGTTCCTACATATTAATTGTTTCTAATTTTTATAGACATTGTTTCTACAGATTATTTGGTTGATTTAGTCTTTTACTGCATACAGTAAGGGACAATGGAATGGAGAAGGCGAAAATGTTGAGAAAGTCATTTTACAAGAGAATTCACATGACTGCGGATTTTTTGTACTGACATCCATAGAACAAGTCATCCTCAATCTGAAGTTTGAATTCACTCAGCGTGACATTATGTATTACCGATGCAAACTAGTCATTAACCAGTACTACAGACTAGGTGAATTGTACAAGAAAAGGAATCAACAATCAATGTGATGGGGGATGATATATCTTCAATATGTGACCAATCTCAAAAGACCTGTGTTGTGACATTTGACTCTTCTTTGGCTGGGTTGTTTAACTCTTCTTTGTAATCTGAACCTTTTTTTTATAATTATTGGCCTATGTATTTCAGATGCATGATATGTTAAAACCGAAAGCCATTGTTAAGTTGGTTTCTTTTTAGTCTTGTTTGGAATGCGTCTAATCTAATGTGAATGGTGACAGTTATTTGTCACAATGTAGTGGTATAGTTAGTTTCTTGAAACTTGATGATGACTGCTGCAAATGTTGTGGTATAGGTTGTCCATCTAGATGATGTTAACATGTAATGGAGATGATGATAAATTTATATAGTTATTTCATCTGGTTGATGTGTATGGTTGTGTCATTAGAGTGGATGTTGATTTTAGTCTACCAATTGTATCCATCTTTTTACAAGGTCACTGGCCACGTATTGTTGTGAAAGTGGTGAATTCTTGCCCAGCTACACACCTGAATACTGCTTGTATGTAAATCTTCCTAAATCAAGTGTTGCTGAATCGAGTTGACAGTACTGAAATGTGGCCTCAATCTAGTATGTTACCCTTTGATATCAGGCATTAGGCCATGTCCAGTTTCATTCTCATCAAGTATACTATCAATCCATACTATTAGTTCATCTGGTTCGTTGACAACGAATACTGTGACATATTTATGTTCTTATATATGTGTTATCAATGCGTTTTCATTGATATCAACATATTTATTTGTTGATGTCGACATATTGTTAGTTGACATCAACGAACACTGTATTGAATTTTGGAACACAAATATGTGCTAACAGTACGTTTTCATTGACATCAACAAATTTATTTGTTGATGTCGACATACTTTTAGTTGACATCAATGAATATTGAGTTGAATTTCGGAATATAAATATGTGCTAACAGTACGTTTTCATTGACATCAACAAATTTTTAGTTGACATCAACGAAAACTGTGACACATTCTGAACCTCCTTGTTAAACAGATATCCATGCAGTGATCCATTAATAAGAAAATACATCAATGATCATGAAAGAACGTTATCCAACCATTCTATCCACCCCATTATAAAAGATAAACATTGGTCTGCTATTAAATGAAAGAGGTAGATCCACCAACACCCTTTACAAAAAAATGATAGGACATCCTTCCTCCTGCTACAAATATAGGCACCAAATACAAAAGTGCAACAAATAGATGGTTAGACCACTTCAAAAGACATAGTTCCATGGTTTCCACCTTTACAAAAAAAAAAAAAAGTGCTACAAATGCTGGAACCACACGTAGCCACATTTTCCATTAAAATACATGGTCCCACCTTTATATATAAAAAAAAAAGGTACTTGCATAGACCACTTCAAAAGACATGGCTCCATGGTTTCCCCATCATGGATCAACTTCCCATTAGTGGATTCCGGCATTTTGTATCAATAATCTATCCACATTTGGAACCTTTTCCTCATTGAAAACTTAAAAATCATCTATATAACATCATCTTCCTCATTCAAATCAACATCCATTCACACTAAAACCTCTTCCTCACTCAAATCAACATCCATCCACATTAACAAATCGTTTTACTTTCAAAACAACAACCAACCACATTCAATGATAAATTTAAGCTCATCCAAAAAATCACATACATAACCACAAATCATCCATTCTCAAATAAATCACATGACCTTTACAAGTTTACAAATTACCCATTTTAAAAGTACAAATTGACCATTTAAGTATACAAAATGACCACTAAAAGGTCACAAAATGAGTGATACAAAATTATAAAATATTCACTTGTCATACTAGCCATGCTCATATAGCTCCCATTAGTGCTCTTCCTTAGCATCTTTAGATCCTTCATTCCATTATCAATACTCTATAAAGTCTTCACTCCCGCCCATTTTATCTATCACAAGGTTATGGATTAACTTCAGAAGAAAACTCAATTCATCTTCCCCCACCTCCACTCTTAAGCATCAATAAGAAATGGTACTCACTACATAAAACTATTCAAGAAAATATTACTTAGACATTCCAACAAGCACATGGAAGGCAAAACACTTCAACTCTAGACATCCATGGAAAAATGACACTTTATAGAGAAAAAAATTCAAGGATATATCACTTAGGCATTCTAACAAACACATGGAAGGCAACACGCCTTCACTTTCCATCATCTCAAGGACATCGCCTCCTTTATCTTTCTTCTTTCTCAAACAATCAATACAATCCCCTTTTCACCTTTCCTTATTTCAAAAAAACATAAAAACTCAGATTAAAAAACTAATAAAAGGAAAGAAACTCACACATGATGAGGGATTTGTGAAAAAAAATTATACTAGATGAAAGCTATAAAAAAGATAGAACAAAAGGGTTGTTCTAATGAGTTCTAGGCAGCAACAGGTGTACAAGTTTTGAAAATGAGATCAAGATGAAATCATTCTCTGTGATGATGAAATGGGTGGACGGTGAAGAAAATGAGAAACGATGTGATGAAATGAGTGGACGGTGAAGAAAATGAGAAACAATGGATGAAGAGAATCAAAGATGGAGATGATGGGAGATACAGCTGGTGGATCTCATTTGGATGGGAGGTTATAGACGATCTCCTCTAGGATTTTCTTTTTCTCCTATTCTCCTTATCTTCTTCTTCTTCTTTTTCTACGATTTGGGGATTATGGTTGGGTTTGTTGACATCAATGAATGATGGGCAAAAAGGGAAGAAAGAAAGAGAATCTTGGTGGGAGGTCCTTTGCTGATATTTTAAAATTTTGGGGGCCTCAATTATAGTTACCCTGATTAGTGAGATTTTTTTAGTAAATGTCTTTTTATTTTATTTTTCAAAATCAACTTTACTTCACTTGACTCTATTAATAGAGTTTTCAAACTGGCCCGAAGGGCCATGATTTGGCTCCACCCGCCAGAAATCCTCAACTACCACACTTCTCGTAAGAAACTCCAAACAAGCAAAACCAAATGCAACATTTGAGATACTTAAAGTATATGATTTAACAAAAGCATTAAAAACTCAGAATGATTACAATTCTCTATCAAGAGTTGTTGGCAGAAGAGCGTTTAATCTTTAGCCACCGTAGAATTTCAATCCTCCGTTACAAGTTTGGTTGTGACTGAGACACTCGAAGTCTAGAACCCCCTTCAGCCCACTTGGCTTCATCCTCAAGTCCACACATGTTATTTCTGCGCTACAAAATTTTGGGTCTCCACTGGATGTTTGTTACAGGGCAGGGCCAGACAATCAATAATACACCATAGATAATCTAATCACAACTCTAATTGAACCCTAATCACATCATGAATCTGGTCCCAAAAACTTCAGGCTCCTAATCCTACCTTCTTACATACTCCTAATTCCAAATTCACCTACACAAATACATGAATTCCAAGTTGTCCACACTTACCAAACAGGCCATAAAAATTTCAATACAAACGACAACTCCCCACTGTAGTCTACAATGTACCCTTTCCCTCTCACAGCACAAATCGCGTGCTATACACCAAAGTCCAAACCCTTCCCATAAAATTTCTCTTCCTCTTTTCCATTTTTGTTTCTCCAATCTACAATGAAAGACACGGCGAGAGCAACAGTGATTCGCACCAGCATCCTCTCTGCTTCTGCATCTGCTTCTCGATCTTCTCGTTCTTCTAAAAAGAAACCCTACATTCCCTCCAAACCCTCCTCTTCCACTCCTAAAACCCTAAACCATTTCCCCATTCTCTCCACCTGCCACTCATGCGGCACCCGCGCCAATACCGCCCTCCAAACCCTAGCTAGCCAGTGGCGCATCGTCCTCCTCTGCCCCAATTGCATCACCAGCATCGAATCTTCCGAAATCTGCTCCTACTGCTTCTCCAAGGTTTCTATCTCCCCCTCGGACGGCATCGATTGCTCCTCCTGCGACTGCCGAGTCCACCGCTCCTGCCTCTCCTTCCTCCCCACTGCTTCCAACTCCTTCACCTGCGTTGACTGCTGGGAGCCGAAAGCACGCAAGAGGCCCTCGCCGCCAGACCCAGCTTCTGATAGCTCTCCGCGAAGCGTGATTAGAGAAAGGCGGTGGCGTCTCCAGGACGTGGAGAAGGTGGTCGCCGCCGCTGCCACGGCGAGGGAGAGGGCCGGCAAGAAGGCGGCTTCTGCAAAGGAGGCGGCCGAGCGGGCGAGGACTGCATTGGGTATTGCTTTTCTTGTCGCGAGAGATGAGAAATCTGTACATGATAACAAAGAACTGGCTGCTCAATTGCATAGTTTGATGATTAGTTCCCCGCGTATTTCTAGGGTTTTGAGCTTTGCGGATTCAGGGTCTATAGCTGCTCTTGATGAGAAGCTATTTGAAGGGACTGATTTCAATGGTTATAGCATCTCTGAGAAGATTGAAGCATGCATCAGTAAGATATTTGAGAACCATGTTGTAACAGATACGGCATCTGATAGGAATTCATCAGTGGAATTGGAGTTGGTCAATGGGGAGATGACCAAATTGGGAGATAAGCAAATGGGGAATGGTGGGATGGAGAGTTTGAGGAGAGGGCGAGAAGTGGGTGCTGCTGAGAAATTCAATGGCAAGGATGAACGATTGGAGATGCCGATGAGAGAGGAGCAGGGGAGCTGTTCTAATAAGGTGGCTAATTCCAGTGAAGATGATAATAGTGTTGAGTCTGGGTCTGGGTTTTGTGGGAAGCAGAATGGGGTGAAGGATATCGATTTGGCGAAATGGGGTGAGGCTCTATGTGTTGCTGGGGATAATGGGAGTTCTTCAAATGTGCTAAAGAGAAGGTGTGGCGAGCCTCGTCGGCGGTGTTTGATTACTTATAGTAGGAGGCGAATCCGAACCTGGGGGGATAAGTGATTTTGTATAGGATTTCCTTTTTAACTTATAAGAATAAGCTTTAGCTCCTGTGTTACTCCTTTGGATGTTCCATGTATCATTTAAAGAAGAAGAAAAAGGAAGAGTTCCAGTCTATCTTGGACCTTCATTTTATTCTTCCTGATGTTACTGCTGTGCTCTTGTGTTGGCTTCTGCATATGCAAGTGCTCCATCAGTTGCAAAGCCCACAGGTAATCTCACATGGAGCATTTCTCATTGCATTATGTAGATGTCTTCCTTTCATATTTAGAAAAGAGAGATCAAGTCCAAACTGGTCGCACAACCTGCATTTTGGTGCACGCTTTGTCCCTCTTGGATGTGTGGAAAAGAAGTGCTCCGAATGATCATAATGGATAGCATATGGTCTTGAGTTTGATTTGATGGACGACTATGGCTAGCAAATCACTGACCTGCAACATGGACGACTGGACTGAATTGTTGCAGTCATTTATTTTGAGGAGCATTCCTCAGAAGGTCATGACCATGTTAAGAGTGAAACTTAGATCATATGCATATCCAGGAAAAGCCATCTTATCAAGTTTCTTAACTTAGTCCCACTAGACCAGGTTGTTCTGCATTGTAGGCAACCAGGCTGCATTTGATCATTCTTACATTTGCCTTCTTATACACACACCTTACACAAACCTAAACTGATCTTAGAAACCATCCCTGTGAACTGTTAGGCACCCGAATTTTCACTGTCATTAGTGTGATCTTCAGTTTTAGATTGTGACCAGAACAAATGATGTTTTTGATGAAGACATGACATGAAGTGTTTTGCTCTGGTCCCAATCCAAGGTAAATATCACTTCAATGGAAGCACAATGCGGGGCCTAACATGGGTTTAAATTTGGCTTGTATGCCTATCTTCTTAAACCTATTGAGTGATGCGGCCACTAATACTTAAATAACATGTATTTTTTTATATCATAAATAACATGTATTTGACTAATATTATATACAATTCTGCCAATAAAATTAATGAAATGACTAATGTCAACAGATTCAATAGTTAAGTGCTTTAGGATAAGACAACAAGTTTCCTATTAATACCTATATTGCACTTGAGAATGCACAAAATTTTGTTACTTAGGAGCTACTGTAGAACAAAATGAACGGTCGAGTAAGATATAGCTAGTATACTTAGTACAACATGGGCTAAGTGGAGACGAGCTAGTGGAGCGTTATGGAATCATGAAGTGCCATTTAGTCTAAAGAGACATTTTAATAAAATAGTAATCAGGCCTGGTATGTAATATGGATGTGAATTCTGGGCAACAATAAAACACCGAAGCTGAAGTTCATGTGACTGAGACATGCATACTTAGAAGGAAGTGTGAAGTTATTAGAAATGAGTAGGTTGGGAGCAACCTAAGGATAATTGCAATGCAATCTAAGATAAAATATAAGAATATCTTTTCCTTTTGTTTGGGCATGCTTGAAAAGGGATGGAACCTGGCCCTATGAGACTAATTTAAGGGTTAATAGTGGATGGTGCTAAGAGAAGAGGGAGGCTGGCAAAGACCTTAGTTGAAGCGGTGAAGAAAGACATGTCAATATGTGGAGTAATTAGGCTCATGACATTGAATAAGGTTGAGTGGAAGAACAAAACTGACAAAATGAAACCTAAGTAGATTGGTTTTATGATGGTAAAGCACGTAGATGTCTCCTTTTTTAACTAAAGGGTGTCTTTTTTGGCACACATCAGAATCGGGAGTATTTAGGGTTAGCATTAAGTGACTCATTTGAGATGATTTGGACATGTCTAATGTAGGCTAACAATAGCACTGGTGAGGGAAAGTTTATCTATGCAAGTTGTTGGCCCTTAAGGAAAAGGGGTGGCCGAAGAGGACATGGATGGAAGTAATAAGGATAAATCTGAAAAGTGAAACCTATCCAAGCACATGGCGTAGGATGGCTAAACAAAATTCATGTAGCTAACCCCAACATAGTTAGGACAAGGCTATGATGATGATCATCATCATTTAGGATGAAACATTTTCTCATTATTACACATTATAATGAGGGTGGAGGGGGTGAGAGTTGAGAAGTCTCTTCTCGGGACAGCCACATTTGCGGTTTTCAACAATCCCCTTCAAGCTAGTGTGCAGATACAACCATAGACGACTTGGATGAATGACTTGAAATTAAGTACTTCCTAGAGGTTCGTGAAAATATGTGAATTTATTACTGGTGATGATGGAGGGTGTACAACTAACCCCCAAGCTGTTTGATGAAATATAAAAGTGTCAAGTGGATGATATATCACAAAACATGTTGGACACGAACAAAACTATGAACAAACATAATGTTAGAAAAATACAGGGCTAACAGTCAGCTCTCCGGAAAGATTTGAAACCCTGTTTGAACGAGCCCTATGATAATGAAAGTTATCGTAAGACTCAAGATGATTACCTAGATAGAGATATGAATGATAAGGAACGATTCCATATCTCTAGGATTTTAAGATGATAAGTTTCAAGGTATCAATGACTCCTAGATGTTGATTCCAATCATGAGTTGTATTTACCTCTCAATAAATAGGAATCCTACAAGGGTTCACAGCACAGTGAACAACTATTATCTTTACCTTATGCTCAGGTTAGATGTCAAGGTCAATATGAATCAAAAGCATGTCTTCTACCAGGAAATCAAGATGTGTTTCAAAGTATGCAAAGAAATGGCTGATCCCAATCATATTCAGATTCAGAATTGACTAGTCAGCATTACATCCAGAGAAAATCCTACCAGACAGGTCCTCATCTTTTTTGACTGATGATGATCAGTAGGCTGCAATGGGTCTCTTGCTTGTGACTGGGAGATCTCTCCTTCAAACATATGATTGAGCATAACAAACTTAGCTCCGATGCCATAAAGTGGCTTAGATACCTTAGGATTTCAAGAGACATAGGAAAGCTGGGCTCTAAGAATGGAGGAGCAATATATTTGTAGATGTATATAGATGTATATACAATCGTATGTGTGCTGTACTTGCGAATCTCTAAGATACTCATCTCATGAGATATTTACAATCATGGTGGCTCTAAGGACTACTAGATGTACTGTGTTACAACTAAATCTGTAGCGGCTTCATGTGCATAGAATGAAGGCATTCCACTGTCTTGCACAGAAAAGACAAATGGCAATATATTTCACCTGTTAGAGGAAAACTGGATAAGCTACAATATGTCTTGCAATTTGAATCTCACAAAATCGCATGTGTCAATCTTAGAATGGAAAGCTCAACAAGAAATGACTCTTCAACTTTAAGTCTGATCAACAACTTTTTCTTTTCTTCTTTCTGAGATGGTAACATTAATTACTGATCTGAAAAAGAAGATGGTGACATTAATTTATTTACTAAGAAAGCTAAATATTCAAAGATCAACCCAATTACAACCCTAAATCCTTACAGTACAACTCAGGTCAATCCCACATGAAAAAACAAGACCTTGCATTAAATGACAACTTAAGCTCCTCTCTGTTTCTCGACATGCCCACTCATGCTTCCCTTTCCCTGGGTAATCCCTTCAGACTTTCCCCTTCTCGACTATTGTTTAAGAAATCCACCTTACCAAATTTCTACCCATGGGCATGCAACCGGGTACATCATGCACTAGGCAGCATTGATCAATGATGCAGTATATTTTGTGCATCATCTCTTCCTGCATATCATGGATTTAGTAACAGATGACCATCCATAGGTCAGACAATCAGCTATTCATCTCAAAGTATAGCCAGAAGAGTTCTCAGCTTTTGATATCTAGACAGTTATACTGGCGGTGTTAGAAGTTTTGGACTTCAGTTTCCTTTTGGATGTGTGCCTTTTGTTTCATTTTTTTTCTAATTTGAGGTCCCTGTAGGAAGTTTCTAGGGTTTGCTAGTTATATAATCTTTCTACCCAAAGAATAAAAAGGCCACACATTTCGTCTTTTCTTTTATCAAAGAGAACTCCTATTCCATCTTTTATCATTTCCTTCCTCTCTCATTTTGATCACAGATCTCTGACTATTCACACTATCTTCCTCATTTTCATCAATATTCTCCTCATCAATAACATTATTCAGCCAACCTTTCTTGAACGACTTTTCTTTTTCTCGAACTCTTCCAAGACATCATGTTTCCACCAACAATAGTGCAATATACCTTCAAGTGGATTGATGATCTGAACTATACCAAGTCCCAATTAGCATTTGAGAAGGCTTGGATGGACAAATGAGCATTTGCCTTTATCCTGGTGCTACAGAAAATGGAGAATGGTCGGAGTTGCTTCCATATGTGTGAATGCTTGGAGCATGCATGAATTCATTGAATTGGCTGAGCACTCCAATGTGAAGTTTTGTCATTTCAACAGTTTGCCTGTCCAACTGTAGAGTTCGCATCATTGAAACCACTGGGTTCGACCAGATTGCCACGGGCTCCTGGTTTGACCGTTAGATGCAGCAAGTGTTCACCTTTGCAAGCAGATTTTAACGTTGGTGTCGTTTTGGAAAAGTCAAGTAGGTGGTTTATGATCTCTCTCCTCTCTCAATGACAAGTGGAAAAGAAGGCGACGAACCTCCGTCGATTCCTCCCCCTTTTTTCCTCCCTCCGCCGCCGAACCTGGTCCCTCCGTCCTATCCCATATCAGACATGGATATTACAGTTACTTCCATGGAATCTCCCGCATGCCAACTTGCACCCATGAGGATCACTGCAGATCAAGGAAGTAAGGGCATCATCGCTATGGACACCAACACCACCATCACTCACGTCACTCAAACAGCTGATCGATCATACAAAGATGCTCTCAACCTCTCCTTGGACTTCCAAGAATCACAACATTCTCCTACAACGCCTATCAGGAACACCAATACTGAGACTAACGTTCCATCCACATTGCCGGTCATCATTTTCTCGGCAGAACAGCTGGCAGATTCCCGCCGTTCGCATCAGTTAACGCTAATCGGACAGTTCCGCGGAAGGAAGCTCTCGTCTACGTTGCTGCGGCAGCGCTTACCAAAGGTGTGGTGCACTCATGGAAAACTTGAAACGCTACAACTGCAGAACAACTTTTTCCTTTTCAATTTCACCAGTCCACTGGATTTGGAGCGTACGAGAGCCGCTTCTCCATGGAAAATCTCGGGGCAACAGTTGGTGCTGACTAAATGGGTTCCCAACTTTGATCCCCTTACTGCGACTATAAACCAGATCCCGGTCTGGATAATGTTACCAGGACTCCCAATGGAATACTGGGAGGCAAACCACCTTCGGAAAATTGTCCAACCTATTGGCAATCTCCTCAGACTGGATGAAGTTACCCTTTCCAAGGGTAGGGCTACAAACAGGGCAATGTTTGCCAGAGTGCTAGTTGACATGGATCTTACGGCAGCAATCCCAGAAGGCGTATATATTCAATCCCCAGAAGGCAATCGATTCCAGAAATTTACAGTGGAAAACCCCCCACCAAAATGTGACACTTGTAGAAAATTTGTCGTCTTCGCAGTAAAGTGTACGTCATGTAAGTCAGTGTCTGAAGATAATTCCTCCACTCGCCAGGAGGGCAGTCTAAGCAACAAACCAGATCAGGGATCTACCTCACAATGGAAGATTGTACAGCCCAGAGGAATGGCACGAAAGCGAGGAATGCAGATACAGGATACACAGCTTAAAGGAAAACTACCTCTTCCAAAAACGGCGGGCAACTCTACCGTCAACAGCTTCGCAGCGTTAGAATCGGACGAAGGTGTTGCAGACAGTCGACCAATGAGTGTGGACCCGAAGGAGAACACAACTAGCGAGCCAAATCGGGGGGCGAAGGCCCATGCTGCACCAGGGCCAGCTAGGGTTCCGGCTCGCCAAGGACCCGACAACATATCTGACAAGGCACCGCCCATTTCCAAGGGCCCACTACGGACATCGTATCCATCGGCACAGATCCCTAGGGATATGCAATCTAATAGGGCAGATACGAAACGTTCCACAGTGGCACTGAATCATGAGTATACCCAGATCGGACGAGATATGGATTTGTCAGCAACCCATGTGAAATGCTCTGGAGGCATGGGGCCTTTCGCATCCTTGCAGGCCGCAACTTGCAGTTTTCAATACCCAGGCCTTAATGAACTTGATGATGACCTGCTAGAACTGACCCACTTTAGACCTGGCCCACTGCCCGAGTTGTCCAAACAACCCATGAACCTCCACGTTACCCCTAACATCACCCGCGTCCCATCACCTCCACCGCCCGACGGAGCTATTTTAACCACCTTGCACCGTTCCGTTTCTGCATGCCCAACCCCCATGCCAGTCACAGTAGAGCTTTCTTCCCCCTCCTCAGTATCCAATGGATCACTCCCAACCTCTCTTCCACCGAGCCACAACCTTGACCTTTCCCTTTCCACCCAACCTGTGGCCAGTGGGCACCGTGCAACCTTGGAATCCTGCGGCATCCATTCTCGACCAATTTTTCGTGCTATGGGGAAACGACATGGGTCTCGGGCTTCATCCCGTTCCATGCCTGTGGCCTCAGGAGCAACTGCTGTGGATACCTATCCCCCTGCCAATCAATTTGAGCCCTTTCAATTCCCAGCCCTGGCCAACCACATCTCAGGCGAGGAACCCCAGCTTCCTCCCTACCCAACCATCGCCGAACGACGTGGTGCATGGCTGCTGGGAGGATCCGGGGAACCTTCTGCCCAACACCAAACCAATCTTTCCACAGAGCCCCTCTCCCACACCCACTCAGTCCTCAAGAAACAATGTGGCATGGTATCCCCCAAATATAGAGACAAACATAGTAGGGCAAGGCTTATGGCATCACAGCGGGAGCCCAACATGGAGCCAACTGGGTTTCCTAGAGGACCTGGAAATCGACTTCTCCCTGTAATGGACGCTGGATTTAAATCACAGCGGCCAAAAAGGCAGATGACTGTGGTCATCAAAGGCCTCAAGATTTCGTCGCTATATCAGCTCCACAAAGAAATCTTTCCGGAAACAGGTATGGAGCTTATCCTTGAAAATTTTTCTGATCATGATAATAATGAGTTGGAATGTTAGAGGGGCTGCAAAAAAGTCTCTATTGCCACACATAAAGGACCTGGTTAAGAAGCACCAACCACACATTCTTATCATGGTAGAAACAAAAATTACTTCTGACAGGGCTGCAGTCTCTATTTCAGCGTTGTCACGTTTGTTTAGCGATCATGCCCTTCAATATGGATCTGGGTTTTCTGGTGGGATATGGGTTTTTTGGGATGCACAACGGCTGTCTCTGGACACGATTGACCGTTCGGACCAACATTTAACGTTCCGGGTTACCCCGTCCAATCGAACGGATCCCCTTTTCCTCTTAACGGCTGTTTATGCGTCCCCTGACTGGAAACGTAGGAGAGAGCTTTGGCTTTCCCTCGCTCATTTTCACTCCCACCATGTTAATAGCAGTGATGCATGGCTCCTCATTGGTGATTTTAATAGTATTATAAGTCCAAATGAAAAATTTGGTGGCAGGCAGGACCCATGGGGAGCTCATAATCGTGACTTCAGAGACTTCCTAGATAATACCCAATTAATGGATTTGGGCTATGTTGGTAGCCCATACACTTGGTCCAACAAAAGGCATATACCAGATCTTATTCTTGAGAGATTAGACCGAGGTCTAGGTAATGATAGGTGGATGGAATGCTACGGGGACCACTCCCTACATCATCTGCCGAGGATAGGTTCTGACCATAACCCGATCCTCCTCACGGGAGGGTACCAGCAAACAAAAACCTGCAAACTGTTCCGGTTTGAGAATATGTGGTTAGTGCAGCCGAGCTTCCATCTGGTAATCCAATCCTCTTGGGTCCAGACAGCACTCCGAACTGACTTAGGTCAAAAATTAGTGGACTTACAGGGGGCTATCTCAGGCTGGAAACGAGGAACCTATGGCAATCCCCATGTCTCTATCGAAAAACTCCATAGGAGAATTGCTGGGATACAGAACAGTCCTCATTACACTACCTCCACTTTTCTACAAAATCTGGAGAGGGAGTTGTTATATGAA
Organism: Litsea cubeba; assembly: GCA_012931725.1. Taxonomy (NCBI): domain Eukaryota; kingdom Viridiplantae; phylum Streptophyta; class Magnoliopsida; order Laurales; family Lauraceae; genus Litsea; species Litsea cubeba. Next base: position 21,571,025 of record CM022946.1, read on the forward strand.
GTTTCCTTAAAGAAACAACAAATTGAAATTTTCTGGTACCAGAGGTCTCGGATACAATGGCTGTTCGGCGGAGATCGTAATTCCAAATTCTTTCACCGGGTAGCTAAAGATAATTTCAAACGTAAGCAAATCCACGTCCTAGTAGGGATGGATGGGTCCTCCTATACTACCCCCGAGGGCCTAAGGGAACACTGCATGGAATATTTCCATCGCCTGTACACTGAGCCCCATGCAGACACTCTACCAAGCTGCACCATGCCTCTATCTCTTCCTCAGATGATATCTACTGAGGATAATGTCAACATCCTGTCTATACCCACCGACGAGGAGGTGCGGGCGACATTGTTCTCGATAGGAAGGGACAAAGCGCCGGGGCCGGATGGTTTTAATGCGGTTTTCTTCCAGACCTATTGGAACCTTCTGAAGGGCGATGTCATCAGCATGGTCAGGGCTTTCTTTCTCACGGGGGAGTTGGACCGGACAGCTAACCACACTTTCCTCATCCTCATTCCAAAAAAGGAAAGCGCCAAAAATCTGGAGGACTACCGTCCGATTAGCCTATGTAATGTTAGATACAAAATAATCTCCAAACTACTGGCTAACAGGATTCGGCCTCTGCTATCCAAGTGTATCTCACAGGTGCAAGGGGCATTCCTACCTGGCAGACGCCCGGGGGATAATATTATCATTGCTAAAGAAGTGCTTCACCACATGAGTAAAGCAACCCGCAAGAAAAAATACTGTGCACTGAAGCTAGATATCCAAAAAGCTTATGATAGTATTTCGTGGAGTTTCCTCCGTGAATGTTTGAGGAGGTTTGGCTTCTCAGAGCTGGTCGCCCAAAGAATTCTTACTTGTGTCTCCTCAGTACAGTTTCGTGTGAATCTGAATGGGCAACCGTCTGAGGCGATACAACCATCTAGAGGGCTGCGGCAAGGTGATCCAATATCTCCCTACCTCTATCTTCTTTGCAGCGAGGCACTGGCAGCATCCCTACAGAAGCTCTCATGCAGACGCCCAGCCTTCTTTCCAACCTTTTCACCAGCAGGAGAACGGATTAGCTGCCTGCAATACGCGGATGACACACTGTTGTTCCTGCGAGCTACAAGCAAGTCGGCAGCAGCTATCTCTGAGTTGCTACATCAGTTTGGTGAAGAAGCGGGCCAGAAGATCAACCTTGCAAAGTCAAGCATCACTTTCAGCCGAGACACCCCCCGACATCTGAGACACGATGTGAAATCAGGTTTGGGTATCTACTGCGAACAGGACTCCTTCCTCTACTTGGGGGAACGGATTGGTCTAAATGCAAGACGAAGCACGGTCGGTCACCCGATGCAATCGCGGATCTCCAGAGCTTTCAATCGATGGAGAGGGAAACCCCTTTCACTCGCTGGAAGACGTATACTATTACAGTCTGTCCTAACTGCAATCCCTCAGTATTGGTTGTCCTTCCATCAACCGCCTCAGACGCAAGTCAGGGAAATCATTTCAAGGCAAGCGTCGTTTCTTTGGCATGGTACTGCAGTGAATCGTCAATGGATACCTATCTCTTGGGCAACAGTCACACGCGCAGTGCCGGACGGAGGCTTAGGAATCCGGGATATGCATATTCAGAGTGCAGCAGGAAAGTCTCATCTCGTATGGCGTTTCCTTACACAACCATCCTCCTGGTGGGTAAGCTTATTATCCAAAAAGTATTTACGGGTGACGAATTTTGAGAATTGTCAAGTGAAGACCACTGACTCAGAGGTATGGAAATTCATGCTAAGACACAGACACCATATCATTTCTAACCAAAGATGGGTCATAGGGGATGGTCAACAGGTCCAGGCGATGGATGACATCTGGGTACCTCATTTCGGGCCTCTACGACCACTACTGCTTCAGCAAATGGACAACAATTTACACATCAGAGTCTGCGATCTAATAAAAACCACTCCAGTCGGACAGACTTGGGACGTGGACACTCTTCATACTTACTGGCCTGGTGATGTTGTGGAGGCGATTCTCTCCTTACCGTTAGGCGGACCCGACATTAGGTGTTGGAAGGATGAACCGGCTGGCACATGTAAATTCAAGGCTATGTATAACTATCTTTTGCCTAGGCCTGTGGGACCAAATTTGCCATGGAAACTTTTATGGCAGCTGCCAATCCCTCATAAAGTTCAGCTATTTGGCTGGAGGCTCCTTCAAGACAGGTTGCCCACAAGGCATCGATTGGGAAGATGGATTCCTAGTGTTGAGCCTGGGTGTCCGCTATGCAGACAGGAAGCAGAAACAGTGGACCACTTATTCACACAGTGTACATTTACCTCTATGGTTTGGTCTACTCTACCATATGATCTTCCTCACCCCAGTCAAGTTCTCAATATTCAAGACTGGTTCTGGTATAAAGCTGATAAGGAAAGTCGTTCTATTGGTATCACCCTGATGTGGTATCTTTGGAAAGCTAGAAACAATTACATCTTCAACTTTCACCCTCTAAACCCATACTCTATTAAGAATAAGACTGTCTCAGCCTTGTTAGAAAATCGTCTAATGTCTCTCTATGCAGGTCCAGCTTCTTCCTTTGCAGCGCCTACTGACTACTGGCTTCCACCTCCTCCGGGCTGGCTGAAGCTCAACTTTGATGGTTCTTTCAACCCATTCACTCATCAGGCAAGAGTGGGCGGTGCCATCCGGGACCCTTTTGGCAACTTGATCACAGCCTTCTCAGGTGACATCAGTGCTGCCCACCCGCTGGAAGCTGAGCTAATCGCCTTACAACGTGGTTTAATCCGCTGTCAAGATCTCCAATTGTCCAACATTCAGGTGGAAGGAGACTGTTTGGTACTGGTAACTTCCATCCAAACGTCAGGACACTTAACTTGGGAAGTGATGGGCCTCTGGAAAAGGGTTATGCATCTACTGGCAGCTATTCATAACTGGACCATTCATCACTGTAAGCGATCGGCAAACAATCTTGCAGACCTCTTGGCAAAATTGGATGGTCCAGTCATTACCAACAATGCAGCCTCCTTACCCATGCAGGCAAGGGCCGTCTACATAGCTGATCGGGAGCGCGCTACAGATTACACAAGGGCTTTCTTTGGTGACATTGTGAATGACGCTTCATCTTCAACTAATTCGCCTCGGCAGGTCAGGGTTGAACCCAAAAATGCTCTCAGAAGCCGTCGTTTTGAACATGGTGATTGTAGCAACAACCACCATTATGCCAATGGTGTTTAACGTTTTTCATCAATGCAGTTCTGCTTTGTCGAGACTAAGGGTGGCTTTCCTTTTTTGGACTCGGATACAGGATGCTACCTACCGTGTCAGTGATGTGGCCTTTCTCTTTTGCTCTGGTTTTGATAGGCTAGTTACCTTTTGTTTTGCTCAAGTCAATTTACCTGTAACAACATCACTTGAATAAAGTTATCCTTTGAAAGCAAAAAAAAAAAAAAAAAAAAAAAAAAAAAAAAAAAAAATTAGTGCATTTTCAGAAAAATTTAACTCCTGCATAACATGGATTTGGTAGCAGATGACTATCCATATAAATCAAGCCCTTTTGTCAGCATGCCCAACTATGCACCTCAAAGGATCTCCGAAAGAGTTATGGGCTACAGATCAAGGGGTTAGAGGCATGGGATTAAACCCAAACTTGATAGCTAGCCCATCAAAGATGACTCTTTCCATCCCCTTAGTCCTGTGATCAGTGGGGTCCATTAGGGTTCTCTCACAAAAAGCGGTGAGAGTTAACTCTCACAGGAGTATTTCCAGATAGAGTTCATGTAATTGAATTCTTAAGAACTCTAACACTATTATTTCTAAAGGTGGTTAAAACTTAAGGAACAAAAGTGAATATCTAAAAACAATCATCAAATAGTTGTACGTTTAATGGAAAATGAATTAAGAGGAGACTGATATGATATTTAGCCATCAACCTAGTGATTCAAATCCTATGGAAGTCAAGGATATAGAACTCATCTACATTGCCATCTTATTTCTTAATCATCGCCATTTTAATAATCCTCCCTTGAGCCCATTTAACCTTGAATTTATCTACATTCAATTCCATGAAAAAAAAAAAAGCCCTTGTATTCTACATTCATATTTCTGATTTGGACGTAGGTACTTGTGTTTAGTGTAAATGTCTACTACCCTATGGAAAACACTAGGTGAGTCACATAGAATGCCTCTTCATGAAATTCATTTCACACACTAGGAAAATGCATTCCCTGTTGGTTCATGGTCCACTAATTTTTTCTAAAGGCTACAGTTTTTGCTTCTACGTGGAGGTGGAGCAACCCAACTCAGTGATCTTTAATAAACGTGACTCACGAGAGTCATCAGGACTCGTGAGCCCCACCCAACCCCTCAAACTGTAACATAAGATTCAGAAATATCTGGTGCAGCACACTCATGAGAGCCGACATAGTGGAGCCCACTTCGGCCATTTTTTCAATAAAAATGTTAGAAACAACCGGATGTAAAGCCGAGAATAAAGTGTACTCGTGTACAGCCAAAAAAAAAAAAGTTTACACATGTTCATTATTTTAATCTGACGAATGATCATGATCATTAGATATTATATAAATAAAAAAACTTGGACCCACTGTCTTCCTTACACTTCTTTCCTGTGGGTAAGTGAGTATTACAAAAAAAAAAAAAAAAATTGCCCGGCAATCATTGAAGTTTGATAAATTCCCATAATTATATTTATGTGATATTCTGATATTGCACATATATCATAATATAAATGCGATATTCTACATCCACAATATCATATATTTGTATTGTACAAATAGTTGTTCAGAAAATATATAAACTTCTATCATCTTGAGGGCAAATGTGATGTCTAGGCACAGTTCTTAATTCCATTTTGTTATGATTGAATTTTTTCCTTTCGGTCTGCCGGCCAAAACGAAATGGGTAATTAAGAATTTCGGTTTGAATTTCGGTCATTGCTGTCCATTTCAATTTATTTCGGTTGTTAATTCCGGTCCATTTCGATTTGTAATACAATTTTTACTTTTAAAGTTTTTTTTTATATCAATATTCATATGATGAAACAATTAGTCTATATGGCCCGACTCCATAGCCCGATCTTTGGACCGATCCCACGTGGAAGTCCATGTGGCGCTGAGTTGGACCAAATGGGTTTTCAACTTTTCAAAGCCCGCCAGAAGAGATTTTTTTGATGAAAATCGCAGGAAACAGAGGAACAAACCCTAAAATGTTTTCCTCTGGTTCTTCTCCCCTCCCAAACGAGACTCCACATCGCTTCCAAATCGGTCATTTCTCTCTCACTCGACGTTTTCCTCTGGTTCTTCTCCCCTCCCAAACGAGTTTTCACATTGCCTCCCCATCTCTCATCTCTCTCGCTCGGTTCCAGCACGCAGCACCCCCTCGCAGCAGCTTTGGGACCTAAAGCCCGCCTTTTTTTAAAAAACTTGAGAAGAAAAACAGAGTGTCCTAGACACCATCGCTCATCTCCCTCTCTCTATCACAGCTGGTCGCTCCCCACCCTCTCTCTAAGAAATGATCATCTTTGATCTTGCCTGCTGCATCTCTATCTGGCTCTGATTTTTTTTTTTTTCTCATCTGAACTGTGGTTTTTGCAGTGAAGAACAACCTTACACCCTTGTCTTTCATTATCCAACGAGAATGGGAAGCTTAATTGCAAGATCGACAAAGTTGCGGGTGTCCTAGAAACGAACAGGCCAGATGCAATGAATGCTCTCTATCAGACAACTATCATGCAAGGAGACTTCTAGTTGTCCCGTGTTATTGATCTGTAGAACTTTAATGGTTCAACAATTTTTTTTTCTTGTCCTTGGTTAGCAATGGATGATGTTATTTAAGTGTCACGTTGTTTGAATCTGATTGTTCATTTTGAATATGATCTCCCAATTGGATGATGGTTCTTTTTGTTTTGTTTTTTTTCTTGGCATTGGCCTTGGCTGGCAATGTATGATGAAATGGATGATGTTATTTTCTTGAACATTTCATTTTGCAATCTCATACTTAGCATCTGTGATTGTTCTTCTTACCTTTGGCCCTATGTGTTTGTTGTTGATGCATGGAGTGGTGAGTACTATTTACAGATGTTTTCTAGAGATGTTTAAACTTTAAATACAGCTTATGTTTTAAAATGGTAAGATGGAAGAAATTCGGCTGCAGTGCAGATTAAGATTGAACAAATACATGTATAAGGTTGGCTGGCTGCAGTGCAGATTAATATTGAACAAATACGGGTATTAGGTTGGCTGGCTGCAGTGCATGTATGGCACAGCAAAAAAGCAAGTAGTAGAGCAAGAAGAGGTCTGTGGGATTCGTGAAAGATAAGGAATGGGAAAGCATACCAGCTCTAATGTGTTGGAGATAATAGGAGTTGAGTTTAAACTTTAAATAAATTTGAGTTTAGATTTAGTTTTGATTTTGAGTTTTGAGTAGGTTTGAATTTTCTTAAGCTTGTTTGCCTTTTTCTCTATGTATAAATTGAGAAGTTTTCATAATGAAGTTGCGGTGAATTTTTGGAAATTGAGTCACCCTAGAGTTTGCATCCACACTCAGCTTAGCACGGATTAGTTCTTTTTATACATGAATAAGGTTAGCCTGAAATTTTTGTCAGGTTTAGAGTGCATTTGGGAGTTTTCATGAGATGTAGCCAATGATTGTATCTACACTGCTCTTTTAACACCTTTTGGGTGCATTTGTGCACATGCCGCAGTAGAGGAAACTGTGTTTCTTCTCCTGTGATAAAAAGAAGAAATATTCTGCTTTCATACATACCCTTAATTGTGTTGGAAAAGTGCGCGAGTTGAAAACATCACAAACGTAATCGTATAAAGTTGAAAAATAGCAAATTTTAAGTTCATAATATGGACTTTGAAAGCCCCAAATTTCGGACAAAAAATCTCTTGGGAAGCAGGTTAACCAGTGACCCAAACAGGGGTGTTCGGCAAGGTTGCAGCAGATTTCCAGCTACTGTGTTGCAAAAGTGTGCGGTTTGAAAAGTAGGCAAACATGATTTTATCGTGCAGGAAAATAGCAGATTTTAAGTTCATAATATGCACTTTGAAATCCCCAAATTTCGGACAAAAAATCCTTCGAAAACGGGTTAACCAGTGCCCCAAACAAGGGTACTCAGCAAGGTTTCTGCAGATTTTTGTTAACCGAGTTGAAAAGTGTCCGAGTTGAAAACATCGCAAACATGATTGTAATTAACTGCAAAATAGTAGATTTTAAGTTCATAAGAAGGACTTGGAAAGCCCCAAATCTTAGCCAAAAAATCCCTCGGGAAGTGGGCTAACCAGTGCCCTAAACAGGGGTACTCAGCAAGGTTGTTTAGGGCACTGGTTAATCCACTTCCCAAGGGAATTTTTGGCTGAAATTTTGGGCTTTCCAAGTCCATATTATGAAGTTCAAATATGCTATTTTTCAGCAGGATACAATCGTGTTTGCCAGGTTTTCAAGTTGCGTACTTTTCCAACACTGTCGTTCCAATTATGGACATTTTGTTCATTGAATCTTAATTGTTTACTTCTCAAGCATCCAGATGAAGAGTAAAATGGTGTCTTCATATTGTTTGGTGAATGTTTGCCTTTGGTGCAGCTGGCTATTGTGTGAAAAAGCCCAAAAGGGATGGATCTCCTGATGGGAAAATTCCACCCATACATCCTTTGGTCCTTTTAATCTGTCTTTTTTCTTTTTCCTGTATAAACACATTTGATAGTTTTGATATTGCAATACTTAAATTTTAAGTAAACAGCATTTAAGAAACAAAAGATTAAAAGCACATTTGTGCAATCCATTTCAGCAGAAAAATGCTGAAATTTGGTGCTGCAATTTTCTCCAAAAGTGCTTTTTTGCTGTGCAATACATGCACTGCAGCCAGCCAACCTTATACATGTATTTGTTCAATCTTAATCTGCACTGCAGCCAACCTTATACCTGTATTTGTTCTTTTGTGCAATACATGCAGCCAGACAACATTATACCTGTATTTGTTCCTTTGTTCAATACATGCAGCCAGCCAACCTTATACATGTATTTGTTCAATATTCTTAATCTGCACTGCAGCCGAATTTCTTCCATCTTGCCATTTTAAACATAAGCTGTATTTAAAGTTTAAACATCTCCAGAAAACATCTGTAAAGAGTACTCACCAGTCCATGCATTAACAACAAACACATAGGGCCAAAGGTAAGAAGAACAATTAGAGATGCTAAGTATGAGATTGCACAATGAAATATTCAAGAAAATAACATCATACATTGCTAGCCAAGGCCAAGGCCAAGGCTAAGAAAAAAGAAAAACAAAACAAAACAAAAAAGAACCATCATCCAATTGGGAGATCATATTCAAATTGAACAATCAGATTCAAACAATGTGACACTTAAATAACATCATCCATTGCTAGCCAAGGACAAGAGAAAAAAAATGTTGAACCATTAAAGTTCTACAGATCAATAACACGGGACAACTAGAAGTCTCCTTGCTTGATAGTTGTCTGCTAGAGAGCATTCATTGCATCTGGTCTGTTCGTTTCTAGGACACCCGCAACTTTGTCGATCTTGCAATTAAGCTTCCCATTCTCGTTGGATAATGAAAGACAAGGGTGTAAGGTTGTTCTTCACTGCAAAAACCACAGTTCAGATGAGAAAAAAAAAATCAGAGCCAGATAGAGATGCAGCAGGCAAGATCAAAGATGATCATTTCTTAGAGAGAGGGTGGGGAGCGACCAGCTGTGATAGAGAGAGAGGGAGATGAGCGATGGTGTCTAGGACACTCTGTTTTTCTTCTCAAGTTTCAAAACATCTGGCGGGCTTTAGGTCCCACAGCTGCTGCGCGCTGGAACCGAGCGAGAGAGAGATGATAGATTTGGAGGCGATGTGGAGTCTCGTTTGGGAGGGGAGAAGAACCAGAGGAAAACGTCGAGCAAGAGAGAAATGACCGATTTGAAGGCGATGTGGAGTCTCGTTTGGGAGGGGAGAAGAACCAGACGAAAACGTTTTAGGGCTTGTTCCTCTGTTTCCTGCGATTTTCATCAAAAAATCTCTTCTCGCGGGCTTTGAAAAGTTGAAAACCCATTTGGTCCAACTCAGCGCCACATGGACTTCCACGTGGAATCGATCCAAAGATCGGGCTATGGAGTCGGGCCATACAGACTAATTGATGATGAAATATGTATAATTTATATTCTATTTTTATATACATATAATTTAATTTAATTTTTATTAAAAAAAGTTAATATAAATGGTTTTATCGAATCTCTAAAATATCAAAATATTTTATCTTAAATGCTAGACGACGAAATGATGACCGAAACTAAGAAGGCACATGAGCAACTAAAATGGTCCCTGAGAAAATCTTTAATCCAAAGTTAGCTGACAAAGTGACGTGAACATTTGTCCTTTAAAAACTAATTAGAACATAATAAACATATTAGTAATATAAAAAGAAGACACGACACGTCTTCCCATGTTGAAAGTAGACTGGCCTTGCATACACAAAAGGTCAAAAAGTATACCAGCCGCCTTCATCTTCTTCCTGCCTCGTTCATTACAAAAAAGATGATCAGACTTCGCCCCTTCTAGACTTCCACAGTTCCATCCCTTTCTTCTTGTTCGGCAAAAGAGAGAACGAGAAAGAGTATTAGAGATGGAGACGTTGGAGGAAGAAGAGGTGTACGAGTGGAGAGAGGTGAAGCTTGCATCTCTGATACCAATTGTTTCAGAGCCAGAGCTGGAGAGGGAGACTGGTGAGAGGAGGAGAGGCCGAGACATTCTTATAGCCATCGATCATGGCCCCAACAGCAAGCACGCCTTCGACTGGGCCATCCTTCACTTCTGCAGGCTCGCCGATACCATCCACCTCGTCCATGCCGTCTCCAGTAAGCATTTCCATCACCTTTTCTTTTCTTTTTTTTTTCTTTCGGAGAACAAGGCCGGTACGTATCGGTTTCGTCATGGAGAGGGAGAGGGAGAAAGGGGTTCCTTTGGAAATGGTGATTTTCTAGACTGTTCTCTCCCATGGAAAAAAGGGGTTCTTTTTGTTAACGAAGTTAGCCATGGGTTGGAACAACGGTAAATAAGCCGTTACGTAACGGTTTCGGTATTGCCTGTATCTTTCCGGAACCGGTTGATCTGTTGAGATCTAGTGGTGAATTGAATTGGGTCTTTTGTTCTAGTTCGTTTTCTATTCACATGAGACACAAAATAGCTTACAAAATCCAAACTACATAGCATATACCCCAAATATCCTTTAGATATGGTGATTTTCAAGACTTTTTTTTATCTCCCATTGGATGAAAGGTTCCCTTTTGTTTTTACATCGGTGTACCAGACTAAAATGGAGAGATACCATGGTCTGGAACGTTAAATCGGTGGTTACGTAACGGTTTCTTTTTTGTTTGTAACTTTCCAGAACCGGTTAATTGTTGAAACCCAGTGGTGAATTGAATTGGGTCTCCTGTTCTTGTTCGATGTCCATTCCCATGAGATACAAAATAGATATTATTACCTACAAAAGCTTATATATTTTACTTGATTCTCTCCTCTTTAAGGTGTTCAAAATCAGATTGTTTATGACACGAGCCGGGTCTTGATGGAGAAGCTCGCTGTGGAGGCTTTCCAGGTTGCCATGGTCTGTAATGGAAACCATTGTCAAAGCTATTTCTATCTTGCTCTGTTTTGTTTTTGATGGGTTCTTTTATTAAGGGTTGGTAATGGTGGGGATGCAGGTGAAGACTGTTGCTCGTATTGTGGAAGGGGATCCAGGCAAGGCAATATGCAAGGAAGCTGAAAGGTTGAAGCCTGTTGCTGTGATCATGGGAACCAGAGGAAGAAGCTTAATCAAGAGGTACATCTGCCCTTCCTTGTTTGGCTTTTTCAGAACCTTCAGGTTAAAGTTTGTACAATTTTGTGACCTTTGGACCAATGGTTAGAATGATCATATCATCATCATAGCCTTATCCTATGGCTCATATGGTCCCCATTTTTAGTACATACCTGGGACATGCATATGCTTGTCTAACCTCCACCCCCACCCAGGGGCGGAACCAGGAATTTTACTTAGGGGGGGCCAAAGAAAAAAAAAAGACTATAAACAAAATTGCAATGTAAAAGAAATTATAAAAGAGAAAGTGGATTTGTCATTCTTCTTCTTTATTCATGCCTTAAGGTTTGTTGGGTAAATGTTGTGGAAGAGGAAATGGTCCGCGGAATTGATTTCCTACCACCCTAGGTGGGAAGCGCGGATCCACGCCATCCTAGAATTGAAGCACAAATGGAGGAGAGAATCGAGACATTTCGTCGCTGCACCAAACGCATACAGGCGCCTTGTCTCCTCCTCTTTCTACCGCTAACTTTTCTGTGCAAAGCCATAGGCTTCCTGTTCTGCAGCTTTGGTTTCCGATAGGGTAGATGAGATTTTCGGAACCTCTTTAGCAAGGAAAGATAATGTAAAATTCCGGAATTCCCTATATTTTCACCGCTGCACCAAATAAGTAGAAGAAAGGTCCAGATTTTAACCCTTTTCCGTTGAGACGTCGCTTGCACAAACAAAACTTTAAAGTCTCTTTAAGATGTGCTTTCTCCTCTTTTTCTCTTGGATCATAAGATTTGGGGCAAGTATAGATGGTTAGAATGAATATTAAAAAAATCTCTTCCCCAACTCCATTAAGCCTTGTTTATTTTTTCTTCTTTTCTTCTTCTTTCCTTTCTTTTCATTTCCATTTTTTATTTCAAGTTTTTCTTAAAATCAGCAATTTTTTTGTTCCCATTTTTCTAAGAGTCAAACCATGTTAAAAGAGCCATAAACAATGGGGGGGCCATCCATTAATGAATGGCCACTTCATGGAGGGGCCAAATCAAGCTTCTCAGAGAAGCTTAAGAAGTATGGGGGGCCATGGCCCGCCCCCCCTGCCCCCACCCCACATAACTAGCTTAACTGCCAGGCTTGTGAGAACTTCCTAGGCCCCCTAGATCAATCTGAGTCCTTTACTCCAAATGAATTACCATTCACCAATTTGACTGTCATCCAAACTGTACTGGCCATTGGATCGATCATGCAAAATCCACGTAACTAGCATAAAAGTCAGTCTTTTGGGAACTGCCTACACTCCCTTTGATCGGTCTTATCCCTTTACACTCACTTAAACTCCTTCCAAATGATTTAGCACTTGCCAATTTGACATAAATCCAAACTCTCGGGGGCCCTTGGATTTCATCTCATGGTTAAAATCTGTACAACTTTGTGTTGTGGCCCTTGAAAAACATGGAGTGAGGGGAGGGAAGGGGAGAGGGAGCGATATCAATTTGAACGGCTGGAACTCCCCCAATGAATATCATTTCAGCTGTCAATTAATTTCATCCTTTTAATCTGCATAGGAATACTAATATTTATAATTTGGAACACAGTGTCTTGCAGGGAAGTGTAAGTGAACACTGCTTTCACAATTGCAAATCTGCTCCTGTTATAATTGTCCCAGGGAAAGGTATCTCCCGATATCTTTTTGTTGAGAGATGTCAATAAATCGTTTGTTTCTCCATATCTCTTCTTAGCCTTGTAATTTTTATGTTGAAACAATTTGGTTATGCAGAAGCAGGAGAAGAATCAGTGATCTAGATCATATCTGTACTCCTCCCTTGGTTTGGTTTGGATTGGTGTGAATGTGTGATCGTAAGCACTCCATCAATTGGTTGGCTGTGGAGAGTTGAGTAGCTTCTTTTCATTTCAGCCCTGTATTGGGAGGTCATTATATGCAGTTCCTACTTGTTTGTACAATGTTTTATGTGTGTAATTGACATAAACTAGTGATTTATAGTTGTGATTGGAGGATTGCTGGTTGTGTATGTGGGAGGTGTTTGTTTTTTATATATTATATCTAAGATTAGCTTTCATTTGTAAATCTTCATCCCATATTTTTTTTATGTGGCCCTTGTCCCATGTACGTCACTTTGCAAGTCTCCTTGAAATTGTTTTAATAACTTGGTTAGTCACTAGTTAGACTCTATGTTTCTGCTTGACTCGATGAAAACTTATGATTCAATGTGAAATTCTCAATATTCAAGTTGCTTGAGACTTAGTTGACTCTGTCAAGATTTGATCATAATTCTGGAAAAATAGCATTAGCTTTATCATGTATATCACATAAATATGTAAAATGATGTTGATTTTGGGGTTTGATAAGTGCATGACTCTAAACAACAGTAAATCTATTAATCTGTCATTCCCTTTACAATTTCAAGGGAGATGGTGTGGGAGGATCTCATTTTCCTATGGGACGCTCAGAAATAAGATTCAACTCTTATGTGGAACGACAGATCCGCGAAGCATGGAATCAATCATCTTGTTGTACAAACAGGTCCCAAATGTTCTAAAACTTCCACTTCCTTAGTATGCAATTATGCAACTGATATTGTTGGTTGCATAATAAGTCATATCACAAAATCCGCAGCAGTCCAAACTCCGATCCAGCAAGTGTGTTGTTTCTGGAGATCTTTCTTTATTTCCTTTGGAAATACATTTGATGGAGGTTTGCTCTTTGCAGTTTTGCATTGATTGACTAGGAGTAGGTTCCACCTTGGTCACCATCAATTGTAGGTGATAAGGACTTCCCACTTAATGAATTCATGCTGCTGAGCACTCAGATCTCTCCAGATATCAGCAGGGGTCTAATTTTAATCGAGCTTGGATTAGTTATGACCATCTGATTGAATATCTAAATGTTATGAAGTAAAAAAGTTTTGTGCCTCTGAATCAATTAATTCGTGTAATCAAACATTTAATCAGACATCAATGATTCATTTTCAACTGGCCTAATATTGCAACTGATGATTGTTTTAAATGGGCCACACGCGAGGCCCACTTATACTATGTCCATCTTGTACAGGACAGGAATCAGTTGTACATGATTTTTGAAAACCAAAGATAGAAACTCCCTTACCAGAGGAATAACATGCCAGTAATCAACTGTAACTGTACTGTTGGTGCATCTGAGCATGATAAACTTGCCTACCAACTAAGCTGTTAGTATTAATCAAAGAAATCTACCTTTTTTTTTTAAGTCCAAACCCGCCTTAATACGAAAAGGTTGGGGTGCATCCCTATTTAAACCCGACCCACTGCCACCAGTGTTCTTAATATGAGTCGCAAAATCAACTGTTGGTGCCAATCCAATGTTAGCTTCATAGTGAGGCACCTCCCTATCCATGGGCAGTAGGGTTCACTTGGGCGGAAAGGGCTAGAGGGTTAAAAGGTAACAAATATCTAAAGTGGTCTGCTAAAATCTCATATAACAAAGATCTAAAGTGGTCGAGATATGAGTACTCAAAATCAACTGCTGATGCCAATCCAGTATACACCTCCCCATATATACACCTCCCCATCCATATGGTTTGAGACTTTCATAGATTAGCATAATAGATATGTAGATCAAGTCCCTGGGCTCAACCCCAAACAAGCCCAGCTAAATTGGATTTTGATGCAAGATAGACATATCGACCCAGACTTTGGTCGGCCCAAGTTGCATTATTAGCTGGGTCCTTTACCAGCCCAATTTTACGCGGCCGGATCCCATTGTGTCTATTCCATGTCCAGCACTCCACTGTGGGGCTTGCATAATGATAACCATTCATGATGAATGTCATCTCCTCTAGTGAGATGTCTTCAAATTTCAATGCAATAGGAGTGGATCCCACCATTAGATTGAGCATATGAGTGAAATAACCTGAATTTTTTTACTATGCTGGACTAGTGGTCAGGACTCAAGAGTGATACTCTAGATTTAAGACCCAGGGAGCTATTCAAGAGCATGGTGTGAAACCAAGGTGGCAACACTGCTTAACTTTGAGCGTGTTGGCTATTCATAGGTATTACTAATCATATGCCTTAATTCCCATATTAGTTATATGTTCAATTAAACACTCTTATTGAAGAGAAATTTGAGAGTTATATATGGGAGGAGATGATTATTCTTGAACGGTCAGTATTATCAATGTGTGGGCCCCACCATGGAGTTCTAGAGGAAGGCTGCGATTTCAATTTTAGATTAGCGAAATTTTCAAATAAGGCCTTAAGTTTTTATCTTATTTCAAAAAAGGTCACAAGTTTCAAAAGTTTTTAAATTAGTCCGTAAGTTTTTTACTAAGTTTTCAATTTAGGACATCCGGCCATTTAAAGGTATTTTCTGGTGACTTTTTTTTGCTCAATTTCTCTAAGATGCCCAAATTACTCTTCCTTTAAAGTCATGACATGATTCTAGCAACCACTACATGCAATCGATCGCGTGGGATGCTGGTTGTCCTTGATACCAGAAAGGACGCCGTTGAAGAAAATGTGGATAATATAGAGAAATTGAAGGAGGATTTAATTTCAATGTAGGGTAATTTGGATATTTTAAAAAAATCGAGAGAAAAAATTACTGAAAATAGCTTTAAATGGATGGATGTCCTTAATTGAGAACTTTTGAGAAAACTTAGTCTAATTTGAAAAGTTTTGAAATTTGTGTCATTTGTTGAAATAAGATAAAAACTTAAAGCTTTATTTGAAAATTTCCTTTTAGATTAAGGGAGTCCCCAAATCTCGAGTTGCTCCTTTCACATGCCTTTTTTTTCAAAAACTTGGCACCCCTATAGGAAATTCCCAAACTACCCCTCTCCCTCTCCTTCCCTCTCTTTGCTCACCGCCCACCTTCGCAAGCAGCCCGACCCCTCTCATTCTCCCTCTTCCTCTGTCCCTCTCCTTCTCCTTGTCGCTCTCCCTCTTCCTGCCGTTTGGCCACTCGGGGTCGAACAAATTAATACTGTTTGCCCCTGAGTGGCCGAATAACATGATCTTGTTCGGCCACTTAGGGCCACATGACGGGGAGAGGGAGAGAGACAGAAAAAAGGAGAGGGGTCGGGCCGCCTGCAGAGGTAGGCAGAGAGCAGGGAGAGGGAGAGAGAGGAAAGAGGAAAGGAGAGGGGCAGTTTGGAAATTTCCTATAGGAGTGCCAAAGTTTTGAAAATAAGGGATGTGGAAGGAGCAACTTGAGATGTGGTAGTAGCAGCTCCCTCGATTAAAAATAAAAAAACTATATGGGTGATTGTGAACGCACCGTGGGTTTTTCTGAACACACCCAGTTTTCTAAAAAATCTCATCACCAAGATACCGATAAGTTTCGTGCATATCTCATGTGCATAGGTGTGAAACGCCGTGCACCTCACCAGCGAGCGATACACGCGAAGAAAGAGGAGAATATGGTCACTTGTGATGGTGGAGCAAAGAGGGGAGCTCGCCGATAATGGGGGCCGTCGGGATTCAGTCGCAGCAAGTGGGAGGAGAAGAAAAGAGGAAAAGAAACTACTTAGTTTACCGTAAGGAGAAGAGAGGGGAGCTCCCCAGTGATGGTGGGGCAGAGAGGGGAGCTCATTGGAGGGAGAGATGGTCACCGGTGATGGGGCGGCTCTCAGAATTTGGTCGCAGCAAGCAGGAGGAAAACAGAAAAGGGTGTTTTAAATATTACTGGAAAAGTTGGTGTGCCCAGCGAAACATGTGGGTGGAAATAGAATTCCCCAAACTCTATTTGGGTTTTGGCTGGGAGGAGCAAGGCATTTTTTCTCGATCTTTCTTGGGAGCTATGGAGTAGGATTTCTAGTTACAGTGACTATAGAGAATGATGATGCAAGGCTTGGGGGAGGAAGAAATCTCAATTTCCTGTGGCAGCTTCCAAAGAGAAGTGAGAGAGTATGTGTTGAAAGAGAGAGTGGGAGGTGGAGAAGGGCAACGACTGTCTGTTGTTTGGAGGGCCGAGCATCGATCGAGCGGGCACCAGGTCGTGCTGAAACAGATCTTTCTCTCCAAACTCAACTGCAATCTCAAGAGTTGCTTGGACTGCGAGCTCAATTTCCTGGCCAGCGTCAAACACCCAAACATTATTCGCCTCCTCGATGTAATTGAGGTATCTCTTCATGTGAAGTTCAGTTCCTCTCTTTTTTTATCTTTTGTTTCCTATATGTTTAGCCCCGCCCAAAATCTCTCAAAAAGATCCGAATTTTAAGCTTTTCGGAACATACCCAGTTCGTTTTTCTTGCATTGGATTGTGTTTTGGTTGCGTTTTAAGGTCTGGGTTGGAGTTGTGGATTTAGAAAATGCATGTGGAATTTCGATATCACTTCGAGGGAAGAAGATCCACTTCCTAGTTCTTGAGAAGCAGTGCCTTTGAAATTCGTTTTAGGCAAGGTTGGTCTAAAATCCGAATTTTAAGCTTTTCCGAAGATACCCAGTTCTTGTTTCTTGCACTGGGTGGTCTGGTTTGGAACTTTGATTTCGAAATATGCATCTGGTGGATGTGGAAATTCGTTATGGTCTTCTTAGCGGGAAGAACAACTTCCTAATGCTTGGGAAGCAGTGAATTCTTCTTCTTCTTCTTTTTTTTAAATCGATCTGCGATTTGCCCATCACCGAATAGCATATATACAGTCTTAGGACAGTGAGGAAATTGTGATAGGAATTAGATAAATCAGCTATTGACAGGGGGCCCTAAGCAGCTAGGACTTGCTATTATAAATCTTGTAACCTATTAATCTAATTAGCAGGAAACTAACCAGGCCAATCCTCCTTCAGATGAAACTTGTACATAGGCCCTTTTATTTGGGTGGAATTGAATTCCTAGGAATTCATGGTAAAATGGGTTCCAACAAAGGAATACTAAACAGGTGAGCTGTGAAGGATATAAAGTGGAGATGTAGACTGGACCCGAATTTCCCTAGGATTTTATTTACAAGGGTGATTGCTGGGTGTTCAGTTCCCATCTCCCCTTGATTCATTTTCGCTAGAAGGGGAGATAACTTGGTGTCCACTTATGGATATTCGCCTCTTTTTTTTTGCTACATGACCCAAGAGAAGTTGGAAAGAAACTATTAAACATGATCTTGCCTACATGGATCTAACGGAGGACATGGCCCTAAACAGATTTGATTGGCGTCGTCAAATCCATATAGCCGACCCCACCTAGTGGGAAAAGGCTTGGTTTGGTTTGGTTTGGTTATGAGGAACATCACTCACACACCCATGTCCTTAATCAGCTGAGCATCAGCTGAGGACTATGGATCTTGACCTTTGCTTCTTAAATGTTAGCCACTTTTAGGAATACATGTTTTAGAATTCCTAGGAATTAAGCAACTCAATTCCATGAAATGAATGGGCCTTTAAGGTTCGAAATCAAGACAATGATTTTGGATTTGGTAGTACTCTTCCCAAGTTGCATCTTCTCTCATGTAAATTAGTCCATTGTACCAGCACCTTAGAGATAACTTTATTTCCCTTGAGATTCAGCTGCCAACGATGGCATCAGATTTCGGTTGCATAATGCTTTGTCTCTAATAGGAGGAAGATATGGATGCACACAGGTGTGTTATCCAATCTGATTCTTATGCAAAACCTCAGGTCATGGATTATATAATTCCTTGTGACTGATTGAATGCCTGTTATGTATGAAATTCTGACTTGGTTAAGGTTGACTGGTTGAATCTTCTCCTGTCTCAGTTGGAGGACTGCATATTCCTTGTCTTGGAGTTCTGTGCTGGGGGTAGTTTAGCCTCTTACATCCGTCAACATGGAAGAGTACGAGAACAGATTGCAAAAAAGTTCACACAGCAGCTTGGTACTTGTTTCTTTACAGAATAAGATGTTAGGTATTCTTTCTGGAGTATCTGTGGCGTGGTCTAAAGCCCCCATAAAATGTATTTTTTTGCCGAGCACTTGATTCTGTTCATGTTTGATACAGTTTTCATTTTCAGATCATTGACCTACGTTCAATGGGGATGCCTGAAAATATTCCAGATTTCCAGATCATAGCCCTTTGATTATTGTTGTATTCCTTCCTTAGCTGCCTATTTATTGTGTGTTAATGCTGAAGGAAGGGTTTGGATCTTCCAATCTGAGAGACTTTTGAAGCATTTCCCATCCATCCTGGTGGTAATGGATAGATAGAAGAATTTTGTGCCCTTGTATGGAATTGGCATTTCAACAAATTGCACTTTTGCGCTATAAATGTTGTTTCTATGTAAAATTCAAGATCCAATTCTGTCTTCATCTATATGGGTAAAAAATGAATTTTATAAAGGCACTATTTGCTTGCAAGGAGGAAATCTGAGATTTCTAATAACGCTGAAGCTATTTTTTCCAGAAAAATTGGTTCGGACAAAATGAATTCTATGATGTGAAGAAATGGGGTGAGTTGGTTGCAATCCATTTCGAGAAAAAATAACTACTCTCAAAATCTTTCTTGTTATTCTGAGATTTCAGCTTCTATGTGGGAAAGAGAGGGAATCTATTGAAAATCTTCTTCTTCATTGCGAGGTGGCTTCTTATCTGGTTCTACTTTGTCAACTTGTGTGGGGTTTCGTGGTGTATCCCTGGAACCTTGGTGAGTTTGGCGGAGGCATGGGTATGGGCCATGGGGGCCTTTTCGCGGTTGTCGTTTGTTGCTTTGGCATCTTATTCCATTTGCCATCCTTTGGGTAATGAGGAAGGAAAAGAATGAGAGGATTTTTAGACACTTTACCTCTTCTTTGGAGGGTTTAGTTTCGAAGGTTAGTTTTTTCAATTGCCATGTGGGCTTTGGTCAGGAAGGATTTTAGAAGTCTCAAAGTGTCAGATTTGTTTCACTATTGGCAAGCTTGCATGAGGTGAGGGCCGTGAGGCGCTCCTAAAGTAAAAAAAAGTCCTTCTTTTGAATTCCTCCTCCTAAAGTTATTTTGAAATTTAATGTCGGTGGTGCGACGAGAGGCAAACCAGGGCCGACTGGTATTGGTGGGGTGCTTCGTAGTGATAAGGGTTAGGTGTTGCTTATGTTCACTAAAAGTGTGGGGATTAGAGATTCCAATGAAGCATAGGTGTTGGTTATTTTGGAAGCTCTTTGGATCTTTTTGGCTTCTTTTCATAGCCTGTTGTTGGTGGAGAGTGATTCTGCAAATGCGGTGGGGTGGCTCTTGAAGCATGATTCTAGACCTTGGAAGTTCCAATTTCACTTCAATGAAATAAAGGAGATCTCCTCCTCTCTGGTCGTCTCTTTTGGTCATGTGTTGAGGCCTGCCAATAATGTGGCAGACGCTTTGGCTAAACAAGGGGTGGATAGAGCTTCTTCATGGGTGGTTTTATCTATGTAATCTATTGTTGTTTGGCGTGGTTTTATTTGGGTGTTTTCGCTTTGGTGGGTGGGATATAATGCTTTTATTTATTTATTTATTCATTTTATATCGGAGGGTGTCCCAGCCCTTTGGGCTGGACTAATCCCTACGGGCCCAGGGGGAGCCGGGTAATTCTCCGGTGGCCCTAGTGTGGTATTGCAGTTTCGAACCTTCAACCTCCGGGAGCAAACCGTGGTCCTAGGCCAGCTGAGCTACCCCCTCGGGGTTGATATAATGCTTTTATAACCGTGTATTTCTGGTTTTTTCTTGTGCTTTTTGCCTCGTTCTTTCTTCTTAATAAAGGTTCTGTTACCGATAAAAAAAAAGATTTCCGCTGATCTTTCAGTCTACATCATAATTATCTGGAGTTTTGCTAATATTGATTACCAAAAATCGCATACCAAAGGTGGGAGTTCCATTCCAAGATTTCCCTTTGCAAGCAAACAGTCCAAGAAACTAACACTATATCACATGAAAGGAATACCCAATACACTTGTGGATCTTCCCTTTGCAAGCAAACTGTCCAAGAAACAAACAGTATATGACATGAAAGGAATATCCAATGCACTTGTTACCACAAGTGCATTTTAAACACTTGCTTTAGATTTAACTAACATTATTGGTCTTTACATTGTAGGAGCTGGTTTAGAGGTGCTACATGCTCACCATATAGTCCATCGGGACTTGAAACCGGAGGTTGAGATATCATTAGCATCATCTTTCCTGTCTTGAAAAATTAATTTCTTAAAATGAGTTTGACATGTGCTTCTATATCATAGCAGAATATTCTACTCTCCAATACTGATGAGGACGCTGTCTTGAAGATCATTGATTTTGGTCAGTCAAGGTATGCAATATATTGTGTAAATTTAAATGTTGGATCATTGATCATACTTCTTTTGAGAGAGCATTAACTATTAAAGCATTAATTATACCGTATAAGTAGACTCATTTGTAAACTTTTAAGTGCATTCTGTATGCCCTCGAAGCCTCAGGTAGTTGGATATGCAAAAATGGATGGTTAACCATACATTTGGGGCAGCTGCAAACCAGAAGCCATAGTAGGATATAGATTTTCTTTCTGCCTTGAATCATTACCATGGCCAAATGCAGCTTGAGCTTCTGGTGGAAAAATCTTAACTTTCCACATTGTGCCAAACACCAGTGGGCTGGAAAGCCATCTAGGAGAAAATACAATCTTTAGTGCAGTATGGACTGTGGAGTAGATCACAATGCATCTAAAGATTTTATTTTATCAGTGACTTGAGAACTCTGATTATTTTCAGTACCTCTCAATTGTCCCAGAGTTGTTCTTCCAGGAGACTATGCTGAGACGGTTTGTGGATCGCTCTTGTATATGGCTCCTGAAGTATTGCGATTCCAAAAATACAATGAAAAGGTAACAACTATATTCTTCTGAGGACCATAAGATGATCTTGTATTGCTAATTTCCAGTTTGCCGATGCACCCATTACATAGATGTGGGTCCATGGTTTACTCATTCATTCTGATCAAAGAGGCCACGCAATAAATGGATGATGAAAATGTCTGTTAGGTGCGCTTAATTGACCATGCACAATTTGCATAGTTTTGGTTTTCCAAAACTTGGATTTGTGGCCCACTAATTTCATGTTGAATGATTGATCCACGTAACGAAATATGCCTTCAATTAAACAACATTAAAATCAGATTTCAAATCTTTCTCTCCATTTTTTGTTCATTGCCATGGTAGAAGGAAGAATGTTCCATGCAAATTACTCTTGGCAACCAGAACACCTCTTTGGCGGGTATAGCTTCATATGTCGCTATTAGCTAGCATCAATTTTCTTCTCACCAAACATAACTTTGCTATTGAATTAAATTGTTTAGCAGTTCTCTTTCCATTTGGATATGCCCTCTTTCCATCAACGTTCAAACTATTGCATTGTGGGAACTACAAAGTGTCGGATGCTCGAGAAAATGATACTCATTAACCATATGTATTGGTTACAGAGATATGTATCAGTTATTGGGTTAATTTTTTTTAAGGTCCAAGAAAATCTGGAAAAAATGTCAAAAGTTCGTGAAGTTTGCATTCTCAGGTAGTATATGGGTATGTGTCTCACATTCGCACCCATATCTATCATGTGAAATTTATGTAAATTTGCAAATAGAAGTCAAATAAATATTTTCATTTTTTTCTAGAGAACGATTATCTCATACTTTAGTTTGGTTATCTACTGGGGTATATATCATGTGAAAATTGAAACTTGAAATAGGAGCTGCGAGACACAAAAAATTAATATGCTTCTACATGCACTTTCATATTCATTTTCCAACTAGGTTCACAACATTAGTTCTTAAAGGTGATAAATGGAAAAAATAAAAGATGCTGTAAAAAAGGAAAAGAAAACTTAAAAATTTGATTTTGAAATATTGAAATTAAAACATTAAAAATAATCATGAAAGGAGGAAGAGGCACCAAGTAGATCGCACTTGTGAACTTTGGTATTGGCATTCAGGTGACTTGACTCACCTGACTTGGATGAATTAATCCCATTTGAAGGACACTAAGTCGAATAGAATAACCGAGTCTACCAGAAATTTGGTTGGACATAAGTTGGTTGACTCTTCCATTCCTGTAATTGCTGTATTTTAGTTCTCTTTCAAATCATGGTTGTTTGGAACCTACCTTTGGTTTACAGGTTGATATGTGGAGTCTTGGGGCCATTCTATTTGAGCTTCTAAATGGATATCCACCATTCTGCGGTAGAAACAGTGTCCAGGTTGGTAGCTTCCTTCCATGACAGTTACCAGGGGCTGATCCAGGTGTTATACACGGGTGCAGTCCCACCCGTGAGACTCGAGAAACCCCTTATATAAGATCTTAAAAAATTAATTTTATTATTTAGCTTCTTCACATGATCATTTCCCACACCACCCAAATGAAACTTCTGGGTCCGCCATTGACCATTAATATTATCTTTCTTCTTTCGCTTCTATTGTTCTTATTACAACAATTTCTTTCAGCTGCTGCGGAATATCAAGTCATCTACATGTCTGCCATTTTCTCAGCTCATCCTTCCTGGGCTACATCCAGACTCTGTTGATATGTGTACAAGATTACTGTGTAAAAATCCAGGTGAGGTGTATCATCTAACTTCATTGTTTCATCTCTGAATGACTATCATATGTTATCTTTTACAAAGTAAAACTTCATCGCAAATCAATCTATTGTGCGCCTAGCAGTGAAACATGCCAGTAATCTGAGTTTCATCCATTAAATATGAACCTCTGACCATTTCCTTTTAAAGGTCCATTGATGGCCACCAGTATGATAATGTCATCCATACAACATGATATCCGGACTGTATCCTTATACCCACGTGTATGGTGGATGAGTTGGCTTGTAATTTTGCTCTATGGAAATCTAAACTACTACTGATGAATCTTTTGTTTTTTCTTCCTCATTTACAGTTAATCGCCTGTCCTTTGATGAGTTCTATCGCCACAAATTCTTGAGAAGATGAATCAGGCAATAAAAGCAGTATTCCATGCTTCAATCCAGCTCACCAGGGAAAGAGAACATTAGAATTCTCAATTGTAAAAATTTGTGATTATTATAAAGAACTTTTTACTGAGCTGCAGAGCAGACAGCTCTAGGATCCTACAAAATTTAGCTGATAGCAGAATTGGAACATCATCTGCTACTAACTCTCAAAACACCCTATTCACCTAAATTAAACTGCACCCAGGTGTAATATCAGCTTTGTCATCCATGACATTCCACATTTCTTGCTGTCGTGTAAGCATTTGAAACCATCACATAGTTTCTGGGATGATCCAGTTCATCATCAAGTAAATGCAAGCAGGGACATGGTTGAGCCTCCGACTGCAACAGGATATGTGCCAAGCAAGCTCGATAAATTCATTAACTTGGCCTAAAAAATATTGGGAGCTAGTTTTTTCGCTGGTCATTGAATTCCTCTTAATTCTAAGCAATTTCTTCCTATCGAAGGGACTAAAATTGGAGCAGGTAAAGCATTCCTTTATTAGGAAATGGTTACTCAGCGATCGCACTCATAATCAAATGCTAAAGAAGCAGAGGTTCAATATGCAAGAAGCTATTTTCGAAACTTCACTTTTACAAGTTATTTTTCTAGGGTCTTTCAGGCTTTTATTTTTCTTGCAACAGTACATTAGATTACTATGAGAAAGAAATACAGTCAAGAATCAGTGTGCCAGCGGTATACCCTTGCCATGGGACAAAAGGCTATCAGCATTGGCTTGTGTGGCGAAATTAAACATCCAGAGACTAAGCACTAGTATATAACTAAACTAGTAAAGGTGTTGGCAAAAGATCAATGCCTTTACTATGTTTGGCAAGCAATGGACAACATCTTGCATTGGCAGACAGCCGGCAATATTTACAGCATAAAATTTGCAGTATATATAATGGCTGAGCCTCTCCTCAGCTCACTCGGAGGGGGCCCATTGTTGGCCCATCCGAGGGGTCCAACTAAAATGAACCACCCTATAGGCACCGGATCCTGGGGTTTGGCACCCATCAGAATGAACTAGACATTACACATTACATTGGCTGTGCAACTCATTTTGGACGGTAAGAATTTATTGGCCATTGATCAAGAGGTTAGGATGATCATTCGAGCCTTTGTCAATGTACACAGATAGGTCTCCAACAGGCTAATTTCTAGGTGGGGTTCCAGGTGGGCTCCACATGCGTAAGCGGACAAAAGGTCAATTTGGCTCACATGCAGGAGAGGCCGCCTCATATTATTCTTGAAAATCAGAATTAAACGGGTGGCCTCCATAATTCTATTGTTAGTGATCATAGGGCTTGTTTCTTTACAAGAATTCATAGATTTTTTGTGTGGAGACTTTCAAATTCTTCAAAATTCGTACCTTATGGTGGAATTCCAAAATCCTTTTATTGGGTTGAGCATTTGAAATCCCAGCAAAATGCAAAGGAATTGGAATTTTAAGAGTTCCAAAAGGTTATGTGAGTGGTTTTAATTGGTTAAAATTTGAAATTATGGTAAAAGAAACATGACATTTTAAATGCCAAAGACAAGCCATCACACCATGTCCGAAAACCAAAATACACAAAATTCTTGTTAGAAATATTGGTAAAGAAATAGGCCCATAGCGTGATTGTGGAAATATTTCAATTATTTAATTAAAAACACATTAATACAATCCATTAAAATACTCAATAAAACTCCAATCACATTTAAAATAAAAATTTTACAGGATAATAATTAGACTACTATGATCAATGGAATAGAATATTGGCCAAACAAGAAGCAATATATTAAAAAAATAAGTGTGTAGAGATGAAAATATTAAGATGGATGTTTGATAAAGCTTAAAAAAAGGGATAGAATAAAAAAAATCAGAGCTTTTAGGAGCATTTACGGATATAATTAATAGGTGATAAATTAAGGGGCACTTATTTAAGATTAGGTTGAACATGTCTAACTAATCCATACCCTTTTAACACTGCCTGCATTTGTGAAAAATGTTTTTACCAACAAAAGAGATAGGCAAAAGAGAGCATGTATGAAAACATCAGGAATTGATATGAAAAATCACAAACTATTTGATAATTTGGCTCAGCAGACATGATTCATATAGCCGAAAAACCTAACAACATGAGGGGTTCTGTTGGCACCACGTTTTTTGCTATTCTCACCGCATTTCTCTCCACACCGATGTACAAAATAGGTTTTTTAATTTTTTTTCTCTTTGCACCCATCAATATACCCAAATCACCCCTTTCACTTACAACACAACTCATTGGTGTGGTTCTCTTCCCACACATCTTCACCATCGTCTCCTTTCTCTCCTCTCTATTGAAACTCAACATAGAGAACCTCTTCTTCTATCCATTTTGACCCACATTCTGGCTGGAAGATTGGCTTAGTGAAAGGATAAAAGTAGATAAGGAAGAGAGGAAGAATCTACTGTTGTAGTGACCTCCATTTTCGTCCAAGGTATCACCTTCCTTCTTCTCCATTGCCATTGTGTTATTTTCTCAAATAGGTCATTGTAGCAACTATTGTGTGCATCTTAATATGTTTAAAGGGACATAATGACACGTCTAATTAGCTCGAAAATGACAAGTTGTTCAGTGTTCGGTTCTGAAACTTCGAACATTACACAAATGTTCGAACATAAAAGTCCGAACAATTTAAGAATGTTCGGATTAAAAAGTTCGTGCATTTCATAATTGTTCGGCTCATAAACTTCGAACATTTCAGGAATCTTCGGACAGAACATGCCGAACATTTCTGACTTGTTCGAACACACAGAGCCGAACACTTGTAAAAAAATTTAATGACTCTTCATATAATATTTCAGGAATGGATAGGCCAAGCAGTTCTAGAGTAAAGCCGACGGCTTCCAATAGGAGGCGCCGTCGAATAAATGAAGAGATTGTAGAAGAATTTAGGGAACCGGAATATGATTCAGAAGGAGGCAATGAAGAAGAAGGAACTCATGTTGAACAACATGAAGAAGAAGCTGATGTTGAACAAGAAATAACTGCGGGGCCAGTAGATCGTTCTTTGCTGCCCAGTTTCAACACGCACATAGCTGCATACATTTGGCATTCACAGGTACGTACTTTTTTTTGTTTTCCTCTTTATGTTACATAAAACTCAACGTAATTGTTACATTCTTTAATAATGTAATATTTTCGGAATGCAGGAACGGGCCCCGCTGAAGTGTTTGAGCCATGGACAAAAAATACCACACTGGCCATTGAATGAGAGCAACAGGTTCAGAGAGTTAGTGGATAGATCTAATTTGAGTCCACTCATCACAGCATCATACCGATCTGTTAGTAAGATTCTTGTCTCTTGTTTTGTGAAAAGGTGGCAACCTGAAACAAACACTTTCCACATGCTTTTTGGTGAAATGTCCATAAGTCTAGATGATGTTGCCACCATACTTGGGATTCCGGTGACTGGTCGTTCCGTTGCTTATAATGGTAGAATGTCATTTCAAGATGCTCATTCGCTCCTTGTTGACGCTCTAGGAGTTCATAACAAAATAAGCCAAATGATGAGCTGCAGCAAGTTAGGGGCCAATCTGTAAAATTGGAGTGGCTAAGAGGGAGGTTCTCTTTAATAACCGATGAGGATGGAGATGACATGATTGATTGTGTAGTGAGAGCATATCTTCTGTATTTATTAGGCTGTACATTATTCGCAGACAAGAGTGGTACACGTGTGCCAATTATATATCTGACATTGTTGACAGACTTGTCAAGTGTCCGTACATATGCATGGGGTGCCGCTGCTCTGGCTTATTTGTATCGACAGTTGGGATTAGCTACTCGCAAGGAAGTTAAACAGATTGCTGGATATCTTACGCTGCTAGAGGCGTGGATTTTTGAGCATTTCGAGTGTTTCGCTCCAACGTCAAATATTTTATATGGAGTCACCCAACCCCGAGTGTATCGCTGGCTCACTCGTAGGGAGACTACTGCTCCCCTGCAGGCACTGCGAGAGCGGCTTGATTATATGAGTGCAGATGAGGTAATAAAAATTCTTTATTCATGACTTACTGAAATTATCTATATTTTCTGCTAATTGTTTTGGTCATGCAGGTTACATGGGATCCTTATCGCGATATCAGGCAGTAACATCCATTTAATCAGGTCGCCTTCTATTGTGGGTGCATTAAGTCCTTCGACGTTGTTGAGCCCTATCATCCAGATAGGATCCTGAGGCAGTTTGGTAGGGTGTAGACTATTCCTCCACTCCCATTAATCCCAATCCATGCTACACGAGGCCCGACTGCAAATGCATATCATATTGCATATCAATATTTTGATCAAGTATGGGAAAGATGGAATGATCACCTACTGTCTGGGTTGAATCGAAGCGTTCCAGTTCGACGTCCATCTGATTGTGTACCACAGTACATGGCTTGGTATGCACGAGTGTCATGGAGGTTGCTTCAAAACCCTAACTCCCAATCAGCTTATCGACCACATCCTCGAGATGCACAACCTAGTGAAAACATTGATTATGAGATGGTATGGTTAATTGAACAATATTTCACATTTTTTTATATGTTTTTTATTGTGAATTAATTAATTAAACATCTTACTTGTAGCGTAATGCGGGTGCGTTGTGCATCCTTGATAGAGTCATGGAGAGGGGCCAAGATGGATGGATTGATGACCCACATGGTATATACACTCACGTCGAGCAGGCCGCACATGTGCTACGTGGAATGACCATTGAAGAGGTGGAGCGCACGGTTCGACACCCCAGCATGACTGCTCGTTCTTATGTCCGCAGGCATCGTAGGGACAGTAGCTGATTTCATTTTGGAAGATGACCAGTTACTTTAAGAAACTCATTTAGTCTTTTTAGATTTTGGTTAATATTATGGTGTAATTTTTTTTATGGGTTAGAACATGGGTGTAATCACAATATTTGGAACACGGTTGTTTACATTTGGAACACGGTAATCACAAAATGCTGTCCTTTCATCTTGGATATTCTGTTAGAGAAATACATGAATTCTTTAAACAATGAAACTAGAGAAATACATGGAAAACAAAAATACAATCTTCTCAATCCAATGAGACAGTCTCACAGGTTGCAACATCTGGACTTATAATCTCTTTAAAACGCCTGATTCGATCTTCATATGGTAATTCCCATTGGCTAGCGCAAGGATGACGAAATTCTTTCCACTTATTGGCAATGGGTGGTACAGGATGATCTGGGTTTATGAAAACCTACACAATAAATAAACTTGTTAATACGTTCACATATTGTAATTAAATAAAAAAAAGACAATTTTAGTTTTCAATACCTGAACGAAATGACACGAATTAACAAAACCTATCGCTATCTCCAATCGAGTAGATATAGGCAATGGTGGTGACCTTAAAGGAAGAAAGGTTAAACACTGTGCCATGCTAAAGTGAAATAAGACCAAATTGTAACGAGATGCGATAAGATGCCCCATGTCAGGCATAGTCAACCAATGGTTGTACGAAGGATTATCCTCATAGTAAGATAGTGTCTCAATCAGTTCTTCAACTCTATTTTCCAAGCCGTATAACTGCTTGTAATGTTCTACATGGTGCAACAACTCATGCAAGAGTTCTCTCCGAACCTGTCTCCATCCATCTTCAGTATGACCAATCAACGCTGCAATCGCTCTAAAACCACAATTACCATCGGCTGCAACATCTTTGATAAGGCGTATAAAAGGCCTTAATCCTTCTGAGAACTGAGCAATATACGAACTGGCATTTTTGGATCTTGTCCTCACAACTTTAAGCTTATCTTTTTTTCTTTTCTGCTGTTCCAATGGTGCCTTAACCTTAATGGATGAAGGTGAGTGACTGTCCTGTGTAGATTGAACAAACTCAAAGGCACTTGGTTCCCTTTTGGTGGATGTATCAATCCTAATGCGTGGTCGCCCACGGGTTCGTGACTTTGCTTCTGGTTCTAACAAGAATGTACTGTCAGGCTTTGATAGCTCCCTCATCTTCTTTAAGAGTTGCAGTTTTCTTGTTTGATCAATTCATTGAACCTCTTTTCAAGTAACTCTAACTCCGTCTTACAGTCCAACTCCATATTATAGCTCGAAACGGTACTCGGATTCATGTCAAGCTTGACCCAATGCAGATGTATACATTGTAGGGGAATTGGCCGTCCTTCTGAAACATATGTAGCAATCTCATGTGCACATGGTAACCCATGTGTGGAACGGATAATACAACCACATGCAATCCTATCAATTCCAACCAGATTTGATCTCTTAGTTTCTGCCAAAATCTTTTCCAATGCATTTTCTTGATATGTTCCCACGAAGCTCTTTAAATTCAGAGGGCTTGAAACTGTGTTGCACTATTGTCTTGCTCTTCTCGAACGAAGCTTTAATACTTGTATGCTGTAGTTCAAGCAATCTGTGTGTTTTTGCCCAATTTGTCTCAAAAGTACCCTGAGATGATCCAAGTTGTCTCTTCAAATGTGAATGTGAAGACTCAGCCCTATATAAACAACATAATAATTAATAATGCATTATATATAAATAAGCATAAGCATCAATTCATCCAAATTAAAGTATAGGACGTACCTGTTTGACGTAGTATTTCCAAAATGCATGCATTTATCAACCCACGCAGATACAAATCTCTCCTTGTATTCATTTAACCAACTCTCCTTGACATACTGAAGTGCTGATGGATATGTTGTGAACTCTTGGTTTAGCTTACGCCGATGATCAATATACTCTTCTTCTGTGGAGGCATGGACCAATATATTCCAATGTAATATAAAGTTATCCCACTTCTCCTTGGTCTCGAACAACTTTTTACATTTTCCTAGGACATTCTTATTTATGTGCCATTTGCATACTAGATGCGTTGCAAACTTGCAGTAGGGAATATGATGTTGATGGCTTTTAGTAATGCCAATTCTCTGTCTGTGACAATAACATCAGGAAGAGCGTCCTCACCAATGAGAGAACGTAAAACACCCAAAGCCCATGTATAGTTGTCTTCACGTTCGGCTTCCATGTAAGCAAAACACACAGAGAAAGTCATATCTGTCGAGGTCACTCCTACAATCTCCAGTAAGGGCATGCGATACCGGTTTGTCTTGTAAGTGCAATCCATTATTAAGACATGAGGAAATGACCGCAACAACTGTATGCTTGTTGGATGCGCCCAAACCAAATCGGTAACAACGTTGCTGTCCTCATTGTTCCTGTGACATTCAATGTACTTATGCTCTGTCAACTTTCCCATCAGTTGTTGCATCTGTGTTCTCCCACCCTGCTCAATAACTCTGTGCCTATGACGTGCATTGTAAATGGTCTTCATTGTAGTCACATTTAAGGCACTTCTTTATTTTAATGTAACCAAAATTTCTTTTGGTTGTACCATGCTCTTAGACATATCTACCATCAATTTTATTTCCTCTTCTGTTAGTCTCCCTGCGAATGAATGACCCTCTAGATACTCTGCAGCAGAGTGATTATGTATACCACATGCAACTTCCAACATCCAATCATCAAAAGTGTCAAGCTTCTTGCCCTTTAATGTAAAAGGGCATCCACATTTCTTCGATCCTGTTTGCTTGATCTTCTTTTTAGTAGGCCCCTCGTCTCTGGTCTTACAATGCTTGAATTGGCCACTTCTCTCACATGCTAGGACAACCCTAGCTTTTATTCCAGGCCTCGCAGCATTTGACACCTTTATGACAATGACAAAACCATTTCTTTTACCCACATCACGAGCCCAATTCACTAATGCATCTCGGCTGTGAAATATCTAAACACATAACCATTGAATCAGACATTAGTAATACACAATAAGTAAGTATATTGAAATTTTAATATAATGTCTTACTTCTTCGGTAGTAAACACATCTGTAAAGTCCATTACATAGGCTGACTGAACTTGGCTTTCTTCTGTGGAAAGCTGCACTAAGGAAAAGTGGTATCAGTATCGTTCGGAAAAGAAAATCCGAACAATTGACTTATGTTCGGAAATAAAGTATCGAACAAGTCTCTTATGTTCGAATATAAATATTCGAACATTTCGGGAATGTTCGGTATCGTATGTCCGAACATTTCAGAAATGTTCGGACATACCAGTCCGGACATATCGCGAACAACTACAATACAGAACTTGAAAAATTTGACAAAAACATTGAAATACTCAACCATACTAACCTTTTCGCTGCTAGTAGGATTAAAACACACGATTTCCTTTTTCATTTCCTTGTCCATTGCAATATTTGGTTTGATTTAACTATAATAAAATAGTTTGGTGAGAGCAAGGGAGAAAAGGAACAAGGAAGAAGGTGAAGGAAGAAGGTGAACTGTGGGTGAGTGGTGCAATGTTGTAAAGAGATTGAAGGGAGGAATAATGAGAGTGAAAGAAGAAGGGAAATGTGGGTTGGAATGGGGGAATGAGAATGTAAAACCGTGAGTGTTGTGTGAAGAGGGTAGAGATGAGTTATGTGTGTGAAGAGAAATTGACATTTTCAACATGGTTTATGAGATGTCTATTTTAGTCATTTCACATAATAATTTTATTGTAAAAAAAAATTGACATAATAACTGCGGTGGGAAGAGAATTTTTCGTGGTGCCAATAGAACTCCTCTACCAACATAGTTATGAGTTTTGACAAAACCTCTTTCATGGTTTTCATTTCGTGGCACCATTATCTATTCTTAACATCGACTCAAACTTAAAATGTGTGGAATGTAAAAGTATGCGTGCGAGTCGTTTTCTCCTGTCCCGAGTTCTTCCCAGAGTCACCAAGACCCCATCGCAGCAGCTACAAATGTCTCCACCACCAAATCCAAATCAAAATCAAAGGACTAACAACAACAACAACAACAACCCAAATCAAAATCAAAGGACCAACAACAACAACAACAACAACAACAAAGGAGGAAAATCTGGAAAGGGCAAGAGTGGTGATAAAAAATCATCATCATCTTCTACTTCAAACGATACCAGCAACAGCATCCCTGCGTGCCTTCGTCTCATTTCTCCATCCACCGTCTCCATAACCGTGCACGCCAAGCCCGGCTCCAAACTCGCCAACATTACAGGTCTTCTTCTTCAAACTTTCCCATGCATTTCTCATCATCGTTTCTTTTTATCTTTGAATCTGATCGAGTGAGAACATACTTTTCAATCAGATATTGGCGAAGAGGCGTTGGGTGTTCAGATCGATGCCCCTGCAAGGGACGGAGAAGCCAATGCAGCCCTCATCGATTACATGAGCTCGGTAAGAGGCACTGTTTTTTTCATGTTTTACTCCTGTTCAATTCTTAGGGCCTAGTTGTTTCGTGTAATTGAATTCCTAGGAATTCAAGTTAAAACGGGTTTCAGCAGACGTACTGGTGATTCATTTTCTGGTTACCCTCAATTTATTTTCCATTAAAAGGGAAGGTTTTTTTTATGGCCGTTTATGGGTCTTCTTCACTTTTGTTTCTTCTATTGTAACCACTTTTAGAACTCCTATAATTCCTATGAATTTAATACCTGTAAACAAAGGGTCACTTAGTATATCCTCGTAAATCCGATAGATAGGGATTTGGGGTAAGTAATCTGTGGGGGTGTTGGGGGATCTTTTTTAGGAACTGGACATGGGATGAATCTGAGACTGGGCTGCAGTGGGTCTTGGGGCTACCATTTGGGACTATTTTGGCTAGGGTTTGGAGATGTTTGCAGAGGACTTGTAGCAAGTTTACTAGGCCTGGGTGTGCATGGTGTGGATGTCATGTGGATTGGAGTGACTATCATAGGATCTGTAAATTAAAGAGAGAGACTTTGGAATGCAATTGTGTTTCCTTTATTGAATAGGACTTCCTTCCTCTATATTATACGATAAAATGAGTAATTACAACCCTCAATTTTGGGGATTTTAATAAAAACTACAAGCACAATGTAATTCTTAAGGTCTCCAGATTTATAGGGAACCTCCTATCCATATGTTACCATAATCCCTATTGGATTAAGATTGCAATCTTTGTGGACAAGTTAAAAAACCCCAACTTTACTCCAATGGACAATTGCCTTTTGATCCCTTAAAGCTGGTGTGGTGTCCTTCAGCATCACCCAATGACCCAAACTTTCCTCCCTTTTGACAAACCAATTTGCTTCCTCATTTTAAGATTTTGACACCTTTGCTATGGACCCCTGCATAATTCACCGGTAAGAATTTGCTATAGTCTAGTTTTTATTTCTTTTTTTTTTCCCCAAGAACTTATTTGTTCCTTACCTGCTGGATACTTCCTGTGTATGATTTTTCCATTCAATGGTGTTTCTCGAGAGCTTCATAGTCATGACTCATGAATTTAACCATAATTTCATCCCATTCTTTCTAGTTGAAAACTTTTTTAACCTTGCTCAACCAAATTTAAAGTTCATTTGGATCTGGCAACAAGAGAAATTGAAAAAGATCCACATTAAATTCAGACTTGAGTCTCTGTAGCTGATGATCTGATCGTTCATATCATTAAATGAGGGTTTCTGATTTTGGATAGACCAACGTGCAAATGCTCCCCCATGACCAATGTCTCCTTGATAATCAACTTTGGCCTCTGAATTTCTTCTATGCTTCGAGTCATCCTCCTTTCACTTGAGTCATCCATTCATACCATTGCTGAAGACCCACATATCAAAACCCAAGAACCTGTTTAATGAGGTTTATATAGTAAGAAGGGTTTATGCAGTTGGATGAATCAACCTGTCCCTGACCCATTTAACCAAGGGTTGGGATTCTTGATCTGCAACCAACCCAATGGTGGTACTCGCCAGCTAGGCAGGGTTAGGCACCATGTGGTTAGCTGGTTGGGTCAAGTTTTGCCACCCATACCTAGGAGGAGATTCTTTTCAGATTTTGTGCAACACCCTTATTTTATTTACATGAAAATTCCTCAAAATTTGTATATCTAAGTTGGAGTTCCCGACTTTCTAAATTCTGCACCGGGTGCTTCCATATCGTAAGCACCCGGGAGATTCTTTTCAGATTTTGTGCAACACCCTTATTTTATTTTACATGAAAATTCCTCAAAATTTTTATTTCTAAGTTAGAGTTCCCGACTTTCTAAATTCTGCACCGGGTGCTTCCATATCGTAAAGGACAAAATTCCCGTCATTTCTTCAGGATGATTTCAATATTGAAACTATGTTGCTTTTCAACATAAAAAAGCGGATAGTTTTTTCTAGAAAACTTGTGAGTTTCCCTCCAGAATCTCATACCCAATTTCTGCTTGCCTGACCACACCTGATATGTTTAGATATATGCCTTCCAACCCAGAAAAAGCTAATTTGTGCAAGCTTGAATTTACAGCAGCGTTTTTTGCACTCAAAGTCTTTAACCACTAACAGAAAATAGTTGTTTTAAAAAAGGCCAATCATTATTTATTTTAAAAATAATAACAGGCTAATTGAGTTGCATGGTAAGTTGGTTTACGCCAAGTGTGGATGTTCAACAGCTTGAACTTACGATTCATATCTGAATAAAGTTACCTGCACTTGGTTTACATAGCTCCAAATGTGCATGGAATGCAAGTTTACTCCCCTGAAATTAAGAGGCAAATAAATGCTACTTGTCATCATCCTATCCTATATAGCTACATATTCTTGCGGTAATATATACCTCATCATCATCAAAGTCTTGTCCCAACTATGTTTGGGTCAGTCGCATGAATTCTACTTCTCCGTTCCAGTCTATTAATGGGCCTAATCTAGAGATGTCAAGTGGGCCGTGCCGGGCCGGCCCGCTAGTCAACGGGCCGTGGCACGCACGGCCCGGTCAACGGCACGGCCCATGACACGGGCCGTGCTGGGCCGAGCCGTGCAGGCCCGCTGGCCCGTTAGGCACGGCCCGCCAGGCCCGCCAGCCCCTGTGGCCCGCTAGGCCCGCCAGGATCGGCCCGCCAGGCCCGCCTGGCACGGCCCGCCAAAAAAAATTATTTTTTTATATATTTTTTTAAATTTATAAAAATCTAATTCCCAGCCAACTAACAACCCTAGGCATTTTCTAATAAAAAAAACACTTACATAACTTGGTAAGGTAGGAATCTCATAACTTTAGTGTAAATTAGTCACACTAATAAAGAGGGGCAATGTGTTTTTGGGGAGAAGTAATAAGGGGAATGTTTTGGTGTGACACACTACCTTTACTAAATTTGCCCCGGCCCCTTGCCTTCAATAATTTTATTTTCTTCAGAGATTTTTGAGAATCTCAAATGAAATTCCCTACCTGCATTCATCTATATTCAAGAACCCCTGAGCATTTGAGAAGTTGAGATTCTTTATAGGTTGGAAAGCTCAGGATTAAACACAAGAATATGTTCATAATTCGGTCATTTATGTTCAATATAATCTCGTCACATGTACCTATAACTCCACTCTCGATCACATCACATGAAGCCATATATTTACATTGATATGAACACTAGGAAAAAGAAGTAAAAAATATGTAACCATGATAAAGATAATGAGAATTATTGACTAAGACTAAAAACCCATAACTAAAAAATAAAGAAATTGATGCAAATCTAAATAAAATGAAGTCCAAGGTTGTGGTTTCATGGTGGGTCATTTGGAAGACTTGAGATGATTATTGATAAAAGCAGAAATATTTAACCGCGCTAAGTTCTTGTTTAAAGTATGATAATTCAGCCAAAAAATAGAAATTGAGTTTGCCATCTCAATTGAAATATCCTTAACCATGGCATTTCAATTTGGCTGAAAAATGAGTAGAAAAAAGGACATGATATGTTTTTTTTTTATATTTCAGGTTGTTTGAATGAAAGAGTAAAAAGTTGGATAAAAAAGGTGTTAGCTTCTCATCATCATCTAAAGTGGTTAAGTTCTCATCCTAATGTAACTAATAGTTTAATATTCATGGTTAGGTTCACATCCTCATCTAACTAGTTTTAATATTGTTTGAATACATATTAGTATACAAAAGTTAGGTAGTCTAGTGGTTGTGTTTATCTTTCACAACCTAATGGTTGTGAGATCGAGTTTACCCAAACACATTTATTTTAAAAATCTATACAAATTACGCAGGTCGGGCCAACCCAACCCGCCTATAACTCTATTAGAAAAAAAAAAAAAAAAAAAAAGGCACGCCTGACCCGCGGCCCGGCCCGCTCCAGCCTGCCCCATTGTGGGCCGTGCCACTGGGCCGTGCCGTGCCAGGGGTTTTCCCTGGCGGGCCGGCGCGGGACATGCCTAGCCTAATCCATGGATAGGTTGCACAATTGGCACCTGTGCTGATATATACTTCTCATTGACACTTTTCCATGCATATTTATTTGTTAGCTTGGTTTTTGATGTAGAATTGACATTGTCTTCTGAGGTACTCCTTTCAGTAGAAGTTCAAATACACTTTTTATTGTTTATGTAGGTTTTAGGAGTGAAGCGAAGGCAAGTATCCATAGGTTCAGGTTTGAAGTCAAGGGACAAGGTCGTGCTTGTGGAAGAAGTCTCTCTACAAAATGTTTTTGATGCTTTAAACAAAGTTTGTCATTGCCATTGATGGATATAATCTATGATGCCCATATAAGCCATTGATGCTCTATGGATGTGGTTGTTGATGCAGATTTTACATGTAAAAAACTGGAAGCATCTAGGTTGTGATGAAGATACACTGCTCTTTTCTTTTTTTTCAAACAATGTGCTGCCCCAATGGCAAGGGCGATCCTGTCTAGAGTAAAAGCATGCAATTTTACACAGGTTTTATTTGTATGCTTGCCCTCCATAAAATGGACTTATATCTTACCACTGTGCCAAGCATTGCAGGCGGTCTACTTTAAGTATCCGGATAGCATAAAAAGGAATGTATGCATGAATCATGAATGTAAGTCGTCGTAGTTTTTACCTTGATCTTTTGGTGCTCAACTTGTCAAACCAAGTAGTGTAGATGGCATAATGTAAATCTGAAAATACTATTAACCAAAGAAATGGTGGAATGTAGCCAAGTTAGGACTTCCTGGGCATGTTTGTTTACATAGAATACATAGGAATTCATGGTTAAATTAGTTCAATTTTTAAGATTATTAAAGACGTGAGGGATGAAATATATGGGGTGAGGGATATAAGGTAGTGCAAGTAGACGGGGCCTTCACTTTCCTAGTAGTTGAATTTTCCAGTATGATGCCGTGTATTCATTTCCCATCTTTCCGTGGCTTCTATTTCTATAGAAAGAAGGGATATTTAAAGCTCAAATTTAAATTGTCATCTTTGATATTCTTTTTTAATTGCTTAAGGCGGGAATTCCTATGTATTCTCATCTTCATTTGGGGCGTAATTTGTCCAAAATTCAGAATGGTTAATCAAGAATTTTGGTTTGAATTTCGGTCATTGCAGTCCATTTGAATCCATTTCGATTGTCAATTTTGATCCATTTCGATTTGTAGCACAATTTTTATTTAAAATTTTTTTTTATTGATATTCATATGATGAAACATGTATAATTTACTAGAAATTTTCTGTGCCTAAAGGCACGACGCACCACCAGACCTGTATATCCACCAGACCTGTATATGCTTCAAACCGACCGAACTTAGGTTCTATGTGTCTCGAAAGCAAGTCCAACCATAAAACGGATTCCACAAAAAAAAAAAAAAAATCCAATTGATTGCCAAATGATATAATTCCATTCATTCATTTATTCTTAATAAAACTGAATATGAAATCTTTCACCCAATTTGCTCATCTCATCTTCTTATCTTGGTCCCATCTCATCATCATTGAAGTAATTATTTTTTTTTTTAAATAAAGAAGGGATGACAATACCTGTAAATAACTCAAACTTGCTGACCCTTTTTGTTTTGATGGAGATGGCAAAAACTTGTAAATTTCTTCAACTTTTAGCCCATTTTCTTTTAAATAAAAAATGGATGATAATACCTGTAAATAATTTTAACTTGCTGCCGCCTTTTGCACTCCTCTTTTAAATTCAAGGGTCCAAAATATCCCTTGGATTTATGTAAATCCAAGGGCTCAAAATGTCCCCGGATTCAAAGTATGCTCTCCCATATTATATAGATATTCTATTTTATATACCTATAATTTTATTTAATTTTTATTAAAAAAGTTACTATAAATGGTTTTATCGAATCTCTAAAATATCAAATATTTCATCTTAGACCGAAACTAAGAAGGCCCATGAGCAGCTAAAGTAGTCCCTGAGAAAATCTTTAATCCAGAGTTAGCTGACAAAGTGACGTGAGCATTTGTCCTTTAAAGGCTAATTAGAACATAATAAACATATTAGTAATATAAAAAGAAGACACGACACGTCTTCCCATGTTGAAAGTAGACCGCTGGCCTTGCATACACAAAAGGTCAAAAAGTAT
This sequence comes from Litsea cubeba, assembly GCA_012931725.1. NCBI lineage: Eukaryota > Viridiplantae > Streptophyta > Magnoliopsida > Laurales > Lauraceae > Litsea > Litsea cubeba. The sequence continues at coordinate 21,610,060 of CM022946.1, forward strand.
ACCAGCCGCCTTCATCTTCTTCCTGCCTCGTTGATTACAAACAAGATGATCAGACTTCGCCCCTTCTAGACTTCTACAGTTCCACCCCTTTCTTCTTGTTCGGCAAAAGAGAGAACGAGAAAGAGTAAGAGATGGAGACGTTGGAGGAAGAAGAGGTGTACGAGTGGAGAGAGGTGAAGCTTGCATCTCTGATACCAATTGTTTCAGAGCCAGAGCTGGAGAGGGAGACTGGTGAGAGGAGGAGAGGCCGAGACATTCTTATAGCCATCGATCATGGCCCCAACAGCAAGCACGCCTTCGACTGGGCCATCCTTCACTTCTGCAGGCTCGCCGATACCATCCACCTCGTCCATGCCGTCTCCAGTAAGCATTTCCATCACCTTTTTTTTTTTTTCTTTCTTTTTCTTTCCAAGAACAAGACCGGTACGTATCGGTTTCGTCATGGAGAGGGAGAGGGCGAAAGGGGGTCCTTTGGAAATGGTGATTTTCTAGACTTTTCTCTCCCATGGAAAAAAGGGGTTCTTTTTTTTAACGGAGTTAGCCATGGGTTGGAACAACGGTAAATAAGCCGTTACGTAACGGTTTCGGTATTGCCTGTATCTTTCCGGAACCGGTTGATTTGTTGAGATCTAGTGGTGAATTGAATTGGGTCTTTTGTTCTAGTTCGTTTTCTATTCACATGAGACACAAAATAGCTTACAAAATCCAAACTACATAGCATATACCCCAAATATCCTTTAGATATGGTGATTTTCAAGACTTTTTTTTATCTCCCATTGGATGAAAGGTTCCCTTTTGTTTTTACATCGGTGTAACAGACTAAAATGGAGAGATACATGGTCTGGAACGTTAAATCAGTGGTTACGTAACGGTTTCAGTTTTGTTTGTAACTTTCCAGAACCGGTTAATTGTTGAAACTTGAAACCCAGTGGTGAATTGAATTGGGTCTCCTGTTCTTGTTCGATGTCCATTCCCATGAGATACAAAATAGATATTATTACCCACAAAAAGCTTATTTATTTTACTTGATTCTCTCCTCTTAAAGGTGTTCAAAATCAGATTGTTTATGACACGAGCCGGGTCTTGATGGAGAAGCTCGCCGTGGAGGCTTTCCAGGTTGCCATGGTCTGTAATGGAAACCATTGTCAAAGCTATTCCTATCTTGCTCTGTTTTGTTTTTGATGGGTTCTTTTATTAAGGGTTGGTAATGGTGGGGATGCAGGTGAAGACGGTTGCTCGTATTGTGGAAGGGGATCCAGGCAAGGCAATATGCAAGGAAGCTGAAAGGTTGAAGCCTGTCGCTGTGATCATGGGAACCAGAGGAAGAAGCTTAATCAAGAGGTACATCTGCCTTTCCTTGTTTGGCTTTTTCAGAACCTTCAGGTTAAAATTTATACAATTTTGTGACCCTTGGACCAATGGTTAGAATGATCATATCAACATCATCATCATAGCCTTATCGTATGGCTCATATGGTCCCCATTTTTAGTACATACCTGGGACATGCTTATGCTTGTCTAACCCCCACCCCCACCCCACATAACTAGCATAACTGCCAGGCTTGTGAGAACTTCCTAGGCCCCCTAGATCAATCTGAGTCCTTTACTCCAAATGAATTACCATTCACCAATTTGACTGTCATCCAAACTGTACTGGCCATTGGATCGATCATGCAAATTCCACGTAACTAGCATAAAAGTCAGTCTTTTGGGAACTGCCTACACTCCCTTTGATCGGTCTTATCCTTTTACACTCACTTAAACTCCCTCCAAATGATTTAGCACTTGCCAATCTGACATACATCCAAACTATCGGGGCCCTTGGATTGATCATGCAAAAATGGCATAAACTGGCCTTCATCTCATGGTTAAAATCTGTACAATTTTGTGGCCCTCGAAAAACATGGAGGGAGGGGAGGGAAGGGGAGAGGGAGCGATATCAATTTGAACAGCTGGAACTCCCCCAATGAATATCATTGCGGCTGCCAATTAACTTCATCCTTTTAATCTGCATAGGAATACTAATAAATATAATTTGGAATACAGTGTCTTGCAGGGAAGTGTAAGTGAACACTGCTTTCACAATTGCAAATCTGCTCCTGTTATAATTGTCCCAGGGAAAGGTATCTCCGATCTCTTTTTGTTGAGAGATGTCAATAAATCGTTTGTTTCTCCATATCTCTTCTTAGCCTTGTAATTTTTATGTTGAAACAATTTGGTTATGCAGAAGCAGGAGAAGAATCAGTGATCTAGATCATATCTGGACTCCCTTGGTTTGGTTTGGATTGGTGTGAATGTATGATAGTAAGCACTCCATCAATTGGTTGGCTGTGGAGAATTGAGTAGATTCTTTTCATTTCAGCCCTGTATTGGGAGGTCATTATATGCAGTTCCTACTTGTTTGTACAATGTTTTATGTGTGTAATTGACATAAACTAGTGATTTATAGTTGTGATTGGAGGATTGCTGGTTGTGCTACTTGTGCATGTGGGAGGTGTTTGTTTTTTATATATTATATCTAAGATTAGCTTTCATTTGTAAATCTTCATTTTTTTTTTATGTCGCCCTTGTCCCATGTACGTCACTTTGCAAGTCTCCTTGAAATTGTTTTATTAACTTGGTTAGTCACTAGTTAGACTCTATGTTTCTGCTTGACTCGATGAAAACTTATGATTCAATGTGAAATTCTCAATATTCAAGTTGCTTGAGACTTAGTTGACTCTGTCAAGATTTGATCATAATTCTGGAAAAATAGCATTAGCTTTATCATGTGTCACATAAATAAGTAAAATGATGTTGATTTTGGGGTTTGATAAGTGCATGACTCTAAACAACAGTAAATCTATTAATCTGTCATTCCCTTTACAATTTCAAGGGAGATGGTGTGGGAGGATCTCATTTTCCTATGGGACGCTCAGGAATAAGATTCAACTCTATGTGGAAAGACAGATCCACGGAGCATGAAATCATCTTGTTGTACAAACAGGTCCCAAATGTTCCAAAACTTCCACTTCCTTATTATGCAATTATGCAGCTGATATTGTTGGTTGCATAATAAGTCATATCACAAAATCTGCAGCAGTCCAAACTCCGATCCAGTAAGTGTGCTGCTTCTGGAGATCTTTCTTTATTTCCTCTGGAAATACATTTGATGGAGTTTGCTTTGACAGTTTTGCATTGATTGACTAGGAGTAGGTTCCACCTTGGTCACCATCAATTGTAGGTGATAAGGACTTCCCACTTAATGAATTCATGCTGCCGAGCACTCAGATCTCTCCAGATATCAGCAGGGGTCTAATTTTAATCGAGCTTGGATTAGTTATGACCATCTGATTGAATATCTAAATGTTATGAAGTTAAAAAGTTTTGTGCCTCTGAATCAATTAATTCGTGTAATCAAACATTTAATCAGACATCAATGATTCATTTTCAACTGGCCTAATATTGCAACTGATGATTGTTTTAAATGGGCCACACGCGAGGCCCACTTATACTATGTCCATCTTGTACAGGACAGGAATCAGTTGTACATGATTTTTGAAAACCAAAGATAGAAACTCCCTTACCAGAGGAATAACATGCCAGTAATCAACTGTAACTGTACTGTTGGTGCATCTGATAAACTTGCCTACCAACTAAGCTGTTAGTATTAATCAAAGAAATCTACCTTTTTTATAAAGTCCAAACCCGCCTTAATATGAAAAGGTTGGGGCGCATCCCTATTTAAACCTGACCCACTGCCATCCAGTGTTCTTAATATGAGTCGCAAAATCAACTGTCGGTGCCAATCCAATGTCAGCTCCATGGTGAGGCACCTCCCTATCCATGGGCAGTAGGGTTCACTCGTGGGGAAGGGCTAGAGGGTTCAAAGGTACTATACTTGGACAGGGGCCTGCTAAAATCTCATGTAACAAATATCTAAAGTGGTCTGCTAAAATCTCATATAACAAAGATCTAAAGTGGTCTGCTAAAATCTCATATAACAAAGATCTAAAGTGGTCTGCTAAAATCTCATATAACAAAGATCTAAAGTGGTCGAGATATGAGTACTCAAAATCAACTGCTGATGCCAATCCAGTATACACCTCCCCATCCATATGGTTTGAGACTTTCATATATCAGCATAATAGATATGTAGATCAAGTCCCTGGGCTCAACCCCAAACAAGCCCAGCTAAATTGGATTTTGATGCAAGATAGACATATCGACTCAGACTTTGGTCGGCCCAAGTTGCATTATTAGCTGGGTCCTTTACCAGCCCAATTTTACGCGGCCGGATCCCATTGTGTCTATTCCATGTCCAGCACTCCACTGTGGGGCTTGCATAATGATAACCATTCATGATGAATGTCATCTCCTCCAGTGAGATGTCTCAAATTTCAGTGAAATAGGAGTGGATCCCACCATTAGATTGAGCATATGAGTAAAATAATCTGAATTTAGCAACCACTACATGCAATCGATTGCGTAGGATGCTGGTTGTCCTTGATAGCAGAAAGGATGCCGTTGAAGAAAATGTGGATAATACTATCAAGGACGCCGTTGAAGAAAATGTGGATAATATAGAGAAATTGAAGGAGGATTTAATTTCAATGTAGGGTAATTTGGATATTTTAAAAAAATCGAGAGAAAAAATTACTGAAAATAGCTTTAAATGGATGAATGTCCTTAATTGGGAACTTTTGAGAAAACTTATAGTCTAATTTGAAAAGTTTTGAAATTTGTGTCCTTTGTTGAAATAAGATAAAAACTTAAAGCTTTAGTTGAAAATTTCCCTTTAGATAAAGGGAGTCGGTATTGCCAAAGCTCGAGTTTCCTTTCACATGTTTTTTTTTTCAAAAACTTGGCACTCCTATAGGAAATTTCCAAACTACCCCTCTCCCTCTCTGCTCACCGCCCACCTTCGCAAGCGGCCTGACCCCTCTCATTCTCCCTCTTCCTCTGTCCCTCTCCTTCTCCTTGTCTCTCTCCCTCTTCCTGCCGTTTGGCCACTCGGGGTCGAACAAATTAATACTGTTTGCCCCTGAGTGGCCGAATAACATGATCTTGTTCGGCCACTTAGGGCCACATGACGGGGAGAGGGAGAGAGACAGGGAAAAGGAGAGGGGTCGGGCCGCCTGCAGAGGTAGGCAGAGAGCAGGGAGAGGGAGAGAGAGGAAAGAGGGAAGGAGAGGGGCAATTTGGGAATTTCCTATAGGAGTGCCAAAGTTTTGAAAATAAGGGATGTGGAAGGAGCAACTTGAGATGTGGTAGTAGCAGCTCCCTCGATTAAAAATAAAAAAACTCTATGGGTGATTGTGAACGCACCGTGGGTTTTTCTGAACACACCCAGTTTTCTAAAAAATCTCATCACCAAGATACCGATAAGTTTCGTGCATATCTCATGTGCATAGGTGTGAAACACCGTGCACCTCACCAGCGAGCGATACACGTGAAGAAAGAGAAGAATATGGTCACTGGTGATGGTGGAGCAAAGAGGGGAGCTAGCCGATGATGGGGGTCGTCGGGGTTCAGTCGCAGCAAGTGGGAGGAAAAGAGAAGAGGAAAAGAAACCGCTTAACTCACCGTAAGAAGAAGAGAGGGGAGCTCCCCAGTGATGGTGGGGCAGAGAGGAGAGCTCACCAGAGGGAGAGATGGTCACTGGTGATGGGAGGGCCGTCAGGATTTGGTCGCAGCAAGTGGGAGCAAAACAAAAGAGGCAAAAATAAAAGAGGGTGTTCTAAATATTACTGAAAAAGTAAGTGTCCAGCCAAACATGTGGGTGGAAATAGAATTCCCCAAACTCTATTTGGGTTTTGGCTGGGAGGAGCAAGGCATTTTTTCTCGATCTTTCTTGTGAGCTATGGAGGAGGATTTCTAGTTACAGTGACATAGTCACTATTAGAGAATGATGATGCAAGGCTTGGGGGAGGAAGAAATCTCAACTTCCTGTGGCAGCTTCCAAAGAGAAGTGAGAGAGTATGTGTTGAAAGAGAGAGTGGGAGGTGGAGAAGGGCAACGACTGTCTGTTGTTTGGAGGGCCGAGCATCGATCGAGCGGGCACCAGGTCGTGCTGAAACAGATCTTTCTCTCCAAACTCAACTGCAATCTCAAGAGTTGCTTGGACTGCGAGCTCAATTTCCTGGCCAGCGTCAAACACCCAAACATTATTCGCCTCCTCGATGTAATTGAGGTATCTCTTCATGTGAAGTTCAGTTCCTCTCTTTTTTTTTTTTTTTATCTTTTGTTTCCTATATGTTTAGCCCCGCCCAAAATCTCTCAAAAAACCCGAATTTTAAGCTTTTCGGAACATACCCAGTTCGTTTTTCTTGCATTGGATTGTGTTTTGGTTGCGTTTTAAGGTCTGGGTTGGAGTTGTGGATTTAGAAAATGCATGTGGAAATTCGATATCGGCTTCTTCGAGGGAAGAGGATCCACTTCCTAGTTCTTGAGAAGCAGTGTCTTTGAAATTCGTTTTAGGCAAGGTTGGTCTAAAATCCGAACTTTAAGCTTTTTCGAAGATACCCAGTTCTTGTTTCTTGCACTGGGTGGTCTGGTTTGGAATTTTGATTTCGAAATATGCATCTGGTGGATGTGGAAATTCGTTATGGTCTTCTTAGTGGGAAGAGCAACTTCGTAATGCTTGGGAAGCAGTGAATTTTTTTTTTTTTTTAAATCGATCTGCGATTTGCTCATCACTGAATAGCATATATACAGTCTTAGGATAGTGAGGAAATTGTGATAGGAATTACATAAATCAGCTAATGACAGGGGTCCCTAAGCAGCTAGGATTTGCTATTATAAATCTTGTAACCTATTAATCTAATTAGCAAGAAACTAACAGGCCAATCCTCCTTCAGAAGAAACTTGTACCTAGGCCCTTTTATTTGGGTGGAATTGAATTCCTAGGAATTCATGGTAAAATGGGTTCCAACAAAGGAATATTAAACAGGTGAGCTGTGAAGGATATAGGGTGGAGATGTAGACTGGATCCGAATTTCCCTAGGATTTGATTTACAAGGGTGATTGCTGGGTATTCAGTTCCCATCTCCCCTTGATTCATTTTCCCTAGAAGGGGAGATTACTTGGTGTCTACTTATGGATATTCGCCCTTTTTTTTTTTGCTACATGAGGAACATCACTGACACACCCATGTCCTTAATCAGCTGAGCATCAGCTGAGGACTATGGATCTTGACCTTTGCTTCTTAAATTTTAGCCACTTTTAGGAATACATGTTTTAGAATTCCTAGGAATTAAGCAACTCAATTCCATGAAATGAATGGGCCTTTAAGGTTCGAAATCAAGACAATGATTTTGGATTTGGTAGTACTCTTCCCAAGTTGCATCTCCTCTCATGTAAATTAGTCCACTGTACCAGCACCTTAGAGATCACTTATTTCCCTTGAGATTCAGCTGCCAACGATGGCATCAGATTTCGGTTGTATAATGCTTTTGTCTCTAATAGGAGGAAAATATGGATGCACACAGGTGTGTTATCCAATCTGATTCTTATGCAAAACCTCAGGTCATGGATCATATAATTCCTTGTGACTGATTGAATGCCTGTTATGTAGAAATTCTGACTTGGTTAAGGTTGACTGGTTGAATCTTCTCCTGTCTCAGTTGGAGGACTGCATATTCCTTGTCTTGGAGTTCTGTGCTGGGGGTAGTTTAGCCTCTTACATCCGTCAACATGGAAGAGTACGAGAACAGATTGCAAAAAAGTTCACACAGCAGCTTGGTACTTATTTCTTTACAGAATAAGATGTTGGATATTCTTTCTGGAGTATCTGTGGCGTGGTCTAAAGCCCCCATAAAATGTATTTTTATGCCGAGCACTTGATTCTGTTCATGTTTGATACAGTTTTCATTTTCAGATCATTGGCCTACGTTCAATGGGGATGCCTGAAAATATTCCAGATTTCCAGATCATAGCCCTTTGATTATTGTTGTATTCCTTCCATAACTGCCTATTTATTGTGTGTTAATGCTAAAGGAAGGGTTTGGATCTTCCAATCTGAGAGACTTTTGAAGCATTTTCCCATCCATCTTGGTGGTAATGGATAGATAGAAGAATTTTGGGCCCTTGTATGGAATTGGCATATCAACAAATTGCACTTTTGCGCTATAAATGTTGTTTCTATGTAAAATTCAAGATCCAATTCTGTCTTCATCTATATGGGTAAAAATGAATTTTATAAAGGCACTATTTGCTTGCAAGGAGGAAATCTGAGATTTCTAATAACGCTGAAGCCATTTTTTCCAGAAAAATTGGTTCGGACAAAATGAATTCTATGATGTGATGAAATGGGGTGAGTTGGTTGCAATCCATTTCGAGAAAAAATAACTACTCTCAAAATCTTTCTTGTTATTCTGAGATTTCAGCTTCTACGTGGGAAAGAGAGGGAATCTATTGATCATCTTCTTCTTCATTGCGAGGTGGCTTCTTATCTGGTTCTACTTTATCAACTTGTGTGGGGTTCCTGGTGTATCCCTGGAACCTTGGTGAGTTTGGCGGAGGCATGGGTATGGGCCATGGGGGCCTTTTCGCGGTTGTGGTTTGTTGCTTTGGCATCTTATTCCATTTGCCATCCTTTGGGTAATGTGGAAGGAAAAGAATGAGAGGATCTTCTTTGAAGGGTTTAGTTTTGAAGGTTAGTTTTTTCAATTGCCAAGTGGGCTTTGGTCAGGAAGGATTTTAGAAATCTCAAAGTGTCAGATTTGTTTCACTATTGTCAAGCTTGCATGAGGTGAGGGCCTTGAGGATCTCCTATAGTAAAAAAAAGTCCTTTTTTTTTGGATTCCTCCTCCTAGAGTTATTTTGAAATTTAATGTCGATGGCGCGACGAGAGGCAAACCAGGGCCGACTGGTATTGGTGGGGTGCTTTGTAGTGGTAAGGGTTAGGTGTTGCTTATGTTCACTAAAAGTGTGGGGGGTTAGAGATTCCAATGAAGCATAGGTGTTGGTTATTTTGGAAGCTCTTTGGCTCTTTTGGTTTCTTTTCATGGCCTGTTGTTGGTGGAGAGTGATTCTGCAGATGCGGTGGGGTGGCTCTTGAAGCATGATTCTAGACCTTGGAAGTTCCAATTTCACTTCAATGAAGTAAAGGAGATCTCCACCTCTCTGGTCGTCTCTTTTGGTCATGTGTTGAGGCCTGCCAATAATATGGCAGACGCTTTGGCTAAACAAGGGGTGGATAGAGCTTCTCCATGGGTGGGTTTATCTATGTAATCTATTGTTGTTTGGCGTGGTTTTGTTTGGGTGTTTTCTCTTTGGTGGGTGGGATATAATGCTTTTATTTATTTATTTATTCATTTTATAACGAAGGGTGTCCCAGCCCTTTGGGCTGGACTAATCCCTACGGGCCCAGGGGGAGCCGGGTAATTCCCCGGTGGCCCTAGTGTGGTATTGCAGTTTTGAACCCTCAACCTCCGGAAGCAAACCGTGGTCCTAGGCCAACTGAGCTACCCCTCGGGGTTGATATAATGCTTTTTTAACCTTGTATTTTTGTTTTTTGCTTGTGCCTTTTGCCTTGTTCTTTCTTCTTAATAAAGGTTCTGTTACTGATAAAAGAAAAAAGATTTCAGCTGATCTTTCAGGCTACATCATAATTATCTGGAGTTTTGCTAATATTGATTACCAAAAATCGCATACCAAAGGTGGGGTTCCATTCCAAGATTTCCCTTTGCAAGCAAACAGTCCAAGAAACTAACACTATATCACATGAAAGGAATATCCAATGCACTTGTGGATCTTCCCTTTGGATGCGAACTGTCCAAGAAACAAACAGTATATGACATGAAAGGAATATCCAATGCACTTGTTACCACAAGTGCATTTTATACACTTGCTTCAGATTAACTAACATTATTGGTCTTTACATTGTAGGAGCTGGTTTAGAGGTGCTACATGCTCACCATATAGTCCACCGGGACTTGAAACCGGAGGTTGAGATATCATTAGCATCATCTTTCCTGTCTTGAAAAACTAATTTCTTAAAATGAGTTTGACATGTGCTTCTATATCGTAGCAGAATATTCTACTCTCCAATACTGATGAGGACGCTGTCTTGAAGATCATTGATTTTGGTCAGTCAAGGTATGCAATATATGTGTAAATTTAAATGTTGGATCATTGATCATACTTCTTTTGAGAGAGCATTAACTATTAAAGCATTAATTATACCATATAAGTAGACTCATTTGTAAACTTTAAGTGCATTCTGTATGCCCTCGAAGCCTCGGGTGGTTGGATATGCAAAAATCGATGGTTAACCATACATTTGGGGCAGCTGCAAACCAGAAGCCATAGTAGGATATAGATTTTCTTTCTGCCTTGAATCATTACCATGGCCAAATGCAGCTTGAGCTTCTGGTGGAAAAGTCTTAACTTTCCACATTGTGCCAACTGCCAAACACCAGTGGGCTGGAAAGCCATCTATGAGAAAATACAATCTTAGTGCAGTATGGACTCTGGAGTAGATCACAACGCATCTAAAGATTTTATTTTATCAGTGACTTGAGAACTCTGATTATTTTCAGTACCTCTCAATTGTCCCAGAGTTGTTCTTCCAGGAGACTATGCTGAGACGGTTTGTGGATCGCTCTTGTATATGGCTCCTGAAGTACTACGATTCCAAAAATACAATGAAAAGGTACAACTATATTCTTCTGAGGACCATAAGATGATCTTGTACTGCTAATTTCCAATTTACCGATGCACCCATTACATAGATGTGGGTCCATGGTTTACTCATTCATACTGATCAAAGAGGCCACGCTATAAATGGATGATGAAAATGTCTGTTAGGTGGGTTTAATTGACCATGCACAATTTGCATAGTTTTGGTTTTCCAAAACTCGGATTTGTGGCCCACTAATTTCATGTTGAATGATTGATCCACGTAATGAAATATGCCTTCAATTCAACAAAATGAAAATCAGATTTCAAATCTTTCTCTCCATTTTTTGTTCATTGCCATGGTAGAAGGAAGAATGTTCCATGCAAATTACCCTTGGCAACCAGAACACCTCTTTGGCGGGTATAGCTTCATATGTCGCTATTAGCTAGCATCAATTTTCTTCTCACCAAACAGAACTTTGCTATTGAATTAAATTGTTCAGCAGTTCTCTTTCCATTTGGATATGCCCTCTTTCCATCAACGTTCAAACTATTGCATTGTGGGAACTACAAAGTGTCGGATGCTTGAGAAAATGATACTCATCAACCATATGTATTGGTTACAGAGATAGTATCAGTTATTGGGTTAATTTTTTTTAAGGTCCAAGAAAATCTGGAAAAATGTCAAAAGTTCGTCAAGTTTGCATTCTCGGGTAGTATATGGGTATGTGTCTCACATTCACAGCCATATCTATCATGTGAAATTTATGTAAATTTGCAAATAGAAGTCAAATAAATATGTTCATTTTTTTTCTAGAGAACGATTATCTCATTTTAGTTTGGTTATCTACTTGGGTATATATCATGTGAAAATTGAAACTTGAAATAGGAGCTGCGAGACACAAAAAATTAATATGCTTCTACATGCATTTTCATTTCATTTTCCACAGGTTTCACAACATTAGTTCTTAAAGTGATAAATGGAAAAAATAAAAGATGCTGTAAAAAAGGAAAAGAAACTTAAAATGTGATTTTGAAATATTGAAATTAATGAAACTTACCCAGAAAATGAAAAATAATTATGAAAAGGAGGAAGAGGCACCAAGTAGATCGCACTTGTGAACTTTGGTATTGGCATTCAGGTGACTTGACTCACCTGACTTGGATGAGTCAATCCCATTCGAAGGACACTAAGTCGAATAGAATAACCGAGTCTACCAGAAATTTGGTTGGACATAAGTTGGTTGACTCTTCCATTCCTGTAATTGCTGTATTTTAGTTCTCTTTCAAATCATGGTTGTTTGGAACCTATCTTTGGTTTACAGGTTGATATGTGGAGTCTTGGGGCCATTCTATTTGAGCTTCTAAATGGATATCCACCATTCTGTGGTAGAAACAGTGTCCAGGTTGGTAGCTTCCTTCCATGACAGTTACCAGGGGCTGATCCAGGTGTTATACACGGGTGCGGTCCCACCCGTGAGACTCGAGAAACCCCTTATATAAGATCTTAAAAAATTAATTTTATTATTTAGCTTCTTCACATGATCATTTCCCACACCACCCAAATGAAACTTCTGGGTCCGCCATTTACCATTAATATTATCTTTCTTCTTTTGCTTCTACTGTTCTTATTACAACAATTCTTTCAGCTGCTGCGGAATATCAAGTCATCTACATGTCTGCCATTTTCTCAGCTCATCCTTCCTGGGCTACATCCAGACTGTGTTGATATGTGTACAAGATTACTGTGTAAAAATCCAGGTGAGGTGTTCATCTAACTTCATTGTCTCATCTCTGAATGACTATCATATGTTATCTTTACAAAGTAAACTTCATAGCAAATCAATCTATTGTGCGCCAAGCAGTGTGTTACGCCAGTCATCTGAGTTTCATCCATTAAATATGAACCTCTGACCATTTCCTTTTAAAGGTCCATTGATGGCCACCAGTATGATAATGTCATCCATACAACATGATATCCGGACTGTATCCTTACCCACGTGTATGGTGGATGAGTTGGCCTGTAATTTTGCTCTATGGAAATCTAAACTACTACTGATGAATCTTTTGTTTTTTCTTCCTCATTTACAGTTAATCGCCTGTCCTTTGATGAGTTCTTCGCCACAAATTCTTGAGAAGAAATCAGGCAATAAAAGCAGTATTCCATGATTCAATCCAGCTCACCAGGGGAGAGACATTAGAATTTTCAATTGTAAAAATGTGTGATTATTATAAACAAACTTTTAACTGAGCTGCAAAGCAGACAGCCCTAGGATCCTACAAAATTTAGCTGATAGGAGATCTGGAAACATCTGCTACCAACTCTCAAAACACCCTATTCAACTAAATTAAACTGCACCCAGGTGTAATATCAGCTTTGTCATCCATGACATTCCACATTTCTTGCTGTCGTGTAAGCATTTGAAACCGTCGCATATTTTCTGGAATGATCCAGTCATCATCAAGTAAATGCAAGCAGGGGCATGGTTGAGCCTCCGACTGTAACAGGATATGTGCCTAGCAAGCTCAATAAATTCATTAACTTGGCCTAAAAAATATTGGGAGCTAGTTTTTTGGCTGGTCATTGAATTCCTCTTAATTCTGAGCAATTTCTTCCTATCGAAGGGACTAAAATTGGAGTGGGTAAAAACATTTCTTTATTAGGAAATGTTACTCAGCGATTGCACTCATAATCAAATGCTAAAGAAGCAGAGGTTCAATATGCAAAGCTATTTTCGAAACTTCACTTTTACAAGTTATTTTTCTGAAAAACAGAAACTGATCTGGGGTCTTTCAGGCTTTTATTTTTCTCGCAACAGTACATTAGATTACTATGAGAAAGAAATACAATCAAGAATCAGTGTGCCAGCGGTATACCCTTGCCATGGGACACAAGGCTATCAGCATTGGCTTGTGTGGCGAAATTAAACATCCAGAGACTAGCACTAGTATATAACTAAACTAGCAAAGGTGTTGGCAAAAGATCAATGCCTTTACTATGTGTGGCAAGCAATGGGCAACATCTTGCATTGCAGACAGCCGGCAATATTTACAGCATAAAATTTGCAGTATGTATAATGGCTGAGCCTCTCCTCAGCTCACTCGGAGGGGGCCCCACTGTTGGCACATCCGAGGGGTCCAACTAAAATGAACCACCCTATAGGCACCGGATCCCGGGGTTTGGCACCCATCTGAATGAACTAAACATTACACATTACATTGGCTGTGCAACTCATTTTGGACGGTAAGAATTTATTGGCCATTGATCAAGAGGTTAGGATGATCATTCGAGCCTTTGTCAATGTACACAGATAGGTCTCCAACAGGCTCATTCCTAGGTGGGGTTTTAGGTGGGCCCCACATGCATAAGCGGACAAAAAGTCAATTCGGCTCACATGCAGGAGAGGAGGCCTCATATTATTCTTGAAAATCAGGATTAAACAGGTGGCCTTCATAGTTCTATTGTTAGTGATCGTAGGGCTTGTTTCTTTACAAGAATTCATAGAGTTTTTGTGTGGAGACTTTCAAATTCTTCAAAATTCGCACCTTATGGTGGAATTCCAAAATCCTTTTCTTGGGTTGAGCATTTGAAATCCCAGCAAAATGCAAAGGAATTGGAATTTTAAGAGTTCCAAAAGGTTATGTGAGTGGTTTTAATTGGTTAAAATTTGAAATTATGGTAAAAGAAACATGACACTTTAAATGCCACAGACAAGCCATCACACCATGTCCGAAAACCAAAATACACAAAATTCTTGTTAGAAATATTGGTAAAGAAATAGGCCCATAGCGTGATTGTGGAAATATTTCAATTATTTAATTAAAAACACATTAATACAATCCATTAAAATACTCAAAAAAACTCCAATCACATTTAAAATAAAAAATTTATAGGATAATAATTAGACTACTATAATCTATGGAATAGAATATTGGCCAAACAAGAAGCAATATATTAAAAAAATAAGTGTGGTAGAGATGAAAATATTAAGATGGATGTTTGATCAAGCTTAAAAAAAAAAGGATAGAATAAAAAAGCAAGAGATTTTAGGAGCATTTACGGATAAAATTAATAGGTGATAAATTAAGGGGCACTTATTTAAGATTAGGTTGAACATGTCTAACTAATCCATACCTTTTAACACTGCCTGCATTTGTGAAAAAAGTTTTTACCAACAAAAGAGATAGAGATAGGCAAATGAGAACATGTATGAAACATCAGGAATTGTTCTGAAAAATTGACATAATAACTGCGGTGGGAAGAGAATTTTTCGTGGTGCCAATAGAACTCCTCTACCAACATAGTTATGAGTTTTGACAAAACCTCTTTCATGGTTTTCATTTCGTGGCACCATTATCTATTCTTAACATCGACTCAAACTTAAAATGTGTGGAATGTAAAAGTATGCGTGCGAGTCGTTTTCTCCTTTCCCGAGTTCTTCCCAGAGTCACCAAGACCCCATCGCAGCAGCAGCTACAAATGTCTCCACCACCAAATCCAAATCAAAGGACTAACAACAACAACAACAACAACCCAAATCAAAATCAAAGGACCAACAACAACAACAACAACAAAGGAGGAAAATCTGGAAAGGGCAAGAGTGATGATAAAAAATCATCATCATCTTCTACTTCAAACGATACCACCAACAGCATCCCTGCTTGCCTTCGTCTCATTTCTCCATCCACCGTCTCCATAACCGTGCACGCCAAGCCCGGCTCCAAACTCGCCACCATCACAGGTCTTCTTCTTCAAACTTTCCCATGCATTTCTCATCATCGTTTCTTTTATCTTTGAATCTGATCGAGTGAGAACATACTTTTCAATCAGATATTGGCGAAGAGGCGTTGGGTGTTCAGATCGATGCCCCTGCAAGGGACGGAGAAGCCAATGCAGCCCTCATCGATTACATGAGCTCGGTAAGAGGCACTGTTTTTTTCATGTTTTACTCCTGTTCAATTCTTAGGGCCTAGTTGTTTCGTGTAATTGAATTCCTAGGAATTCAAGTTAAAATGGGTTTCAGCAGAGGTACTGGTGATTCATTTTCTGTTTACCCTTAATTTATTTTCCATTAAAAGGGGGAGATTTTTTTATGGCCGTTTATGGGTCTTCTTCACCTTTGTTTCTTCTATTGTAACCACTTTTAGAACTCCTAGAATTCCTATGAATTTAATACCTGTAAACAAAGGGTCACTTAGTATATCCTCGTAAATCCGATAGATAGGGATTTGGGGTAAGTAATCTGTGGGGGTGTTGGGGGATCTTTTTTAGGAACTGGACATGGGATGAATCTGAGACTGGGCTGCAGTGGGTCTTGGGGCTACCATTTGGGACTATTTTGGCTAGGGTTTGGAGCTGTTTGCAGAGGACTTGTAGCAAGTTTACTAGGCCTGGGTGTGCATGGTGTGGATGTCATGTGGATTGGAGTGACTATCATAGGATCTGTAAATTAAAGAGAGAGACTTTGGAATGCAATTGTGTTTCCTTTATTGAATAGGACTTCCTTCCTCTATATTATACGATAAAATGAGTAATTACAACCCTCAATTTTGGGGATTTTAATAAAAACTACAAGCACAATGTAATTCTTAAGGTCTCCAGATTTATAGGGAACCTCCTATCCATATGTTACCATAATCCCTATTGGATTAAGATTGCAATCTTTGTGGACAAGTTAAAAAACCCCAACTTTACTCCAATGGACAATTGCCTTTTGATCCCTTAAAGCTGGTGTGGTGCCTTCAGCATCACCCAATGACCCAAACTTTCCTCCCTTTTGACAAACCAATTTGCTTCCTCATTTTAAGATTTTGACACCTTTGCTATGGACCCCTGCATAATTCACCGGTAAGAATTTGCTATAGTCTAGTTTTTATTTCTTTTTTTTCCCCAAGAACTTATTTGTTCCTTACCTGCTGGATACTTCCTGTGTATGATTTTTCCATTCAATGGTGTTTCTCGAGAGCTTCATAGTCATGACTCATGAATTTAACCATAATTTCATCCCATTCTTTCTAGTTGAAAACTTTTTTAACCTTGCTCAACCAAATTTAAAGTTCATTTGGATCTGGCAACAAGAGAAATTGAAAAAGATCCACATTAAATTCAGACTTGAGTCTCTGTAGCTGATGATCTGATCGTTCATATCATTAAATGAGGCTTTCTGATTTTGGATAGACCAACGTGCAGATGCTCCCCCATGACCAATGTCTCCTTGATATTCGACTTTGGCCTCTGAATTTCTTCTATGCTTCGAGTCATCCTCCTTTCACTTGAGTCATCCATTCATACCATTGCTGAAGACCCACATATCAAAACCCAAGAACCTGTTTAATGAGGTTTATATAGTAAGAAGGGTTTATGCAGTTGGATGAATCAACCTGTCCCTGACCCATTTAACCAAGGGTTGGGATTCTTGATCTGCAACCAACCCAATGGTGGTACTCGCCAGCTAGGCAGGGTTAGGCACCATGTGGTTAGCTGGTTGGGTCAAGTTTTGCCACCCATACCTAGGAGGAGATTCTTTTCCGCTTTTGTGCAACACCCTTATTTTATTGTACATGAAAATTCCTCAAAATTTGTATATCTAAGTTAGACTTCCCGACTTTCTAAATTCTGCACTGGGTGCTTCCATATCGTAAGCACCCGGGAGATTCTTTTCAGATTTTGTGCGACACCCTTATTTTATTTTACATGAAAATTCCTCAAAATTTGTATATCTAAGTTAGAGTTCCCGACTTTCTAAATTCTGCACCAGGTGCTTCCATATCGTAAAGGACAAAATTCCCGTCATTTCTTCGGGATGATTTCAATATTGAAACTATGTCGCTTTTCAACATAAAAAAGCGGATAATTTTTTCTAGAAAACTTGTGAGTTTCCCTCCAGAATCTCATACCCAATTTCTGCTTGCCTGACCACACCTGATATGTTTAGATATATGCCTTCCAACCCAGAAAAAAGCTAATTGTGCAAGCTTGAATTTACAGCAGCGTTTTTTTGCACTCGAAGTCTTTAACCACTAACAGAAAATAGTTGTTTTAAAAAAGGCCAATCATTATTTATTTTAAAAATAATAACAGGCTAATTGAGTTGCATGGTAAGTTGGTTTACGCCAAGTGTGGATGTTCAACAGCTTGAACTTACGATTCATATCTGAATAAAGTTACCTGCACTTGG
Source organism: Litsea cubeba (assembly GCA_012931725.1). Taxonomy (NCBI): domain Eukaryota; kingdom Viridiplantae; phylum Streptophyta; class Magnoliopsida; order Laurales; family Lauraceae; genus Litsea; species Litsea cubeba. The sequence continues at coordinate 21,627,839 of CM022946.1, forward strand.
TTTACATAGCTCCAAATGTGCATGGAATGCAAGTTTACTCCCCTGAAATTAAGAGGCAAATAAATGCTACTTGTCATCATCCTATCCTATACAGCTACATATTCTTGCGGTAATATATCCTCATCATCATCAAAGTCTTGTCCCAACTATGTTTGGGTCAGTCGCATGAATTCTACTTCTCCGTTCCAGTCTATTAATGGTAAATGACAACTTAAGCTCCTCTCTGTTTCTCGACATGCCCACTCATGCTTCCCTTTCCCTGGGTAATCCCTTCAGACTTTCCCCTTCTCGACTATTGTTTAAGAAATCCACCTTACCAAATTTCTACCCATGGGCATGCAACCGGGTACATCATGCACTAGGCAGCATTGATCAATGATGCAGTATATTTTGTGCATCATCTCTTCCTGCATATCATGGATTTAGTAACAGATGACCATCCATAGGTCAGACAATCAGCTATTCATCTCAAAGTATAGCCAGAAGAGTTCTCAGCTTTTGATATCTAGACAGTTATACTGGCGGTGTTAGAAGTTTTGGACTTCAGTTTCCTTTTGGATGTGTGCCTTTTGTTTCATTTTTTTTCTAATTTGAGGTCCCTGTAGGAATTTCACTCTTTCTAGGGTTTGCTAGTTATATAATCTTTCTACCCAAAGAATAAAAAGGCCACACATTTCGTCTTTTCTTTTATCAAAGAAAACTCCTATTCCATCTTTTATCATTTCCTTCCTCTCATTTTGATCACAGATCTCTGACTATTCACACTATCTTCCTCATTTTCATCAATATTCTCCTCATCAATAACATTATTCAGCCAACCTTTCTTGAACGACTTTTCTTTTTCTCGAACTCTTCCAAGACATCATGTTTCCACCAACAATAGTGCAATATACCTTCAAGTGGATTGATGATCTGAACTATACCAAGTCCCAATTAGCATTGAGAAGGCTTGGATGGACAAATGAGCATTTGCCTTTATCCTGGTGCTACAGAAAATGGAGAATGGTCGGAGTTGCTTCCATATGTGTGAATGCTTGGAGCATGCATGAATTCATTGAATTGGCTGAGCACTCCAATGTGAAGTTTTGTCATTTCAACAGTTTGCCTGTCCAACTGTAGAGTTCGCATCATTGAAACCAATGGGTTCGACCAGATTGCCACGGGCTCCTGGTCTGGTTTGTCCAGTCCGAACTGGCTGGTCCAGGTGTTTTTAAAACTTAGATTGTGATGTATATCACTAAATTAGTGCATTTTCAGAAACAAATTTAACTCCTGCATAACATGGATTTGGTAGCAGATGACTATCCATATAAATCAAGCCCTTTTGTCAGCATGCCCAACTATGCACCTCAAAGGATCTCTGAAAGAGTTATGGGCTACAGATCAAGGGGTTAGAGGCATGGGATTAAACTCAAACTTGATAGCTAGCCCATCAAAGATGACTCTTTCCATCCCCTTAGTCCTGTGATCAGTGGGGTCCATCAGGGTTCTCTCACAAAAAGCGGTGAGAGTTAACTCTCACAAGAGTATTTCTAGATAGAGTTCATGTAATTGAATTCTTAAGAATTCTAACACTATTATTTCTAAAGGTGGTTAAAACTTAAGGAACAAAAGTGAATATTTAAAAATAACCATCAAATAGTTGTACGTATAATAAAAAATAAATTAAGAGGAGATTGATATGATATTTAGCCATCAGCCTAGTGATTCAAATCCTATGAAAGTCAAGGTCATAGAACTCATCTACATTGCCATTTTATTTCTTAATCATCGCCATTTTAATAATCCTCACTTGAGCCCATTTAACGTTGAATTTATCTACATTCAATTCCATGAAAAAAAAAAGCCCTTGTATTCTACATTCATATTTCTGATTTGGACGTTGGTACTTGTGTTTAGTGTAAATGTCTACTACCCTATGGAAAACACTAGGTGAGTCACATAGAAATATAGAATGCCTCTTCATGAAATTCATTTCACACACTAGGAAAATGCATTCCCTGTTGGTTCATGGTCCACTAATTTTTTCTAAAGGCTACAGTTTTTGCTTCTACGTGGAGGTGGAGCAACCCAACTCAGTGATCTTTAATAAACGTGACTCACGAGAGTCATCAGGACTCGTGAGCCCCACCCAACCCCTCAAACAGTAACATAAGATTCAGAAATATCTGGTGCAGTACACTCATGAGAGCCGACATAGTGGAGCCCACTTCGGCCATTTTTTTAAATAAAAATGTGAGAAACAACCGGATGTAAAGCCAGAGAATAAAGTGTACTCGTGTTCAAGCCAAAAAAGGGGAAAAAAAAAAAATTTACACATGTTCATTATTTTAATCTGACGAATGATCATGATCATTAGATATTATATAAATCAAGAAACTTGGACCCACGGTCTTCCTTACACTTCTTTCCTGTGGGTAAGTAAGTATTAAAAAAAAAAAAAAAAAAAAGCCGGGCAATCAATGAAGTTTGATAAATTCCCATAATTATATTTATGTGGTATTCTGATATTGCACATATATCATAATATAAATGCCATATTCTACATCCACAAAATCATATATTTGTATTGTACAAATAGTTTTCTAGAAAATATATAAATTTCTATCATTTTGAGGGCAAATGTGATGTCTAGGCATAGTTGTAAATTCTGTTTTGTTATGGTCGAAATTTTTTGTTTCGCTTTTCTGACCAAAACGGAATGGATAATCAAGAATTTTGATTTGAATTTCGATCATTGCGGTCCATTTCGATTGTCAATTTCGGTTCATTTCAATTCGTAGCTCAATTTTTATTAAAATTTTTTTTATTGATATTCATATGATGAAACATGTATAATTTACTAGAAATTTTCTGTGCCTAAAGGCACGACGCACCACCAGACCTGTATATCCACCAGACCTGTATATGCTTCAAACCGACCGAACTTAGGTTCTATGTGTCTCGAAAGCAAGTCCAACCATAAAACGGATTCCACAAAAAAAAAAAAAAAATCCAATTGATTGCCAAATGATATAATTCCATTCATTCATTTATTCTTAATAAAACTGAATATGAAATCTTTCACCCAATTTGCTCATCTCATCTTCTTATCTTGGTCCCATCTCATCATCATTGAAGTAATTATTTTTTTTTTTAAATAAAGAAGGGATGACAATACCTGTAAATAACTCAAACTTGCTGACCCTTTTTGTTTTGATGGAGATGGCAAAAACTTGTAAATTTCTTCAACTTTTAGCCCATTTTCTTTTAAATAAAAAATGGATGATAATACCTGTAAATAATTTTAACTTGCTGCCGCCTTTTGCACTCCTCTTTTAAATTCAAGGGTCCAAAATATCCCTTGGATTTATGTAAATCCAAGGGCTCAAAATGTCCCCGGATTCAAAGTATGCTCTCCCATATTATATAGATATTCTATTTTTATATACCTATAATTTTATTTAATTTTTATTAAAAAAAGTTACTATAAATGGTTTTATCGAATCTCTAAAATATCAAAATATTTCATCTTAGACCGAAACTAAGAAGGCCCATGAGCAGCTAAAGTAGTCCCTGAGAAAATCTTTAATCCAGAGTTAGCTGACAAAGTGACGTGAGCATTTGTCCTTTAAAGGCTAATTAGAACATAATAAACATATTAGTAATATAAAAAGAAGACACGACACGTCTTCCCATGTTGAAAGTAGACCGCTGGCCTTGCATACACAAAAGGTCAAAAAGTATACCAGCCGCCTTCATCTTCTTCCTGCCTCGTTGATTACAAACAAGATGATCAGACTTCGCCCCTTCTAGACTTCTACAGTTCCACCCCTTTCTTCTTGTTCGGCAAAAGAGAGAACGAGAAAGAGTAAGAGATGGAGACGTTGGAGGAAGAAGAGGTGTACGAGTGGAGAGAGGTGAAGCTTGCATCTCTGATACCAATTGTTTCAGAGCCAGAGCTGGAGAGGGAGACTGGTGAGAGGAGGAGAGGCCGAGACATTCTTATAGCCATCGATCATGGCCCCAACAGCAAGCACGCCTTCGACTGGGCCATCCTTCACTTCTGCAGGCTCGCCGATACCATCCACCTCGTCCATGCCGTCTCCAGTAAGCATTTCCATCACCTTTTTTTTTTTTTTTTCTTTTTCTTTCCAAGAACAAGGCCGGTACGTATCGGTTTCGTCATGGAGAGGGAGAGGGAGAAAAGGGGTCCTTTGGAAATGGTGATTTTCTAGACTTTTCTCTCCCATGGAAAAAAGGGGTTCTTTTTGTTAACGGAGTTAGCCATGGGTTGGAACAACGGTAAATAAGCCGTTACGTAACGGTTTCGGTATTGCCTGTATCTTTCCGGAACCGGTTGATTTGTTGAGATCTAGTGGTGAATTGAATTGGGTCTTTTGTTCTAGTTCGTTTTCTATTCACATGAGACACAAAATAGCTTACAAAATCCAAACTACATAGCATATACCCCAAATATCCTTTAGATATGGTGATTTTCAAGACTTTTTATCTCCCATTGGATGAAAGGTTCCCTTTTGTTTTTACATCGGTGTAACAGACTAAAATGGAGAGATACATGGTCTGGAACGTTAAATCAGTGGTTACGTAACGGTTTCAGTTTTGTTTGTAACTTTCCAGAACCGGTTAATTGTTGAAACCCAGTGGTGAATTGAATTGGGTCTCCTGTTCTTGTTCGATGTCCATTCCCATGAGATACAAAATAGATATTATTACCCACAAAAAGCTTATTTATTTTACTTGATTCTCTCCTCTTAAAGGTGTTCAAAATCAGATTGTTTATGACACGAGCCGGGTCTTGATGGAGAAGCTCGCCGTGGAGGCTTTCCAGGTTGCCATGGTCTGTAATGGAAACCATTGTCAAAGCTATTCCTATCTTGCTCTGTTTTGTTTTTGATGGGTTCTTTTATTAAGGGTTGGTAATGGTGGGGATGCAGGTGAAGACGGTTGCTCGTATTGTGGAAGGGGATCCAGGCAAGGCAATATGCAAGGAAGCTGAAAGGTTGAAGCCTGTCGCTGTGATCATGGGAACCAGAGGAAGAAGCTTAATCAAGAGGTACATCTGCCTTTCCTTGTTTGGCTTTTTCAGAACCTTCAGGTTAAAATTTATACAATTTTGTGACCCTTGGACCAATGGTTAGAATGATCATATCAACATCATCATCATAGCCTTATCGTATGGCTCATATGGTCCCCATTTTTAGTACATACCTGGGACATGCTTATGCTTGTCTAACCCCCACCCCCACCCCACATAACTAGCATAACTGCCAGGCTTGTGAGAACTTCCTAGGCCCCCTAGATCAATCTGAGTCCTTTACTCCAAATGAATTACCATTCACCAATTTGACTGTCATCCAAACTGTACTGGCCATTGGATCGATCATGCAAATTCCACGTAACTAGCATAAAAGTCAGTCTTTTGGGAACTGCCTACACTCCCTTTGATCGGTCTTATCCTTTTACACTCACTTAAACTCCCTCCAAATGATTTAGCACTTGCCAATCTGACATACATCCAAACTATCGGGGCCCTTGGATTGATCATGCAAAAATGGCATAAACTGGCCTTCATCTCATGGTTAAAATCTGTACAATTTTGTGGCCCTCGAAAAACATGGAGGGAGGGGAGGGAAGGGGAGAGGGAGCGATATCAATTTGAACAGCTGGAACTCCCCCAATGAATATCATTGCGGCTGCCAATTAACTTCATCCTTTTAATCTGCATAGGAATACTAATAAATATAATTTGGAATACAGTGTCTTGCAGGGAAGTGTAAGTGAACACTGCTTTCACAATTGCAAATCTGCTCCTGTTATAATTGTCCCAGGGAAAGGTATCTCCGATCTCTTTTTGTTGAGAGATGTCAATAAATCGTTTGTTTCTCCATATCTCTTCTTAGCCTTGTAATTTTTATGTTGAAACAATTTGGTTATGCAGAAGCAGGAGAAGAATCAGTGATCTAGATCATATCTGGACTCCCTTGGTTTGGTTTGGATTGGTGTGAATGTATGATAGTAAGCACTCCATCAATTGGTTGGCTGTGGAGAATTGAGTAGATTCTTTTCATTTCAGCCCTGTATTGGGAGGTCATTATATGCAGTTCCTACTTGTTTGTACAATGTTTTATGTGTGTAATTGACATAAACTAGTGATTTATAGTTGTGATTGGAGGATTGCTGGTTGTGCTACTTGTGCATGTGGGAGGTGTTTGTTTTTTATATATTATATCTAAGATTAGCTTTCATTTGTAAATCTTCATTTTTTTTTTATGTCGCCCTTGTCCCATGTACGTCACTTTGCAAGTCTCCTTGAAATTGTTTTATTAACTTGGTTAGTCACTAGTTAGACTCTATGTTTCTGCTTGACTCGATGAAAACTTATGATTCAATGTGAAATTCTCAATATTCAAGTTGCTTGAGACTTAGTTGACTCTGTCAAGATTTGATCATAATTCTGGAAAAATAGCATTAGCTTTATCATGTGTCACATAAATAAGTAAAATGATGTTGATTTTGGGGTTTGATAAGTGCATGACTCTAAACAACAGTAAATCTATTAATCTGTCATTCCCTTTACAATTTCAAGGGAGATGGTGTGGGAGGATCTCATTTTCCTATGGGACATGTAGGAATAAGATTCAACTCTATGTGGAAAGACAGATCCACGGAGCATGAAATCATCTTGTTGTACAAACAGGTCCCAAATGTTCCAAAACTTCCACTTCCTTATTATGCAATTATGCAGCTGATATTGTTGGTTGCATAATAAGTCATATCACAAAATCTGCAGCAGTCCAAACTCCGATCCAGTAAGTGTGCTGCTTCTGGAGATCTTTCTTTATTTCCTCTGGAAATACATTTGATGGAGTTTGCTTTGACAGTTTTGCATTGATTGACTAGGAGTAGGTTCCACCTTGGTCACCATCAATTGTAGGTGATAAGGACTTCCCACTTAATGAATTCATGCTGCCGAGCACTCAGATCTCTCCAGATATCAGCAGGGGTCTAATTTTAATCGAGCTTGGATTAGTTATGACCATCTGATTGAATATCTAAATGTTATGAAGTTAAAAAGTTTTGTGCCTCTGAATCAATTAATTCGTGTAATCAAACATTTAATCAGACATCAATGATTCATTTTCAACTGGCCTAATATTGCAACTGATGATTGTTTTAAATGGGCCACACGCGAGGCCCACTTATACTATGTCCATCTTGTACAGGACAGGAATCAGTTGTACATGATTTTTGAAAACCAAAGATAGAAACTCCCTTACCAGAGGAATAACATGCCAGTAATCAACTGTAACTGTACTGTTGGTGCATCTGATAAACTTGCCTACCAACTAAGCTGTTAGTATTAATCAAAGAAATCTACCTTTTTTATAAAGTCCAAACTCGCCTTAATACGAAAAGGTTGGGGTGCATCCCTATTTAAACCCGACCCACTGCCATCCAGTGTTCTTAATATGAGTCGCAAAATCAACTGTCGGTGCCAATCCAATGTTAGCTTCATGGTGAGGCACCTCCCTATCCATGGGCAGTAGGGTTCACTTGGGAGGAAAGGGCTAGAGGGTTAAAAGGTACTGTACTTGGACAGGGGCCTGCTAAAATCTCATGTAACAAATATCTAAAGTGGTCTGCTAAATCTATAAATCTAATCATATAACAAAGATCTAAAGTGGTCTGCTAAAATCTCATATAACAAAGATCTAAAGTGGTCGAGATATGAGTACTCAAAATCAACTGCTGATGCCAATCCAGTATACACCTCCCCATCCATATGGTTTGAGACTTTCATATATCAGCATAATAGATATGTAGATCAAGTCCCTGGGCTCAACCCCAAACAAGCCCAGCTAAATTGGATTTTGATGCAAGATAGACATATCGACTCAGACTTTGGTCGGCCCAAGTTGCATTATTAGCTGGGTCCTTTACCAGCCCAATTTTACGCGGCCGGATCCCATTGTGTCTATTCCATGTCCAGCACTCCACTGTGGGGCTTGCATAATGATAACCATTCATGATGAATGTCATCTCCTCTAGTGAGATGTCTTCAAATTTCAATGCAATAGGAGTGGATCCCACCATTAGATTGAGCATATGAGTGAAATAACCTGAATTTAGCAACCACTACATGCAATCGATTGCGTAGGATGCTGGTTGTCCTTGATAGCAGAAAGGATGCCGTTGAAGAAAATGTGGATAATACTATCAAGGACGCCGTTGAAGAAAATGTGGATAATATAGAGAAATTGAAGGAGGATTTAATTTCAATGTAGGGTAATTTGGATATTTTAAAAAAATCGAGAGAAAAAATTACTGAAAATAGCTTTAAATGGATGAATGTCCTTAATTGGGAACTTTTGAGAAAACTTAGAGTCTAATTTGAAAAGTTTTGAAATTTGTGTCCTTTGTTGAAATAAGATAAAAACTTAAAGCTTTATTTGAAAATTTCCCTTTAGATTAAGGGAGTCGGTATTGCCAAAGCTCGAGTTTCCTTTCACATGTTTTTTTTTTCAAAAACTTGGCACTCCTATAGGAAATTTCCAAACTACCCCTCTCCCTCTCTGCTCACCGCCCACCTTCGCAAGCGGCCTGACCCCTCTCATTCTCCCTCTTCCTCTGTCCCTCTCCTTCTCCTTGTCGCTCTCCCTCTTCCTGCCATTGGCCACTCGGGGTCGAACAAATTAATACTGTTTGCCCCTGAGTGGCCGAATAACATGATCTTGTTCGGCCACTTAGGGCCGCATGACGGGGAGAGGGAGAGAGACAGGGTAAAGGAGAGGGGTTGGGCCACTTGCAGATGTAGGCAGAGAGCAAGGAGAGGGAGAGAGAGGAAAGAGGGAAGGAGAGGGGCAGTTTGGAAATTCCTATAGGAGTGCCAAAGTTTTGAAAATAAGGGATGTGGAAGGAGCAACTTGAGATGTGGTAGTAGCAGCTCCCTCGATTAAAAATAAAAAAAACTATATGGGTGATTGTGAACGCACCGTGGGTTTTTCTGAACACACCCAGTTTTCTAAAAAATCTCATCACCAAGATACCGATAAGTTTCGTGCATATCTCATGTGCATAGGTGTGAAACACCGTGCACCTCACCAGCGAGCGATACACGTGAAGAAAGAGGAGAATATGGTCACTGGTGATGGTGGAGCAAAGAGGGGAGCTCGCCGATGATGGGGGCCGTCGGGTTCAGTCGCAGCAAGTGGGAGGAGAAGAGAAGAGAAAAAGAAACCGCTTAGCTCACCGTAAGAAGAAGAGAGGGGAGCTCCCCAGTGATGGTGGGGCAGAGAGGAGAGCTCACCAGAGGGAGAGATGGTCACTGGTGATGGGAGGGCCGTCAGGATTTGGTCGCAGCAAGTGGGAGCAAAACAAAAGAGGCAAAAATAAAAGAGGGTGTTCTAAATATTACTGAAAAAGTAAGTGTCCAGCCAAACATGTGGGTGGAAATAGAATTCCCCAAACTCTATTTGGGTTTTGGCTGGGAGGAGCAAGGCATTTTTTCTCGATCTTTCTTGTGAGCTATGGAGGAGGATTTCTAGTTACAGTGACATAGTCACTATTAGAGAATGATGATGCAAGGCTTGGGGGAGGAAGAAATCTCAACTTCCTGTGGCAGCTTCCAAAGAGAAGTGAGAGAGTATGTGTTGAAAGAGAGAGTGGGAGGTGGAGAAGGGCAACGACTGTCTGTTGTTTGGAGGGCCGAGCATCGATCGAGCGGGCACCAGGTCGTGCTGAAACAGATCTTTCTCTCCAAACTCAACTGCAATCTCAAGAGTTGCTTGGACTGCGAGCTCAATTTCCTGGCCAGCGTCAAACACCCAAACATTATTCGCCTCCTCGATGTAATTGAGGTATCTCTTCATGTGAAGTTCAGTTCCTCTCTTTTTTTTTTTTTTTATCTTTTGTTTCCTATATGTTTAGCCCCGCCCAAAATCTCTCAAAAAACCCGAATTTTAAGCTTTTCGGAACATACCCAGTTCGTTTTTCTTGCATTGGATTGTGTTTTGGTTGCGTTTTAAGGTCTGGGTTGGAGTTGTGGATTTAGAAAATGCATGTGGAAATTCGATATCGGCTTCTTCGAGGGAAGAGGATCCACTTCCTAGTTCTTGAGAAGCAGTGTCTTTGAAATTCGTTTTAGGCAAGGTTGGTCTAAAATCCGAACTTTAAGCTTTTTCGAAGATACCCAGTTCTTGTTTCTTGCACTGGGTGGTCTGGTTTGGAATTTTGATTTCGAAATATGCATCTGGTGGATGTGGAAATTCGTTATGGTCTTCTTAGTGGGAAGAGCAACTTCGTAATGCTTGGGAAGCAGTGAATTTTTTTTTTTTTTTAAATCGATCTGCGATTTGCTCATCACTGAATAGCATATATACAGTCTTAGGATAGTGAGGAAATTGTGATAGGAATTACATAAATCAGCTAATGACAGGGGTCCCTAAGCAGCTAGGATTTGCTATTATAAATCTTGTAACCTATTAATCTAATTAGCAAGAAACTAACAGGCCAATCCTCCTTCAGAAGAAACTTGTACCTAGGCCCTTTTATTTGGGTGGAATTGAATTCCTAGGAATTCATGGTAAAATGGGTTCCAACAAAGGAATATTAAACAGGTGAGCTGTGAAGGATATAGGGTGGAGATGTAGACTGGATCCGAATTTCCCTAGGATTTGATTTACAAGGGTGATTGCTGGGTATTCAGTTCCCATCTCCCCTTGATTCATTTTCCCTAGAAGGGGAGATTACTTGGTGTCTACTTATGGATATTCGCCCTTTTTTTTTTTGCTACATGAGGAACATCACTGACACACCCATGTCCTTAATCAGCTGAGCATCAGCTGAGGACTATGGATCTTGACCTTTGCTTCTTAAATTTTAGCCACTTTTAGGAATACATGTTTTAGAATTCCTAGGAATTAAGCAACTCAATTCCATGAAATGAATGGGCCTTTAAGGTTCGAAATCAAGACAATGATTTTGGATTTGGTAGTACTCTTCCCAAGTTGCATCTCCTCTCATGTAAATTAGTCCACTGTACCAGCACCTTAGAGATCACTTTATTTCCCTTGAGATTCAGCTGCCAACGATGGCATCAGATTTCGGTTGTATAATGCTTTTGTCTCTAATAGGAGGAAAATATGGATGCACACAGGTGTGTTATCCAATCTGATTCTTATGCAAAACCTCAGGTCATGGATCATATAATTCCTTGTGACTGATTGAATGCCTGTTATGTATGAAATTCTGACTTGGTTAAGGTTGACTGGTTGAATCTTCTCCTGTCTCAGTTGGAGGACTGCATATTCCTTGTCTTGGAGTTCTGTGCTGGGGGTAGTTTAGCCTCTTACATCCGTCAACATGGAAGAGTACGAGAACAGATTGCAAAAAAGTTCACACAGCAGCTTGGTACTTATTTCTTTACAGAATAAGATGTTGGATATTCTTTCTGGAGTATCTGTGGCGTGGTCTAAAGCCCCCATAAAATGTATTTTTATGCCGAGCACTTGATTCTGTTCATGTTTGATACAGTTTTCATTTTCAGATCATTGGCCTACGTTCAATGGGGATGCCTGAAAATATTCCAGATTTCCAGATCATAGCCCTTTGATTATTGTTGTATTCCTTCCATAACTGCCTATTTATTGTGTGTTAATGCTAAAGGAAGGGTTTGGATCTTCCAATCTGAGAGACTTTTGAAGCATTTTCCCATCCATCTTGGTGGTAATGGATAGATAGAAGAATTTTGGGCCCTTGTATGGAATTGGCATATCAACAAATTGCACTTTTGCGCTATAAATGTTGTTTCTATGTAAAATTCAAGATCCAATTCTGTCTTCATCTATATGGGTAAAAAATGAATTTTATAAAGGCACTATTTGCTTGCAAGGAGGAAATCTGAGATTTCTAATAACGCTGAAGCCATTTTTTCCAGAAAAATTGGTTCGGACAAAATGAATTCTATGATGTGATGAAATGGGGTGAGTTGGTTGCAATCCATTTCGAGAAAAAATAACTACTCTCAAAATCTTTCTTGTTATTCTGAGATTTCAGCTTCTACGTGGGAAAGAGAGGGAATCTATTGATCATCTTCTTCTTCATTGCGAGGTGGCTTCTTATCTGGTTCTACTTTATCAACTTGTGTGGGGTTTCCTGGTGTATCCCTGGAACCTTGGTGAGTTTGGCGGAGGCATGGGTATGGGCCATGGGGGCCTTTTCGCGGTTGTGGTTTGTTGCTTTGGCATCTTATTCCATTTGCCATCCTTTGGGTAATGTGGAAGGAAAAGAATGAGAGGATCTTCTTTGAAGGGTTTAGTTTTGAAGGTTAGTTTTTTCAATTGCCAAGTGGGCTTTGGTCAGGAAGGATTTTAGAAATCTCAAAGTGTCAGATTTGTTTCACTATTGTCAAGCTTGCATGAGGTGAGGGCCTTGAGGATCTCCTATAGTAAAAAAAAGTCCTTTTTTTTTGGATTCCTCCTCCTAGAGTTATTTTGAAATTTAATGTCGATGGCGCGACGAGAGGCAAACCAGGGCCGACTGGTATTGGTGGGGTGCTTTGTAGTGGTAAGGGTTAGGTGTTGCTTATGTTCACTAAAAGTGTGGGGGGTTAGAGATTCCAATGAAGCATAGGTGTTGGTTATTTTGGAAGCTCTTTGGATCTTTTTGGTTTCTTTTCATGGCCTGTTGTTGGTGGAGAGTGATTCTGCAGATGCGGTGGGGTGGCTCTTGAAGCATGATTCTAGACCTTGGAAGTTCCAATTTCACTTCAATGAAGTAAAGGAGATCTCCACCTCTCTGGTCGTCTCTTTTGGTCATGTGTTGAGGCCTGCCAATAATATGGCAGACGCTTTGGCTAAACAAGGGGTGGATAGAGCTTCTCCATGGGTGGGTTTATCTATGTAATCTATTGTTGTTTGGCGTGGTTTTGTTTGGGTGTTTTCTCTTTGGTGGGTGGGATATAATGCTTTTATTTATTTATTTATTCATTTTATAACGAAGGGTGTCCCAGCCCTTTGGGCTGGACTAATCCCTACGGGCCCAGGGGGAGCCGGGTAATTCCCCGGTGGCCCTAGTGTGGTATTGCAGTTTTGAACCCTCAACCTCCGGAAGCAAACCGTGGTCCTAGGCCAACTGAGCTACCCCTCGGGGTTGATATAATGCTTTTTTAACCTTGTATTTCTGGTTTTTTGCTTGTGCCTTTTGCCTTGTTCTTTCTTCTTAATAAAGGTTCTGTTACTGATAAAAGAAAAAAGATTTCAGCTGATCTTTCAGGCTACATCATAATTATCTGGAGTTTTGCTAATATTGATTACCAAAAATCGCATACCAAAGGTGGGAGTTCCATTCCAAGATTTCCCTTTGCAAGCAAACAGTCCAAGAAACTAACACTATATCACATGAAAGGAATATCCAATGCACTTGTGGATCTTCCCTTTGGATGCGAACTGTCCAAGAAACAAACAGTATATGACATGAAAGGAATATCCAATGCACTTGTTACCACAAGTGCATTTTATACACTTGCTTCAGATTAACTAACATTATTGGTCTTTACATTGTAGGAGCTGGTTTAGAGGTGCTACATGCTCACCATATAGTCCACCGGGACTTGAAACCGGAGGTTGAGATATCATTAGCATCATCTTTCCTGTCTTGAAAAATTAATTTCTTAAAATGAGTTTGACATGTGCTTCTATATCGTAGCAGAATATTCTACTCTCCAATACTGATGAGGACGCTGTCTTGAAGATCATTGATTTTGGTCAGTCAAGGTATGCAATATATTGTGTAAATTTAAATGTTGGATCATTGATCATACTTCTTTTGAGAGAGCATTAACTATTATAGCATTAATTATACCATATAAGTAGACTCATTTGTAAACTTTAAGTGCATTCTGTATGCCCTCGAAGCCTCGGGTGGTTGGATATGCAAAAATCGATGGTTAACCATACATTTGGGGCAGCTGCAAACCAGAAGCCATAGTAGGATATAGATTTTCTTTCTGCCTTGAATCATTACCATGGCCAAATGCAGCTTGAGCTTCTGGTGGAAAAGTCTTAACTTTCCACATTGTGCCAACTGCCAAACACCAGTGGGCTGGAAAGCCATCTATGAGAAAATACAATCTTAGTGCAGTATGGACTCTGGAGTAGATCACAACGCATCTAAAGATTTTATTTTATCAGTGACTTGAGAACTCTGATTATTTTCAGTACCTCTCAATTGTCCCAGAGTTGTTTCTTCCAGGAGACTATGCTGAGACGGTTTGTGGATCGCTCTTGTATATGGCTCCTGAAGTACTACGATTCCAAAAATACAATGAAAAGGTACAACTATATTCTTCTGAGGACCATAAGATGATCTTGTACTGCTAATTTCCAATTTACCGATGCACCCATTACATAGATGTGGGTCCATGGTTTACTCATTCATACTGATCAAAGAGGCCACGCTATAAATGGATGATGAAAATGTCTGTTAGGTGGGTTTAATTGACCATGCACAATTTGCATAGTTTTGGTTTTCCAAAACTCGGATTTGTGGCCCACTAATTTCATGTTGAATGATTGATCCACGTAATGAAATATGCCTTCAATTCAACAAAATGAAAATCAGATTTCAAATCTTTCTCTCCATTTTTTGTTCATTGCCATGGTAGAAGGAAGAATGTTCCATGCAAATTACCCTTGGCAACCAGAACACCTCTTTAGCGGGTATAGCTTCATATGTCGCTATTAGCTAGCATCAATTTTCTTCTCACCAAACAGAACTTTGCTATTGAATTAAATTGTTCAGCAGTTCTCTTTCCATTTGGATATGCCCTCTTTCCATCAACGTTCAAACTATTGCATCGTGGGAACTACAAAGTGTCGGATGCTTGAGAAAATGATACTTATCAACCATATGTATTGGTTACAGAGATATGTATCAGTTATTGGGTTAATTTTTTTTAAGGTCCAAGAAAATCTGGAAAAAATGTCAAAGGTTCGTCAAGTTTGCATTCTCGGGTAGTATATGGGTATGTGTCTCACATTCACACCCATATCTATCATGTGAAATTTATGTAAATTTGCAAATAGAAGTCAAATAAATATGTTCATTTTTTTCTAGAGAACGATTATCTCATACTTTAGTTTGGTTATCTACTTGGGTATATATCATGTGAAAATTGAAACTTGAAATAGGAGCTGCGAGACACAAAAAATTAATATGCTTCTACATGCACTTTCATATTCATTTTCCAACTAGGTTTCACAACATTAGTTCTTAAAGGTGATAAATGGAAAAAATAAAAGATGCTGTAAAAAAGGAAAAGAAAACTTAAAAATGTGATTTTGAAATATTGAAATTAATGAAACTTACCCAGAAAAATGAAAAATAATTATGAAAAGGAGGAAGAGGCACCAAGTAGATCGCACTTGTGAACTTTGGTATTGGCATTCAGGTGACTTGACTCACCTGACTTGGATGAGTCAATCCCATTCGAAGGACACTAAGTCGAATAGAATAACCGAGTCTACCAGAAATTTGGTTGGACATAAGTTGGTTGACTCTTCCATTCCTGTAATTGCTGTATTTTAGTTCTCTTTCAAATCATGGTTGTTTGGAACCTATCTTTGGTTTACAGGTTGATATGTGGAGTCTTGGGGCCATTCTATTTGAGCTTCTAAATGGATATCCACCATTCTGTGGTAGAAACAGTGTCCAGGTTGGTAGCTTCCTTCCATGACAGTTACCAGGGGCTGATCCAGGTGTTATACACGGGTGCGGTCCCACCCGTGAGACTCGAGAAACCCCTTATATAAGATCTTAAAAAATTAATTTTATTATTTAGCTTCTTCACATGATCATTTCCCACACCACCCAAATGAAACTTCTGGGTCCGCCATTTACCATTAATATTATCTTTCTTCTTTTGCTTCTACTGTTCTTATTACAACAATTTCTTTCAGCTGCTGCGGAATATCAAGTCATCTACATGTCTGCCATTTTCTCAGCTCATCCTTCCTGGGCTACATCCAGACTGTGTTGATATGTGTACAAGATTACTGTGTAAAAATCCAGGTGAGGTGTATCATCTAACTTCATTGTCTCATCTCTGAATGACTATCATATGTTATCTTTTACAAAGTAAAACTTCATCGCAAATCAATCTATTGTGCGCCAAGCAGTGTGTTACGCCAGTCATCTGAGTTTCATCCATTAAATATGAACCTCTGACCATTTCCTTTTAAAGGTCCATTGATGGCCACCAGTATGATAATGTCATCCATACAACATGATATCCGGACTGTATCCTTACCCACGTGTATGGTGGATGAGTTGGCCTGTAATTTTGCTCTATGGAAATCTAAACTACTACTGATGAATCTTTTGTTTTTTCTCCCTCATTTACAGTTAATCGCCTGTCCTTTGATGAGTTCTATCGCCACAAATTCTTGAGAAGATGAATCAGGCAATAAAAGCAGTATTCCATGCTTCAATCCAGCTCACCAGGGGAAGAGAGCATTAGAATTTTCAATTGTAAAAATGTGTGATTATTATAAACAACTTTTAACTGAGCTGCAAAGCAGACAGCCCTAGGATCCTACAAAATTTAGCTGATAGGAGATCTGGAACATCTGCTACTAACTCTCAAAACACCCTATTCACCTAAATTAAACTGCACCCAGGTGTACTATCAGCTTTGTCATCCATGACATTCCACATTTCTTGCTGTCGTGTAAGCATTTGAAACCGTCGCATATTTTCTGGAATGATCCAGTTCATCATCAAGTAAATGCAAGCAGGGGCATGGTTGAGCCTCCGACTGCAACAGGATATGTGCCAAGCAAGCTCGATAAATTCATTAACTTGGCCTAAAAAATATTGGGAGCTAGTTTTTTGGCTGGTCATTGAATTCCTCTTAATTCTGAGCAATTTCTTCCTATCGAAGGGACTAAAATTGGAGTGGGTAAAACATTCCTTTATTAGGAAATGGTTACTCAGCGATCGCACTCATAATCAAATGCTAAAGAAGCAGAGGTTCAATATGCAAGAAGCTATTTTCGAAACTTCACTTTTACAAGTTATTTTTCTGAAAAACAGAAACTGATCTGGGGTCTTTCAGGCTTTTATTTTCTCGCAACAGTACATTAGATTACTATGAGAAAGAAATACAATCAAGAATCAGTGTGCCAGCGGTATACCCTTGCCATGGGACAAAGGCTATCAGCATTGGCTTGTGTGGCGAAATTAAACATCCAGAGACTAAGCACTAGTATATAACTAAACTAGCAAAGGTGTTGGCAAAAGATCAATGCCTTTACTATGTGTGGCAAGCAATGGGCAACATCTTGCATTGGCAGACAGCCGGCAATATTTACAGCATAAAATTTGCAGTATGTATAATGGCTGAGCCTCTCCTCAGCTCACTCGGAGGGGGCCCCACTGTTGGCACATCCGAGGGGTCCAACTAAAATGAACCACCCTATAGGCACCGGATCCCGGGGTTTGGCACCCATCTGAATGAACTAGACATTACACATTACATTGGCTGTGCAACTCATTTTGGACGGTAAGAATTTATTGGCCATTGATCAAGAGGTTAGGATGATCATTCGAGCCTTTGTCAATGTACACAGATAGGTCTCCAACAGGCTCATTCCTAGGTGGGGTTTTAGGTGGGCCCCACATGCATAAGCGGACAAAAAGTCAATTCGGCTCACATGCAGGAGAGGAGGCCTCATATTATTCTTGAAAATCAGGATTAAACAGGTGGCCTTCATAGTTCTATTGTTAGTGATCGTAGGGCTTGTTTCTTTACAAGAATTCATAGAGTTTTTGTGTGGAGACTTTCAAATTCTTCAAAATTCGCACCTTATGGTGGAATTCCAAAATCCTTTTCTTGGGTTGAGCATTTGAAATCCAAGCAAAATGCAAAGGAATTGGAATTTTAAGAGTTCCAAAAGGTTATGTGAGTGGTTTTAATTGGTTAAAATTTGAAATTATGGTAAAAGAAACATGACACTTTAAATGCCACAGACAAGCCATCACACCATGTCCGAAAACCAAAATACACAAAATTCTTGTTAGAAATATTGGTAAAGAAATAGGCCCATAGCGTGATTGTGGAAATATTTCAATTATTTAATTAAAAACACATTAATACAATCCATTAAAATACTCAATAAAACTCCGATCACATTTAAAATAAAAATTTTACAGGATAATAATTAGACTACTATGATCAATGGAATAGAATATTGGCCAAACAAGAAGCAATATATTAAAAAAAAATAAGTGTGATATAGATGAAAATATTAAGATGGATGTTTGATAAAGTTTAAAAAAAAAGGATAGAATAAAAAAGCAAGAGCTTTTAGGGCTTAGGAGCATTTACGGATATAATTAATAGGTGATAAATTAAGGAGCACTTATTTAAGATTAGGTTGAACATGTCTAACTAATCCATACCCTTTTAACACTGCCTGCATTTGTGAAAAACGTTTTTACCAACAAAAGAGATAGGCAAAAGAGAACATGTATGAAACATCAGGAATTGTTCTGAAAAATCACAAACTATTTGATAATTTGGCTCAGCAGACATGATTCATATAGCCGAAAAAACCTAACAACATAGTTATGAGTTGTGACAAAACCTCCTTTCATGGTTTTCATTTCATCTGCACGTGGCACCATTATGTATTCTTAACATCGACTCAAACTTAAAATGTGTGGAATGTAAAAATATGCGTGCGAGTCGTTTTCTCCTGTCCCGAGTTCTTCCCAGAGTCACCAAGACCCCATCGCAGCAGCTACAAATGTCTCCACCACCAAATCCAAATCAAAATCAAAGGACTAACAACAACAACAACAACAACAACAAAGGAGGAAAATCTGGAAAGGGCAAGAGTGATGATAAAAAATCATCATCATCTTCTACTTCAAACGATACCACCAACAGCATCCCTGCGTGCCTTCGTCTCATTTCTCCATCCACCGTCTCCATAACCGTGCACGCCAAGCCCGGCTCCAAACTCGCCACCATCACAGGTCTTCTTCTTCAAACTTTCCCATGCATTTCTCATCATCGTTTCTTTATATCTTTGAATCTGATTGAGTGAGAACATACTTTTCAATCAGATATTGGCGAAGAGGCGTTGGGTGTTCAGATCGATGCCCCTGCAAGGGACGGAGAAGCCAATGCAGCCCTCATCGATTACATGAGCTCGGTAAGAGGCACTGCTTTTTTTCATGTTTTACTCCTGTTCAATTCTTAGGGCCTAGTTGTTTCGTGTAATTGAATTCCTAGGAATTCAAGTTAAAACGGGTTTCAGCAGACGTACTGGTGATTCATTTTCTGGTTACCCTCAATTTATTTTCCATTAAAAGGGAAGGTTTTTTTTTATCGCCGTTTATGGGTCTTCTTCACTTTTGTTTCTTCTATTGTAACCACTTTTAGAACTCCTATAATTCCTATGAATTTAATACCTGTAAACAAAGGGTCACTTTGTATTTCCTTGTAAATCCGATAGATAGGGGTGTTGGGGTAAGCAATCTGTGGGGGGTGTTGGGGGATCTTTTATAGGAACTGGACATTGGATGAATCTGAGACTGGGCTGCAGTTGGTCTTGGGGCTACCATTTGGGACTATTTTGGCTAGGGTTTGGAGCTGTTTGCAGAGGACTTGTAGCAAGTTTACTAGGCCTGGGTGTGCATGGTGTGGATGTCATGTGGATTGGAGTGACTATCATAGGATCTGTAAATTAAAGAGAGAGAGACTTTGGAATGCAATTGTGTTTCCTTTATTGAATAGGGCTTCCTTCCTCTATATTATACAATAAAATGAGTAATTACAACCCCCAATTTTGGGGATTACAATCAAAACTATAAGCACAATGTAATTCGTAAGGTCTCCAGATGTATAGGGCACCTCCTATCCATATGTTACCATAATCCCTATTGGACTAAGATTGCGATCTTTGATGACAAGTTAAAAAAATCCCAACTTTACTCCAATGGACAATTATTGCCTTTTGATCCCTTAAAGCTGGTGTGGTGCCCTTCAGCATCACCCAATGACCCAAACTTTCCTCCCTTTTGACAGACCAATTTGCTTCCTCATCTTAAGATTTCGACACCTTTGCTATGGACCCCTGCATAATTCACTGGTAAGAATTTGCTATAGTCTAGTTTTTATTTCTTTTTTTTCCCCCAAGAACTTTTTTGTTCCTTACCTGCTGGATACTTCTTGTGTATGATTCTTCCATTCAATGGTGTTTCCCGAGAGCTTCATAGTCATGACTCATGAATTTAACCATAATTTCATCTCGTTCTTTCTAGTTGAAAACTTTTTTAACCTTGCTCAACCAAATTCAAAGTTCATTTGGATCTGGCAACAAGAGAAATTGAAAAAGATCCACATTAAATTCAGACTTGAGTCTCTGTAGTTGATAATCTGATTGTTCATATCATTAAATGAGGCTTTCTGATTTTGGATAGACCAACGTGCAGATGCTCCCCCATGACCAATGTCTCCTTGATATTCAACTTTGGCCTCTGAATTTCTTCTATGCTTCGAGTCATCCTCCTTTCACTTGAGTCATCCATTCATACCATTGCTGAAGACCCACATATCAAAACCCAAGAACCTGTTTAATGAGGTTTATATAGGAAGAAGGGTTTATATAGGAAGAAGGGTTTATGCAGTTGGATGAATCAACCTGTCCCTGACCCATTTAACCAAGGGTTGGGATTCTTGATCTGCAACCAACCCAATGGTGGTACTCGCCAGCTAGGGAGGGTCAGGCACCATGTGGTTAGCTGGTTGGGTCAAGTTTTGCCACCCATACCTAGGAGGAGATTCTTTTCAGATTTTGTGCAACACCCTTATTTTATTTTACATGAAAATTCCTCAAAATTTGTATATCTAAGTTAGAGTTCCTGACTTTCTAAATTCTGCACCGGGTGCTTCCATATCGTAAAGGACAAAATTCCCGTCATTTCTTCAGGATGATTTCAATATTGAAACTATGTCGCTTTTCAACATAAAAAAGCGGATAATTTTTTCTAGAAAACTTTTGAGTTTCCCTCCAGAATCTCATACCCAATTTCTGCTTGCCTGACCACACCTGATATGTTTAGATATATGCCTTCCAACCCAGAAAATAGCTAATTTGTGCAAGCTTGAATTTACGGCAGCGTTTTTTGCACTCGAAGTCTTTAACCACTAACAGAAAATAGTTGTTTTAAAAAAGGCCAATCATTATTTATTTTAAAAATAATAAGAGGCTAATTGAGTTGCATGGTAAGTTGGTTTACGCCAAGTGTGGATGTTCAACAGCTTGAACTTACGACTCATATCTGAATAAAGTTACCTGCACTTGGTTTACATAGCTCCAAATGTGCATGGAATGCAAGTTTACCCCCTGAAATTAAGAGGCAAATAAATGCTACTTGTCATCATCCTATCCTATACAGCTACATATTCTTGCGGTAATATATGCCTCATCATCATCAAAGTCTTGTCCCAACTATGTTTGGGTTAGTCGCATGAATTCTACTTCTCCGTTCCAGTCTATTAATGGGCCTAATCCATGGATAGGTTGCACAATTGGCACCTGTGCTGATATATACTTCTCATTGACACTTTTCCATGCATATTTATTTGTTAGCTTGGTTTTTGATGTAGAATTGACATTGTCTTCTGAGGTACTCCTTTCAGTAGAAGTTCAAATACACTTTTTATTGTTTATGTAGGTTTTAGGAGTGAAGCGAAGGCAAGTATCCATAGGTTCAGGTTCGAAGTCAAGGGACAAGGTCGTGCTTGTGGAAGAAGTCTCTCTACAAAATGTTTTTGATGCTTTAAACAAAGTTTGTCATTGCCATTGATGGATATAATCTATGATGCCCATATAAGCCATTGATGCTCCATGGATGTGGTTGTTGATGCAGATTTTACATGTAAAAAACTGGAAGCATCTAGGTTGTGATGAAGATACACTGCTCTTTTTTTTTTTTTTCAAACAATGTGCTGCCCCAATGGCAAGGGCGATCCTGTCTAGGGTAAAAGCATGCAATTTTACACAGGTTTTATTTGTATGCTTGCCCTCCATAATGGACTTATATCTTACCACTGTGCCAAGCATTGCAGGCGGTCTACTTGAAGTATCCAGATAGCATAAAAAGGAATGTATGCATGAATCATGAATGTAAGTCGTCGTAGTTTTTACCTTGATCTTTTGGTGCTCAACTTGTCAAACCAAGTAGTGTAGATGGCATAATGTAAATCTGAAAATACTATTAGCCAAAGCAATGGTGGAATGTAGCCAAGTTAGGACCTCATGGGCGTGTTTGTTTATATAGAATACATAGGAATTCATGGTTAAATTGGCTCAATCTTTAAGATTATTAAAGACGCGAGGGATGAAGTACATGGGGTGAGGGAAATAAGGTAGTGCAAGTATACGGGGCCTTCACTTTCCTAGTAGTTGAATTTTCCAGTATGATGCCGTGTATTCATTTCCCATCTTTCCGTGGCTTCTATTTCTATAGAAAGAAGGGATATTTAAAGCTCAAATTTAAATTGTCATCTTTTATCTTCTTTTTTAATTGCTTAAGGCGGGAATTCCTATGTATTCTCGTCTTCATTTGGGGCGTAATTTGTCCAAAATTCCTATATATTTAGATGCAAACAAATAGGCCTTAAAATATGTATTCTATGCAAGCAAACACGCCCTATGTACTCATAGGCTCTGTACTAGGGATTCAAAAAAAAAGCCATTAGATAAGCCTATCAATCTGATCTAAGATGATAATTTGAGTAAGCAGATAATTATGTTTTGGACTGCTTAAATCAGTGCATTAGATTGGACGGCTAAATATTCATTGAGGCTACATTTGCAGATTCTTTTTATCCAAGGGCCACCGTTATTTTGCAGTCATGGGACCCCACCAGCGCCATGTGCTCAACTGAAGTTCATGGTTTCCGATAATCAGCCAGTAAGACACCTAGAAATCACCTGTGACAGCTGAAATTGCCCTAGGAAGACTGCAGGGCTTGCATGTTTGAATGAAATTGATTTTCAAGGAATTCTAGAAAATGTATTTCTATCTGAGAAGCTATAAAAATTGAAGGGGAAAGAGAAAAAGAAAAGTAAAGATCCATAAATGGCGACAAAATAATCTCATTTTTGGTGGAAAAAAGAAAAAAGATTACCCACAAAGGAGTCCATAAATAAAGGTTCGCATACAAATTACAGACTCCCTTTTGGCGTTTACGGTTTACCTAGAGTCATGTCCAATTACAACAGATCCCAATTACATGGGGGTTGGGGGTTTGAAATATGTGCGCGCAAAAGTTTCAACTTTGTTAGACTATCTTAATCCTTTATCCATCAAACTCAAGTTTAATGGTACATCAATTTTTAGAAATTCGAAAAATATTTAAGTGTCAAATTTAGACTTGTGTCGACTCACATGTGTAGGGAGTGGGAGGGGGTGTTAAAAAAGTAGGTCCACATGACGTCTCCCATAATAGAGATGTTCTTAAAGTGAGCATGGCCTTATAGGCAAGGTTTTTCAGGTGCATGCTCATCGAACCTGAGTCTGTTCACCATGAGGAAAAAGTCTCAGAGGATCCTGATTCCCTCTAACTTATTTGTGAACATCCTTGTGGGTGCGGTGGACCAGTTGGGGCTATGTCAATTCCTGAGTAGGTGGGGTTGAAAGACTTGGAGATGATCCACAATTTCACATCTATCATATCACCTTTACCCCTTATATGTGGCCCTTAAATTTAAGGGCTCTAGAATGCGAAGTGTGTGGGGATATTCCTAAGAGTACCAAGATTATGTCAGTCCCGGTAAAGATGGCCGACTAATTACGCCTTAGGCTCTGCAACGTATATCTAGGCAGTGATACCGAGGTGCCAGATGTTACCAAGCCAATGCCGACCTCGCTCACGTCTGGCCTCGGCAATCCCCTCCGACCTCAGTCACGCATCTCGGCTCCATACCAGCATGCTAGCCGAGTTGGGCGCTAACCGCCAAGGCATTACCGGAGAAGGGCCGTGTCACAAGAAGCATGATGAAATATGGGCACGCGCGGATGATACGGAGGAGACATCTCAGCCGCTCAGAATCCCTGGCAGATCTGTTTCCAGCGGCCACGTCTCCATCGGGGCAAGGCTCCAGGCGACGACCAGATGGGACCTCTGCCGAAAGGCCCAGATAAGATGAGGCCCAATTGGACCCTCATTTGAACCCTCATTTAATGCATTGTGAGCCGATTGGACCGCCATTTAATGAAAGGCGGATCCAATCGGATCATCAATTAATGAATGGCGGGCGGAAGAGACTTTCATTTAAGAGAATGTGGGCTGACGTGACTCTGTCGCCCAAGTACAAGACAATCCAGTGGGCCCCGTCGTCTTCCATTATGAGGCTTCTTCTATAAACAGAGAAGCCCTCCAAAACCACAGGTATCGAACAACACTACTCTTGAGCTCTCACTCTGCCTTTCTTCTTCCTCCACCCTACTGTTGAGTCCCCTGAACCAACTTAGGCATCGGAGGGCCTTGTGCCGCCTACAGCCAGAGTCTCTGACGATCGTCTTCTGCCTTTTCTCTTCCCCTCAGGTTCCGGGCGGGCACACTAACCTCATCAGGGAGCCTCCGAGAGGCCCCAGACTTTCATTAACCAAGCCCGTGATTTTTAGGCACCCACACGAAAAGACATTTGCCTAGTAAAAAAGGATATTTAGAAAGAGAAAAAAAAAATGCCGGGATCAAGGTTTGAGCAGGGCGGCGAAAGAATCCCGAGAGGACGAGGTAGCACAATTTGCATGTGCATGATTTGGTTTCAAAGGTTGAGGGTGAGGGTTAGAAATGCGTTATCACACTGGGGCTATAGGAGATTTATTTTTTCTCGACCTAAGGACTCTTGTTTAAAGGACTTGGACACCCTCCGTATAAAATAGGAGAAAAAAGGATGTATTATTTGAAAGAAATAAAAAAACTCATGAACTATGAACAGGAGCCGGCTCCCCGGTTAGGGAGTCCAACCTAAAAGGACTGGAACACCTTCGTTAAAAAATTTATTTTGTTTTTATAGAAAAATTACACTTTACCACCCTCAACTATCACCCTTTTTCACTTTACCCCCTAAACTTTAAAAAGTATCAATTGACCCCCTAAACTAATCCAATTGCACGGCCGTTATCCCTGAGGCCAAAATCGAGTTAAAATAGACGTAATAGAGCAACACGTGACACACATTTTACCCCTAAACTTTAAAAAGTATAAATTGACCACCTAAACTAATCCAACTGCGTGTCACGTGTTGTTCTATTCCGTCAATTTTAACTTAATTTTGGCCTCAGGGGGTAATGATCGTGTAATTGAATTAGTTTAGGGGGTCAATTGATACTTTTTAAAATTTATGGGGTAAAATGAAAAAGGGGTGATAGTTTAGGGCGGTAAAGATTAACTTTCCCAAATATTATTTGAAAGAAGATTGAAAAACTGAGATGAACTAAACCGCTGAACATTTCATTCCATTTCATGCCATGCTTTCCTTCTCTCCTCTCCTCTCCTCTCCTCTCTCGGCAATCCCAAAATCCAATGGGAGCCCTCCATAATTTCTATCGAAGCTTCCGATCAAAGGCAGCCTTGGATTCCTTAATCAATGCTTCGGAAAGCAAAATCCCAAATCTCATCCTCTACCACTACCCTTCCTTTTCTGGGGCTTTCTCAGCTCTTTTCGCTCATCTCTACTACTCTCGCCTCAACATCCCCTTTCTTATCTTACCCTTCTCCTCCGTCGAACCCCTCAGGTAGCTATAGATTAAAATCAAATCAAATCAAATCCGTCCCCAATCCTCATTTCTTTCTCCCCCTCTTCAGTCTGGAGTCAGTCAGTCTGATTTCTCATTTTCTCTATCTTTCTTTCTTTCTTTTTCTTCTTAGGGTTGAAGATTTGATTTTGGAGGGTCTTGAAACTTGCTATCTTCTCGACTTCATCGGACCATCAGGATTTGCAGTCCAGCTCTCGCGGCTAATCCCACGGTATACATCTTTTCTTTTCTTCTCCTTTCTCTCTACTTCATTCATCATACTATGAATCCTCCCTCATCTCAAGAGCCCATTATTCGTGTGGGACAAATGGATCGATCAAAAATGGAACCCCCATTTTTACAGTGAATGGTTGGACAAAGATTTAATGAGGAAATGTGGATAATGGCTGGCATTTGTTAAATCATCATCAATGTAGTAGGAGGTTTTTTTGTTCCATCATCAATCGAATGATGGGTTTAGCTTGATGAACGGTCTAGATTTGCAAAAGACAAGCCTTTTCTGGATGGACATGTTAGTAACTATTATGGATTGAATGTTTACTTACAGAAGAAATTAAGGTGACCCAGATTGATGGGCTAAAATGATTGATGGTAGTGGTGATTGATTGATTGATTGTTTTTATTTTTATTCTTATTATCCTTTCTTACATTTGATTTTGACTTAAAATATGGCTTAGACAGTCTCGATTGATTTTTTTTTTTTAAGGGTTGAAGTCTTTGATCATCGAAAATCTACTCTTGCAAAAGTTCCAAAAACAGAGGATTGTCCGGATAATCTAATTCTACATATTGATACTGAGAGAAGCAGTGCAACTGCTGTATATGATTACTTCTCGAAGAAAGTTGCAGATGCAAAACCATCTGAGGTATGCAGAAACAGGTGTGGGGGTTAGAAGTTAGATCACTTGTTTGCTTAGATCTCATGTGCTATATGGTGTTGAATATGAATGATAGCAACTGCTCATCTGGCAGGCCCTATTTTTGATAGGCTGCACTCCAGGGTCAAAGTGCTCATCAGACAGATTTAATTTCTTGTTTGGAAGGCCTTTTCTGTTAATGCAGACCATGAGTAGAGTTTCTTTCATAATCAGATAGGACGGTCCATATCTTCCAATTAGTACTTTCCTGTTTTTTTTTTTTTTTGACTAATTTATTAAGATGTCAATATACTTAAAGATGAGTTACATCTTTGTTATCTTGACCTATTCAAACTGTGAGAACTAAAATGATGCTCAAGTTGTATCCATTTGGTCTATCTGGTTACCATAGGCTGAATTGACAGACTGAAGTTGTGTGAGCACAGCAATCCCCGAGCATTTCTGGATTTGGCACAATATTGAAACAAAATCCAAACAAATACTTATTCTAAATAAAAATGGTTGAAGAAATGGGAACCAATAAAAGAAATTATGAACAGATCTTCATCTTACTCTAAATAATCTAGCCATAAATGTCTCAATGCTTTAGTTAGATTTCAAAAGAAGAGAGCATGTCACAATATTTTGTCGACTACGTCTACAAGACGTTGTTTACATTGGTAATTGAGTATTCCATGAAGAATCTCATACATTTTTGTGTCCAGATCATATCCTACATATGTTGCTTGAAACAAAGAACCCATGTAACACAACTGACTGATGAATAGTCCAAATCTTTTTTCTTTTTTTTTTTAATGGTAAATTTCATTAAGAAAAAGCAGACATGAATAGTCCAAATCTTGTACTTATGTTCATGTTTATGAGTGTATGGGTTAGATTCATGGGTCCTTTCTGTGATTGTTAATGTTGCCCAGCTTTTCTTTTCATGATTGATTCATATTGTAGTATGCATTAAGAAAATGATTTCTTGTTCTATGAAAAATAGGGGGAGGTAGTGCGGCTGTTGAATCAGGAAGATGGAGATCGTGTGTCAATGGTCATCAAGTATATTGAAGATCATGACCTTCGCCGATGGGCCCTACCTGACACTAAAGCATTCGATATTGGACTCAGAGAAGAGCGTTCAAAGTTGAATTGTGTGACTAACCCATATGTCTTTGATCAGGTGTGTTTGATCTGAATGGAATACTCAAAGTCTTGGTCATTTGAATATAATTAAATAACTTAATTCTCTGTTCTTCTGTCAAGCAGCAGAAATATCATCCTTCATTTTGATTTTGGTTGACCCAAATACACCGTTTGGATGCCCCTATGTATAATGCATAAATTACACAAACAATTGGAATAAGAGCAGGAACTCGCACTCTCTCTAAGTAAATGAAAACCCAGCTTATCAAAACTAGTTGTCCATGGATTCTAAAATACAAATATTCATGCACACATATATATTACAATGGAAGTTATATTCCATATGTTTTTGTTTATTCATCCACAATAAACTTATTGTCCTCCAGTTTCTGATAAATTGTTACTCACTGGCTTTGGGTATTCCTATCCTGCATAGTTGCTGGAAGTCAGTGCCAATGACATGAATATAAATATTATAGACATATACTATAATTGTTTTTATTATTATTTTTATTCATCAGCATGTATCTTATTATCCTATCGTTTCTGATAAATTACTTATTGACCTTGGGTATTACTGTCCTGTTTGTAGCTGCTGGAAATCAGTGCCAACAATATGATTGACAGGGGAAGTTTGTATATTTCCTCCCGTAAGGATGCTGCAAAGAAATTGTTGGGAAAAGCATTAAAAGTTCGGTTAGGCAGAGGATTCTATGGGGAGTGTCTGGTAAGGCTCAGTTTATCCGGATGAAAATGTAACCTACTTTGTTTGAATTTTGAATGACTATGCATCTCTATTTGCTATTGAGCTTTTTTTAGTTGAAGGACTTTAGTCAATTAATCTTTGAATTCCATTGCTGTACTATTGTTTTTCCCTTCTTAATTGCTGTCTCAGTAGAGGTGATTGTGTTTCATCTTATATATATATATATATATTTAAACTGGATGCTTATACTTTAAGATTGATCTAGAAAATGACAGTTCTTAGAGTATGGAAGTGCAATACAATTTTTTTTTGTCGGTAGAGGTGATTGTGTTTCATCTTATGTATATTTAAATTGGATGCTTATACTTTAAGATTGACCTAGAAAATGACATTCTTATGGTACGGAAGTGCAATACAAATTTTTTTTGTCGGTAACAGGAAAATTTATAAACAGAAGGAAAATACAAGCCACAACACAAGAAAAGGACCTAAGGGGCGATTTGATTCCACTCATTTACATATGTAAATGATTCATCATTTTTGTTTGTGCTTATTTACGCATGTGATGGTTCATTTGCGCATGTTATATGTAAATGAGGTGTGAAAATGGTGTGTAAATAATGCCATAGATAGCATATTAGATGACATTTGATCTATATTTATATGGTAGAACCCTTCAAACCCACTTGATCTCACCTTAGTAGCATATTTGATGACATAGTTTGTCTGTAATCTGTATTTATATCGTAGAACCATTCAAACCAACCCCGGATTGATATCACATGGCTAAGATGATGATGTCAATGACATGATTCTCTGTCTGATGAATTCACTTCATATCATTATATTTTGAATTACAATAATTTATATTTTTATAATGTGGGAATGTTTTTAATTAATCGTCTTGGGGACATTTTGGGAATCGTAGTTTTTGTTCCAGTTTGTTTCTTGAATTGACAAATCAGCTTGTGTTTCCTTGGCATAAGGGTAATGGTTCGTTATTTATCTGTGTTAATTCATCTGCTCACCGAACATGTACTCTATATCCTGCTGTATAGTAGAATCTTGATCTTGACACGTCAGTAAATGGGAACACTGAACTTTTATTTCCTTTTGGTTCGTTCCTTCCTGCCCTCACTCAAAATTTCCATTGAAGACTTGATCCCTTTTTTTATCCAGCAATTAAACCTAGTGTTGTTCTATTTTCTATTGGCTTCAGGGAATTAGGGCTGATGGAAATTCTGATTTAAGCAATGAAATTGGTGAGGAGCTAAGTGTGAAGAGTGCTGCAGCTGGTTTGAGGTATGCTTATCTTATGGCTCTCAAAGTACTTTATGGGTTTTGTTACACTTCAATCTGATTTGTAATTTGATACTCTTAGTTGAAAAATGATCAAATGTACCAAACTTCACGCCATTAAGTACTTAATATTCCTGAGAAATCTCTGCTGTGGGTTCCACATGTTGAAGGCAAACCATTTATTCAAATTCTTACCTCATGTCTACGGGTTTTCTTGATACCACTCTTATCAGAGATATTCATTGTTGAAGTTGGAAAGTGGAGATCAAGCGAGTAATCTGTCAATCTAGACTGTTTCCATATTTCAAACGATCGGTGAACATCAGTCTGATCAAAGTAATATTAGACCCGGGACCAATCACAGGGTGAGGCATCTTTCCAATGATAGAATTTGAGGAAAAGTGGGTCCCAAGTTGGAGATTTATTATGGCTGCACTGCACTTTATGGTGTAGTTGTATACACTTGCCCATTCCTCTTTTTTTGTTTAATAATATGAAT
The DNA here is from genome assembly GCA_012931725.1 of Litsea cubeba. NCBI lineage: Eukaryota > Viridiplantae > Streptophyta > Magnoliopsida > Laurales > Lauraceae > Litsea > Litsea cubeba. The sequence goes on from CM022946.1 coordinate 21,658,191, forward strand.
GCTGAGTCTTCAAGTCAACCCTGACCCATTTTGAGTCGTGCTATGTTAAGCTTTCAGTTTTTCTCTGAGGAACTATGTTGCTTAATTGTTGGATATAAGCTTTTAGCAAATTATTTTGTTTGTGAATACAGGCCCATCGGCGCAGTTGTGTATATGCAACGTGGTAACCTGAAAATGTGTTTAAGGAGTGTGGATAGTGCTACTGACACCTCTGAGATTGCTAAGGTACTTTAAATCACGCATATCCAATTTTTTTCTGCTAAGAAATGATCTAGTTTGAAATCTTCAAATGTCATTTTAGTGTGGTGGCCCTTACAATGGATAGTGAGACCCTCCTTTGTTAGTAGACTGCTGGATAAGTGAAGCCTGCATTATATCGGTAGGCCTTCTTTTATCACCTTGATTTGACCATCCTAGTTGTCCATTATGAATATGCACAGTAAGTGGCTCTTCTAGATTTGGTCTGAGCAGCCGTTTTTATATGCTCTTAGTAAATAGACAGGAACAATGTGATGGAGGGAAGCACGGGGCATCAATGGTAGGTGTCACAGTTCAATAAAAGCAACTTAACATGGTGCAAAGGTCAGTTTCAAACTAGAGTATTCCTCTTGTTTTAGATAATCCTAGATCCGTCAATGGGCCAGGGAGGTTTTGTCAGCTTAAGATCAAGCTCGTCATTGTGTGGATCTGGTCTTGTTGTTTGGACTTGACCCAGTTCTGGTCCTACCAAACTTTTTGTCACAAGTCAATGTTGTCATAGTTATGGCTGCCCAAGGACCTAAGTGGATGTTTGGTGGAGAAATAGACTAGGATACGGTGACCTCGCCTGTACGCATACCATCCAACCTTGAGGCATATTTGCCTCAGTCTTAATTCTTGACAGGGCAGGACAGTTTTGGTTTGTTTCACTTGACAAAATTCGACCGAAATTTCTGATTTGGATGAAATGCGTATTTTGTTTTCTGATCTTTCGGAGATAAAAGCAGGGTCTAGGCCATCTTGTTAGGCCCTTTTTTTTGGAATGGTTTGTTAGGCCTGTCTACATCAGGTTAAATTCTGAATGGGGATAAGATCTGATATTCTGATGCCTTAATAAAAATTAGCAAAAAGGGTTGGATGCAACCTGACAATTCTGTATTCTGAAGGCAAATTGGCTGGAACCTTGGTTGTGAGTACCGGAATTAGCTATTCCTCCGGAAGAGAAGGATCGACCACAACCGCCTCATTATACATAGTAGCCAGAAGGTTTCTGCTGATTTTTTCAGTAGCAGTCAGCCAAAAATACCACCCATCCAAAGTAAACCTTGGGCACGTGGGCCCTAGGCGTACCTTCCAATTCTTCAGGCTTGCATCCATTGATTTGGCTAATTCTTCTGGATGCCAAAGGCCTTATTGCCATTCAGAGGTAACCTTGCATAAAAAACACCCTATTTTCCCACTATGCTTGATCGGCTTAGTGGCATTAGGGGCCAGAAGTCGGTTTTCTGAGAACCTAAACACGGTTTTCAATCCTGTTTCATTAGAGCCTGGCGGTAGTGGCATATTAGTAGAATCTGCTATTTAGTCAGTTCCACACTTACACTAAAATCTGAATTCCACATGTTCTATCAAAACGCAATCCTCAAGTTTTGATGGGGGCAATGTGGATATCACAGAATCATGGTTTCTTGGAAGTTGAACCCCACTTCAAAATACATTCCCTGTCTAGAAATTCTGAATCATGGTTTGCTTTACATCTGTAAATGTGAAGGCATATGGTGGGGGAGGTTCTCGTGGTTCGAGCTCTTTTATCATAAGGATGGACGAGTATAATGAGTGGATTTCAGTAAACTCACCAGCAAAGCTGTAGAGGAAAAAAGGGTGAGGAGGAGAATGGTATGTCAAAAAAGTTACTGGACCTGGTGTTCACCTACAGGCTATCATACAGTGAAGTACACTTCCACCTCTGCAGAATATGTAGCTCTTTTACAATCTTGTACATATCAATTTTTGTATCTTGGGGCTTTTTATATGGAAATGCTCGCCTTTTACTGCAAGGGCAGTTAAATACAGGAAATGTAACATGTAGGTGGTGTTTGGTTGAATAACCATATGTACAAAAATCAACTTCATTGAATGTTGGCTTTTAGATCAATGACAACGATTTCAAACCGTTCACAGCTTCCATATTTATTGTTCACTTACATTTCCTTTGACTTGGCTACTAAACTGTGATGAGACTTAATCTAACAAGCCCTTTTTTAATGGTAGGGATGCTAGTCCACATGTCCACACCAAATTCAGGCTGCATTTAGATATTTGGATTTGGATTAAATGTACTTTATTTTCATGAAAATGTTAAAAGTAATGTCGTTTGGATGTCGTCTTCTTCTTCTTTGTTTTTTTAACAGTGTGTTTCCTATCTGCCCTTATCCCTTCGTCTCATAATTATTGGCTTCTACTTTGTAGAAAGAATAAGAAAAAAAGGAAACAAAAAGAAGGAAATGTATTTTCATTTCACCCATGTACATTTTCATGTAATGTTAGCGGTTGGATTTCAATGGTTGTTAATACATTATCACTCCATCAAAATATGTTTTAGTAGTATACAAGTTTTGAGTGTGACTGGTGGGTCAAATAGCAAGAGAGGCCGCAGCTGAACCCAACTCTTTTGTCAATCGGGTCAAAATTTTAAAATAAAATGGTCAACTCGAACCTTGAGTTACTGGGTTGGGCCATAAATTCCTGCCCCCATCCCACAAGTGGGTCCACTTATTCATGCCCTCCCCTCTGGGGCAGCTACCCTATATTTAAAGCGACTGGGGGAGGGTTTACTACCAATCTCTGCACAATGCAAATCTTGAAGAACCATCTTGTTTACAACGCAAGACCATGAATCTTCCTTCGGCTTCCCATACGAGAAGGTTGAACTAGGAATCTTGGTTGAATTGAAGATCCAGATTTCCTTTGCTGAATTTGTTACCAAGATCAATGAATTGGTACCGACATCTTTGAACAGCAATAAATGATGGTCTCTACCCCATAACACATGCACAGAAATATAGGGTGAAAAAAGTAACGGCCATTGTTCTTTGTGATGATGATTACCACCACCCTGGATCGATGGTATAGAGATAAGAAGATGATGACTTGTGATCTACGTGAAAAGTTGGCCAGCCCAATATTTGAGCCACAATCTGATCAATATTGGCCCACCACCAGATGAGAAGGGTTGAAAATTGGTCCCATTGGACTGGGTTTGGGTCAGGTTGAGCATGGAGGGTAACATGCAGAGTTTCAACCCAAACCCGCTCTGTTTATAGTTAAATGGTGGTGTTGGGTCGGGTTGGATTGGCAGGCCATCATAGTGTAACTAGCTAGGTTGATGTCAGGTTTAAGGGCTAAATAGAAAGAGGGTACTCAAATACAAATTCAAACCATTTATTAACAAGGTACTCAAACACAAACACAAACCATTTATTAACAAAGTTAGAAATATCAACGTCAATTTTTTTTATTATTTATTTTTCATGCTATAATAGGAATTTAAACTCTACTGACACACGCATGTCCCTAACTAGCTGAGGTACAATTTAAGAAAACCTGAGTTCTCAATTACCAGGTTGGGTTTAAGTCGAATTGGTGGGTCAAGGTGAAGACATACCACCCTACACATGTGGTCCACATCTCATTTTCCTCTACAATACTGGCACGAGTCATCGTGCATGGTACCAAGACTGTTTGGTTTAACAGTAGAAAACCAGCAACTTTCTAAACTTAAAACAAAGGACATTCCACTCTTTACCAAAAAACAAACAACAACAAAGGATATTATTCCACGGGACAACTTTAGCCCAAATTTCAGTGTCCCACTAGGCAAATGGCCGATTTCAAAGTGATTAAGCTTGAATGCAATTCAAGATGCTGATTTTTTTTCAAAACTGCTTTGCCCATATGAGGGAAACAAGCGCAATTAAGGGTGCTGCAAATGCATTCAAAAGAAAATCTACCTTCACAGTTCAAGATTAAATAAAAAATGCAAAATTTAAGTTTGAGATTATATGCTTTTTTAAATTTCATTGAATGACAGATTTCATGAAATTTCTGCTATACAGTTGCAATACATGTCAAAATGCCTACAGCTAAAAACACACATACCAAATCTCCACACTTGGTACCTTTTCGCTCCCTCTATGAGTGCCGGAAAAAATGCTGGTTTTAATCAGGAATAGAAACTGAACCAAGTAGCGAAAAGCACGACCCAAATTACTCGACATGCACTTGAAATTGTTGTTGCATCAGAAAATCTCACCCTATGGAACTGCTCTCTGCAATTGAAGGAAGAGCAGAGTGTCAGAAATGATATGAAGGGAAGGCAAATAACATAGTGCTTGTATGTCATCTTACTTCTGTAAGCTTGCAAGTTCACCACAATATATGGCATTATCAGGAACAGAAAGCTCGGTCTTGTTAGTGATCTCTGGGTTCACCACACTCACATATGTTTCCTGCCCTAGATACCATGATTTCAGGTTCTCCGAACGCAGATTCCAAATGCCCACATTGTCTAGAGAAACTAGGATGGCTGTCCATGCTTCAGGAAATACCTGCATTTGGGGAAAATTCAGTGAGTGTTCCAAAAAGCATTAATTCACTCTATACAATGTCAAAAGCATGACCTCCTGGATGTCAAGTAATGATAAAAGGAATTCCAATAATGCAAATTCATGTATAAAGTTGGTGATGAGTGAAGGTTTACAAAATGAGACAAATACCTCATGAAAATCGTCCGGCTTAGTACCCATTAGGGTGTATTATCAAAATATTTCTGGACCAAGTATATAGATCAAGAAAATATTACCAATTTACCATAAACACCTATAGTTTAATATCAGGTCCAAAAATCCCCATATTTTGATTCCAGACCAAAAAACCCATTCAAAATGAAACCAGGCTTCGCATAAGGTTGGTTTCTTCTCTTTCTTTCATTTTTTTTAAAAAAAATTTTGTCCTTAAACATAACTTCATTTTGGAGTTTTTTGGATGAAAAAAATAACATTTGAGAAAAAAGAAGCATTCAAATGACTAATAGGGTTTCTGAGTCAATATGAAAAGTAATATCTTGCTACAACTGATAAAAGCAGACTGGCTAGAGACTAAGGATAGATCAGGTTTTCTAAACCTTGTCAAAATACCTCTGCTAGGAACTACTGCTACTACCTCCCTCTTACCTCCTTTAATACCTATATTGTCCAGGCCTGAGTGGCTGAATACCATGCTTCTCTCACCACAGCCAACCATGTCAAGGACTTCCTAAGCGTGATGAACTCACTCTCAGTTAACAATCTTCCTCAAGGACAGGACTAGTGGCCATAACTTTTCTCTCAGGTTGTCGACATATAAATTAGGAAACAGGCAGTACCAGTGAAAATGGTGGTTGATGACACTCAGATAATAACACTGACGATATACCTGAGTTTCTTTTGAGGGAGCCAGTGCCAATGAGGGGTGGAGTATGATATGAATGGGGTTGGATCAAGCAATAGTGGGTGCTACACCAGTCAAACAATGGTTAGAATGATCTTGACAACAAAATATGCCATTTGTCATTATGAAATTATTCCAATTCAGTGAAAATAGTATTTAAGAAAAGCGAGCAATGTCATGTCACTAGATTTTCAGGGGTAAATAAGAAAGGAAAGTGGAAAATGCATTAGTACAAAAGATGGGACAATCAGTAAAAATATTTAAAAAAAACATAAACATAAGCAAACTTAAATTCCTATTTCTGTTACTGCATCTTGAATTTTAGACTCGGACAAGACTCAACCGCATCCTTGAGTCAAGTGAACTCTAGAGCATCCTAACCAGGACAATTTTACAAGTCATCGACACGGCTTCTGTCTCATCCCCTTCATTTTATTTATTTATTATTATTATTATCTATTTGAGCCATCAGCCATGTACCCATCTATATAAATTATCAAGGACCACATATCAGTCATCATGAATGAATTTTCAGGATGTCTTCATTGATGCACATGTCAAACTTAACTTTTGGCACCCAACATCCATTCACTTTTCAAAACAGCCTACTTATACATACCAGGGATTAAAAGGGGATAACTGGTGAACAGAACTGATCAATCATATATTCAACAAAACAAAAGTTCCTTTAATATTGTTTTCCTAGTTCTATGTTTTGTTTCATAGACAGCTTGGTTTCATTCATTCTTTAGCATTCATTCCTGCACATTAGCCTGGACCAAGGATGAAAATAGCGGTTGCGGCGGGCGTAGCGGCCCGCCGCCAAAACGCTACGAAGCGGGGGATACGTAGCGTAGCGGGGATACGTAGCGGCGTAGCGGTGCGATTTGAAATAATCGCCCAAAAAATCTAAAAAAAATCCAGAAAATCCAGAAAATTGTAAAATGAAAGAATATGTGGTTCTTTTGCAAAAGTAAGTAAGAAAAGTGGGTGTAGCGGTGCCCTCAATATATGAAGTCCTGTATCGCTGAATAAATAGAAAATAGTAGTAATTATTAGTTTTTTCACATGTATTCATGTTTCTTAGTCATACTAACTTAGAAAGTAATGGAAAGCTCATAAAAAAAAAACTAGAACATAAAATAAAGGCATAAGACTTAAGAGTTAGGTCATTACTCATTAATGAACATTGAACAATTAAATATCAATACTTCAACATTCTAGGTTCAAACTCAATCAAGTGAATGAACTATGAAGTGATCAATAATCAATATTCAACACCAATTTAAAATGACAGAGTAGAGAGTTAGTGAAGGAAATAGGAATACCTTAGTCACCAGCACAATGAGGGTTCTTTATAAAATAATTTAATTAAGACCAATTTGAAATCTAGTAGTAATAGGTAACTATATCTTTACTACTATACAATTTCAAACATAATTAAACAGGTTTAATATCTTATCTAGCAAGTTATGATAATAATAGACATTCAAGCACAAAAATGGAAAGACAACCAGCAAAAGAGTCTTAGCTATCATGGTCAAGTATGATCCTTTTATCTTCTTGATTGCCACTTTTTGAAAAACATGCGCTTCGTAGAGGGGGTCCAGGGGTATCCCCCGGCGGCCGCCACACTTTGTAGCGGCCGCTACGGGCCGCCACGGATGCGACGGCCGATATTTCGGCCGTGGCGTGGCGGTATCCCCCGCCACGGCCGATATATCGGCCGCCACGCTACGTGGCGGCCGCTATTTCAATCCATGGCCTGGACACTCTAATTCTGTACCTGAGGCCAGTACATTATACAAGGGGAATCATAATAAGTGAAGTCCCAAAATCTATGCACGGAATGAACAATATTTGGTGCCATAGTTGAAATCAGTGACTGGTGATCACAAAGCACAGCAGCACATTATCAGTCAGACTATGACATTCAGAATGAAGTCCAGCTTTTAATGAGAAAAGAGAAGGTACAAATAAGTGGGCATAAATTTCAAAATATTCAAAAGCCAGGCTCCATTCCTGCCTGTTAGTCTAGTGTTATGCTTGAAACCACAAATAAATATATCAAACAAGTTGGGCAAGGCAAGGCAAATTTGTCACGCAGACAACTTCCTGACCAAGGCCAGGAAAACAGGCCCTGGTCCAGCCATTTTCCAATCTTAGCCAAGTACTATTCCAAAGCTGGGGTTGCATCAAAGCTAGCCTAGACAGAGCTGTTGAACCTACTCACGATCAACTAGATCATCATCCACTCTAGCATTCAAATGAGGGTACAACAATCCGCAGTCCAACTATCACAGTGTAGATTCGGAAACTGCTGGTATAGTTAATAGCTCCAAGGAAAAGTTCAGTGACATGCAAACCTGTGTGGTGCAGCGAGCAACACCGTCCCACTTATTATAAGTACCTCTGCTATTCTCTGTCCAAACTCCATAATCCATGCTACACTCCAAAGAAATGGAAAAGAAAGATAGTCACTTGTACAGTTCTTGGACACATCTACTAAGAAAAGAAAATTATTAAGATAACAAATGTGGGAGTCAGAGCTTACCCAACAACAAAGAAAGCATATCCGTCCATGTGGTAGCTTTGGACAATTGTATCATTGTTTTGGAATATAACTTCCATAAAACCTTTGTAAGTACCATTGATTATCGATGTGTCAACCTTTGCAGGTCTGTTCATCATTCTGTTTGGAAAGTCAAGCTTGAAAATCCCTGCTACATTGAACTGCTGGGCCAGTTTTAAGGGTGTTTCAGGTGCAAAGTATGAAATATCGTTAAGAGTAGTTCGCCATTTTCCATCGATAAGCTCTGGAGGCCCACTATGAAGTACATATACATCTGTGACAGTGATCTGGCCGTATTTAAAAGAACCCTGGGGATTGGGGCGAGCAGCACCAGCGGAGACATTCCATCTGCAGATTAACATCACCAACATAATAATAGAATTAACCAATCAATAGAGAATACAAGAAGGCAATTACTTGCTAGTTGCTAGACCAACATCTGTGAAGAAAGCTTCAGATACTTGCACAAAACGATTCAAAGAAAAAAATTAGAAGATTAAAAAATACATTGTAAGGCAAATATGGGTACGTAATATGACGATCTTACCTGATCGACCTTGCTTGGTTCATCGAGAAAGATTTGTCATACTCATCATTAGGGGGATCTGGCAATGGACCTGAAACAGGGCCCTGGGAATTGGAGTAGTGTAATATGGCAACACCAGTGGCTCTTGCCCAGTCCATTCCATTGACAAATCGTGCACTTGCCACCATGTAGTAATCACTGCTCGCATTTTGATCCATTGTGACCAAGAATGAGTACGATTGACCCACATGGATATCCATGTTTGTATAGTTCTGCTGAACTGTATAGGACCCTTCTGTCTCTACAAGGAGCAGATTATGATTTTGGATTCGGAAATTCAGGCTGGTTGAGATGCCAATATTGTGTACCCGAAGGCGGTAAGTTTTCCCTGTCATAAACAAAAATAGATTAGTCATTTTATCAAACAAACACCCGAAATCTAGACACATTCTATTTATCATGACACATTCTATTTATCATGAAAGCATACAATCGCTTGTGGCATTGGATAAAACACAAATGCTACAAAAAATAAATAAATAAATGAGCTAACTTATTAAGATGAAAATTATAATTTTGTACACATTCACACTATAAGCTACCAACCTGGTTCCACATTTATTGTCTCATAAACAATACCAGCAGGCACAAGAGAATCGTTATAGCGGTAGGGGCCTAATCCATTAAAGAGAACCCCATCAGGCACTCCAAGGTCCTTGCCGTCCTCAAGATTTTTTCTCAGGTCCTGTTGTCCTGTCAAGTTAGTAAATTCGGAAGTGATCGAGTAACATAGCCTGCAGTAAATAAATTTGCAGAAAAAAAATTAGTCAGACCTTATGACTTTTGGTATACCAGTCACCAATAAAGATAGTAATATCTCCATCTGGCGTCCCAAACGGTACTGGAATCACCTCTCGATTGTTTATGATGAACCCTCCAAAACCACCTGCAGCTTTCTGGAAGCTTGTAGAAGGGAAATAAAAGAAACTCCCAATTTGATCTTTGACTTGAAATTCATATGTCCAATTCCAACCGGAAGGAATAGGACAATTTGTTCCCAAAACACCATCCTGCCATGAGTTTCTCCTCTGCTGTACACCATCCCTACAACATTGTGAGCATTGTCATTCACTTTGCAGTCACCATAGCCCAAGTAAATAATAATGTTCGCTCATCCCAGCACATACGTACCATGTGAAAAGGATCGGTTCATCCAAATTGTTCTTGACATTCACAACAACATTCCAGTTTGTGGTCGCATTAATAATCGGCCCTGGAAACTGTCCATTTATTGCAATCACCTGCAACCATGATTATCATTTTGACCAGCAATTAGAAAGAATTTAATTCCGGTAAAAATTCCACCTGCAAATAAACATTGGTAACATTTATGTGAATGCACAATTACCTAGGGAAATTTGAGGTCATAATTTGGCAGAAAAGAATGAAGAAACCAAATACAAAGGTGATCATCTACTCACTTCTAGGGTTGTAAATGAGTTGGTAAGGCCCATGTCCAGACTTGACCAGGGCAAGTATGGATCCAAGTCTAGATGATAGATTGCTGATGCAGTCCTGAACCCATGTCACCTACCTTGTGGTGTGCAGCCCGCAAACAAAACACCCAGGGGGAGACCTGTGACTTGCATATGTAAGGACTCCATGGTTCATAACTGGTGGCATGATTAACATGTACATGTGGTCACCCATATATGAGATGTCCCTCCCGGCTTATTTTCAGGTTCATGCATGTTCTGAGACTATTTGTTTATCTCCTAAGTTATTTTCGTTATTCACTTGAGTAATAGCAGTGTTTTAGACTTTTCAAAACATTTTAAACCCTCTCTATTGTAGGTCCTCCATTGGTTTGCATCTTTCCAGTAGTAGTTGTCTAGATATGGCAGTCATGAGTATCTCCAAATCAAAAGAAGGGTTAAGCTTCCATTCACTGGGAGTACCATACTGTTTTATTTCTTTAGATTGCTTTTTTCTTGTAATAAGAGTTCGGTGGTGAAATGGTTAGCTTAGAGATTTTTATGCCTCTTGAAAATAAGGAACTATTGAATTTTTCTGTTTTCTAAAACAAAAACAGTAATAGTAAAAACTTGTTTAAACATAGGGGAGAAGAGATAACTACAGTAGAGAAGGGAGGTATAAAAGGACTGTACTGACTGCAGAGTACAGACCACAACATGCAACCAGCCCAAAGCCAAACAACAGAAGAGAGACAACCCCCCTTTCATCAGCTCCAACTCACAGCTGAAAAAGAATTGCCTTCCACAATGAGAAAATGGAAACAAATTCTTTCTGCAAACGGCATTGGTCCCATGCTAGGAAATCTCTCTTCCTCTCTCCCTCTCCCCATTATATATGAGTAGGAAAGCTCTTGATCCCTCCTCTTCCGCGAATCTATTTGATGAGCAGGGATGCTATTGATCCCTCCTCTTTCATGTATCTCTTTTCTTTTCAACGAGGTCAAATGATACAGTAAAGTAAAGTACATAACTGACAATAGTAGCCCTACACTCGCAAGAAGAAGATGCCACAGCAATTGTGGAATGCAAACAGCAACCTTCTAATTCTCGTAATGCCAATGATGAGGGAAGAGGAAAGTTGTGAAAGGGATCACTTGTGGGGCAGATATTCTAAGCCAAAAGATGACTAAAGGAGGTCCACTTACAAGAATAGTAGTGAAAGGACAAACGTGGAGTTGTGGTCCACCATATATGAAAACTGAAAAGCTGGTTCATATAGCGAGGAACTTCCCAAGAGAAAATATTATCAACACATTTGTAGCATGCAAATAGTGGAAGGCCAAAGGTATGGCATGGAGAAACTTAGGATTAGCAAACTCTTAACTCCTGAACTTTGTAAAGATGCAAGAGATTGATTCAAAGAAGGATCCAATAAGCTTATTGTTCATAGACTTGCTTGTAAATGGAAAGAAGGCATTTGCAACATAGAAGTGATTCACAACTTCACGACCAAGGAGGAAGGTGTATGGTTGATCTTAAAGTGAAAGAAAGATTCATCTTATACTATCAACTTGCCAGACTCTATAGCCACAAGGACCGATGGAAGGCAAACAAGGCGTACTTGCAAGTGGGGCAATTAAAAAGAGTGATTCATTTTGTTGGTTGTGTATGGAGAATTGACTTGGTCTAGGCATTAACTTCTTTTATTAGACAAATATGGTGGGAAATTTGGAGACAAATGTGTTGATGATCATGGATGAGATGTCATCATGTCTGGTGCCATTTTGTGAGAAGGAAGCCGACTAGGATAGATTTCTCTTCCTTATGGTTATCTAAAGGAGTAAAGAGGCATGAAAGTAGCGAGTGCTATGGTATGCCCAAAGCACGTAAAAGAAATAGAAGTTGCCTGAAGTCGGATCACATGGGACATACGATAAGATTGATGAGTAATCTAAATGGTTGATGATGTGTGAAAAAGCACTACATTGATTTGCGAGAAGGGCGTTATCATAATTAATTTGCCATGTGCTTACGACTCATGACACACATGTGGAGTGGCAAGTCGCATTAAGGTATGGGAGGAGGCTTGCTAGCATCCCAAGCATATCATGACAAAGAAGGAGGCTAGTCTGAAGTCCATCATGACTGCCCAAGTAGTAGGACGTGCATGTGACTAGACAGGCAGAAGGATCTGGATTGTCTAACAAAGATCTTCAAGGTCTAGAAGGATCTAGAAGACTATAGAGTAGCCTTCAATTGCGAAGAAATATTTGTAGTATTGGAGTACTCTTATATATTTGGAAATGTGTAAAGATGTATGATCTTCTAAAATAGTGTGGAAGAGTATGGGAAAGAATAGGGTAGATTTGTGTAAAAGTTTCTAGAGTAGAGTCCAGAAAGTTCTCATTTGTTGGACCAATGACCATGTGGATAAACTTTGTATAGGAAGGTCTATAAATAGGGTTGGTCTCAATCATTTGTAACAAACACATTAAGGAAGCAATACTAGCTAAGCCAAGCTTTAACCGACTTGATAATACAAAAAAAAAAGATTAACCTCAACTCATGCTCATACATTTATAGCACATACTTGTTATGTATGTGTATATGTGTGTGTACAATAATTTTCTCTTAAGCACCCCTTATATAATCTCCATTAGAGGCTTAAAGCATCATTCCATGCCGCCCACTTTGGACCACCTTGTGTGTGGCATAGATTACATGGATATTAGAGCGGTAGGCACACATATCAAATCAACTGGTTAGCAATGTCAATACAGTTTTATCATTAGAAAAAATATTCAATTCTCATGCTAACCGAGTTTTTCTTTTTTTCTTATTTTTTTCATAACATTTATAATAATATTAAGTCTAATATATTATGTATTAAGTTACATAATCAATTACTATTTCTTTAACCAATACATATGTTTCAATCAAAAGTGTAGACTATATGTATAATGTAATGCCTGTATTTCTAAGCTGAACCTACCAATAAACAAAAAACAAAAAACATATATATATATATATATATATTCAAAGCCAAGCCTCTTAATAAGCTGAGCTCAAATCAACCCATGCATGACCAAGCTTGAGCAGAGCTAGAATAGCTTGTAAGTTGTAACCCAACTTGCCTCATTTACATCCACACATGCAACAAAGTAATTGATTAGGCATCTACCAAAATTTTAATGAATGATGGTGATCAAGACCTTTAAACTCAAAGCTTCAGATGAAATAACTAACAATGACACATTGGGGTTGGTTTCAAATGCTTAATCCACAAACCCCAAACATTAAACATGGCCAGCGAAATGGACCCACCAACAAGCCACGTGTCCAATTCTATAAGAGAATGGTCGAGATTGAAAAGCCCCACCGGAATCTGGTAACTAACATTCACAACGCCTCTCCCCTTTTTGAAAGAAAGAAATCTCAATGGGTAAAAGTAAAACAGAAAGGGTAAAGCATAGAATCCATGGAAAATGAAATGAAAGACCTGCTGTGCAACTCCAAGAGGCGAGGATTTGATGTAGGAGACGTCCCAGTGGAAGAAGGCGAAAGGGTCGCCACCAAAAGCAACATTGGAGAAGAGGATAAGGAAGTAGAGAAGCATCATCATCATCATCATCATCATATCTCCATCTCTATTACTGCTTCCCATCTTTCTCTATCTTTCTGCCCTTTGATTTAGAGAGATGATGTGAATGAATGGAAAAGAGAAAAGCAAGGAAGTAACATGTACTCGTTTTCTCAGCAAGAAGCACTGCACTGCACTGCTGCTACTTTACTTTACTTTACTTCCAATGGGGAAGAAGGGGGTGACAGTCAGATTGCAGTTTTGGAATGCGGACCGCTTTCTTGCAAAAGGTGTAAAATTTTGAATCAAGACGCAATAATAAGGGGCATGAGGAGGCCCACTTTGTGGTGGGGGCCCAAGCCGATGATGGAAGCTGGTAAATTGAATCCAGATCCTCTATGGCCTTTGTAAGAGGAAAACATGTGGAACTCCATAATTGAAGATAATTTTCATACCCTTTGCAAATGTATCTTTAAGTTTTAGTTTAAATGGAGTAATAAGTCTCAATGTATAATCTATCTATCTATCTATATCTATTATAAGACAAAAACCATCTTGCCATCTGGCTCATTCAGAAAAATCTAAAACTTTTATTGAAAATTGACAATTGGCATTTCTCATGTACCCTGTGTTTTGTATTAACTTTTAGAAATAAATAAAAAATTAATTAGCATTAAGATCTCATTTCCCGTGTAAAGTATAAAGTCAATATTATCATAAAGTGGGGCTACTCATTTTCCGTATTGACTAGTTGAGCATGATGATAGAAACCGAGTGTTACCCACGTCAATAGGGTGGTGGGACCCACCCTTCTTGGAGTTAAACTTGAGGGTTTTTTATTTTTTATTTTTTCAAAGGGAATGTGACTAATCTTGAAAGATATGAATTATCTCTATCGGAGTGTTATACAATTTGCTGTAGAGGATCCGGAGTTGAATGGAAATGTAGGAAAATCAGCCCCCATCAGATAGATAGGTCATCCTGACCATTCATTTAAGTATAAATTGTTTCTAAGATTTGACAAAACGCCAGATTAGTAGATGTCGGCATGGTGCCAGCTCATGCGAGGATGATTGTAAACGCGAGGGGAATACACTATGAAAGGTACTCACTCTCAGGTGGGCCTCGTGGATTGCAGATTCTGTGTGCTTGCAGGAGAAATTTTCAACTCCGTATTCATAGCATGTGTGTTATGAGTCTATCTAAGAGGATATGGTTTTAATGGCCCGTGCTGGATCCCATAGACCCAATTACAACTAGGGTTGGGTTTCCGGCTATCAGCTTTGAAGATCCATGTAAGACAAAACCTAATTATATTAGAGTGCTACTATTGGCACACAAAATTTATCTTTTTCCACACAATTCCTCTCCACACACATTACTAAAATTTAAAAATAAATGTATTTCTTTCCACACACATCAAAAGTTCCTAAACTGACCTTATATTCATTCCCCTCTTTTTTCTTCCCACACACATCTTCTTCTTGTTCTTCCCACACACAAACCAAAAGGGACTTCCACTCCACCGACTGGATCCATTTTCCGGCGATTCTCCGGCGAGCCATCGGTGTTCCTATTCCTCTAGACATCCTTCTCTTCCAATGGTAAATGGATCCTTCCAACATTACTATTTCTTCTTCTTTCCTATCTATTCTTTACCATTTTTTTCCATCTTAGATTACTTATTTTTCCATGAAAACTTGTTATTAGGATATATTTTCATTCAATGTAAGTTTTGACAAACAATGTTACTGTTTTCTACGAGTTTTGGGTTGCATTTGATCCACCATCGTCGCGGTTTTAGGTTCAGAAATCGCGACTGTTCGGCTCTGGTTGACCGAACGGGTTGCAAATGTTCGGACACTAACGTCCGAACAAATTGTTTTTGTTCGGACCTGAGTGTCCGAACATATTACTTTTGTTCGGACACTCAGGTCCGAACAAAACCAATTTGTTCGGACACTCAGGTCCGAACATATAGAGATCTAGCAGTCAAATAAAATTTTTTTCTTTCGTATTTTAGAGATGGACCGGCCAAGCTCTTCTCGGGTGCGACCTACTGCTTCAAATAGGAAGCGACGTCAGATAGTAGAAGAGGTTGTAGAAGACCCAGAGGTATCTGAGGAAGAGGAAGAACAACAACAAGAGATGGAAGATCAACCAGCTCTGGGGCCACAAGATAGGTCCTTATTGATCAGCTTTGATACACATACAGCTGGGTACATTTGGATTGGACAGGTGTGTTTCACTTGTTCATATGAAAGTTTTATTCATTTGTTAATTTATTTAATTATGTATTAATTGTTGAATGCAGGATCGAGGCCCACTGAAATGTCTAAGTCATGGGCAGAAAGTGCCTTTGTGGCAACTAAATGAGTCTGACAGGTTTAGGGATTTAGTCTCGAGGTCTGGATTGGCTCCATTAGTGACTGCATCTTACCGCTCCGTCAATAAGATTACTGTATCTGGTTTTGTGGAAAGGTGGCAACCTGAGACGAACACCTTTCATATGCCTTTTGGTGAGATGACCATCACCTTAGATGATGTTGCATCTATCCTAGGCATCCCAGTGATTGGGCGGACGGTTTCTTATAATGAAAGAATGTCATATGAAGAAGCTCAAGCACTCCTCGTTGATGCACTAGGAGTAGAACCGGTAGAAGCACATGACGAGTTGATACAAGTGCGGGGCCAATCAGTTAGATTGGAGTGGTTACAGGAAAGGTTTTCCAGTTTGTCTGACGATGATGGGGACGGGATGATAGACTCTGCAGTAAGAGCTTACCTTCTGTACTTATTGGGTTGTACCTTGTTTACTGACAAGAGTGGCACACGGGTGCCGATCAT
Source organism: Litsea cubeba (assembly GCA_012931725.1). Lineage (NCBI taxonomy): Eukaryota > Viridiplantae > Streptophyta > Magnoliopsida > Laurales > Lauraceae > Litsea > Litsea cubeba. The sequence continues at coordinate 21,674,657 of CM022946.1, forward strand.
TTTCTTTACAAAACTCGTGGATCTAGAGGCCATACGTTCATATGCATGGGGTGCTGCTGCACTAGCATACTTATACAGGCAGTTGGGGTTAGCAAGCAGGCATGAAGTGAAACAAATAGCCGGCTATTTGACTCTACTAGAAGCTTGGGTGTACGAACACTTCGAAAGTTTGGCTCCGACTCCAACCTTACTCTATCAAGCCATTCAGCCCCGGGTTCATCGTTGGTTTCCTCGTAGAGAGTCTGCTCCTTTACAAAGCATACGAGACAGAATTGATGTCATGAGTGCTGATCAGGTAATTAACTTGATGTTTCTTTTAAATAGTGTATCGGATTAACTTTTTATTTTCTATTATATACTTTCATATCTTACGATTGGACTAACTACTTTCAGGTGACTTGGGACCCATATCGTGATGTTAGACAATATCATCCTTTCAATGAAGTTGCATACTACTGTGGGTGCATCAAATGTATGGATGTTGTTGAGCCTTATCACCCAGATAGGGTGCTCAAACAGTTTGGGAGAGTTCAGACGATTCATCCACCGCCATTAGCTCCTATTCGTGCTACGCGAGGTCCGACTGCCCGTGACTATCAAATCGCATATCAATATATCAATCAAGTTTGGGAAGGATGGCCTAATCACCTACTATATGCATTGAATCGTAGTCAACCAGTTAGGCGTCCTTCAGATTGCGTTCCCGGGTATATGGATTGGTATGCACGAGTATCATGGAGGATATTACAACACCCAAACTTTCATTCTAATTTCGCGCCCCGTCCCGAAGAAAATGAGCCAAGTGGTAGCGGTATGATTGACTATCAGCAGCGTAATTCGGATGCACTGATCATACTTGATGAGGTTACAGGAAGAGGTGAAGACCATTGGGTTGAAGACCCGCGGGAATTATATGCCCATGTGAATCAGGTGGCACATGTGTTACGGGGAGTTTCAATTGAGGATGCTCAACGAACCTTTCGACATCCCAACATGAGTTCACAAACTTACAGTCGCACTAGGACTAGGAGGGGAAGGGACAGTTGAAGAAATGTAAACAGTTGTTATAATTGACGAAAAACAAAAAAATATTGTAATATATTTTTTTCAAGTACTAACATGGTTATTTTAAGACGATGTTCTTGTGTAATTTGAATATGGATGTACTTGCTGTCAAATGTGTTTTAGTTATTTGATGTTATCTTTAATTACTTTGGATAGTGCTTGATTTTTTATGTACAGGTTGAAATATTTTCATTATATACTGTCAAAGTAGGATAACTGAACCTCCGTTCGGATACACAGGTCCGAACAAAACGTTTTTGTTCGGAAACTCAGGTCCGAACATATTCATGATGTTTGGAACTTCAGTGCCGAACATATCCATGATGTTTGGTCACTCAGAACCGAACTATATGGATATGTTCGGCACTGTGTATCCGAACGGTATTACAGTTACGAATTTAACTTTTTTTAATGAGTCTGCATTCAATTAATAAGCACGGACTCAACCACATTCAACATAAAAAAGCTTATTTTAATAGAATGCACAGAAAAAAAAAACATCATCAACTTCATTAAATGATTAAAAGAACATTCCGATACAGAAACATAAAGGAATTGTGTCCAATTACATTCAATCCAAATCAATTGTCTCTGCTATTGATACGTCTGGAGTTACGAGCTCTTTGAATTGAACAATCCGCTCCCTATATGGAGTCTCTCATCCATCCGCACAAGGATAATGAAACTGTTTCTACTTATTTGCAATAGGCGGAATTGGATGACCAGGTATTAAAAATAGTTGTACAAAATGATTCCCATTAACAAAACCGATTGTTCTCTCGTTCTGAGAAGGCATTGGCACCGGCACAGATCGCAAAGGCAGGAAAGTCAGGCATTGTTCTCTGCTCAAATGATATAACACCAAATTATAACGTGATGCTATTAGATGTCTCATGTCAGCATAGTCATCCAATAGTCTATCAATGGGTTGTCATCCATGCATGATAATGTTTCAACCAATTCCTCAACTCTTTCCTCCACTCCATATAATTGTCTGTAGTGGTCTACATGTGCAAGCAGCTCTTGTAATAATCTCTTCTGACTTGTCTCCATTCATCCTCAGGTAGGCCTACCAATCCAGCGATTGCTCTGAATCCACAATTACCATCAGCTGCAATATCCTTTACAACCTTAATGTAAGGTCTCAACCCCACGGGAAATGAGTCCACATAATTACTGATGTTCTTTGACCTTGTACGAATCGCCCTTATCTTCTCGTTTTCTTTGGTTTGAATCCCAATTGTCCTTTATTTTTAACATCTTTCACTGCAACTGATCTAGGAGAGTAGCTATCTTGTGCAGACGGCACCAATTCAAAAGCGCTTGGATCTCGTCGAGTGATGTGTCAGCTTTCATACTTGGTCTGCCTCTTGTTCTTGATATCACCTCGGGTTCAATCAAATGAGTGCTGTCTGGCATAGATAGCTCCCGTATCTTCTTAGAAGTTGCAATTTTCTAGTGGAATCATACTCATTGAACCGTTTTTCAAGTAACTCCAAATCTGCCTTGCAATCCAAACCCATAGAAGAACTCGTCATCGACGAAGCAGTTGGCAACATATCAAGCTTCTTCCAATGCTGATGTACACAGCTTAGAGGAATAGGCCGCCCTTGACTGATATATTCTGCAATCTCATGCGCACAGGGTAATCCATGTGTGCGTCGAATAACACAACCACACACACTGGCGTCAATTCCAACTAGATTAGCTCTCTTGGTTTCTGTTAAAATTTTCTCAAGTGCATTTTTAGAAACATTACCACGAAGATCTTTGTATTCTGTCGGCTTGAAATTATGTTGCACAACTGTCTTACTTTTCTCAAATGAAGCTTTGATATTGGTATGCTGTAACTCAAGCAAATTATGGATTTTAGACCAAACTGCTTCAAAATTTCCTTGACTTGAACCAAGCTGTCTTTTGAGTTGTGCATGTGAACTCTCGGCCCTGCATTGGATTATTAAGAGGTTAGTCTTATTAATTAATAAGCATAAATCAAATAAAGTAATTTTTTAAAAATTACCTGTTCGAGGTAGTATTCCCAAAATGGACACAATTGTCCGTCCATGCGGAGACAAATCTCTCTTTGTAAGCATCCAACCAACTACCTTTCACGTAATTGAGTGCATCAGGGTACGTGCTGAATTCATTATTTAGCTTACTGAGTTGTTCACCAAACTCATCTTCTGTGGATGAAGACACCAACATATTCCAGCTCAAAATAAACCTGTCCCATTTTTCTTTCGTTTCGAACAACTTCTTGCATCTCGCCAATACGTTTCTATTAATGTGCCATTTGCATAATAAATGAGTAGCACCAGGGAATATTCTGTTAATGGCGTTCATGAGTGACAATTCTCTATCCGTCACAATGACATCAGGAAGAATACCATCGCCAATAATAGAACGCAATACACCTAGTGCCCATGCATAATTTTTTTTCACGTTCAGCATGAAGGTATGCAAAGTATACTGAAAAAGTCATGTCTGTGGATGTGACTCCAACAATCTCCAGAAGAGGCATGCGATAATGATTGGTCTTGTAAGTACAGTTCATTATCAAGACATGTGGAAATGCACGCAACAAATCTATACTTTTTGGGTGCGTCCAAAACAAGTCAGTTACAATCTCGCTATCCTCACAATTCTTATGCCATTCTATGTAATCATGCTCTGCCAACTTACCAAGTAGTTGTTGCATCTGACTTCTTCCACCCCGCTCATTAACTTTATATCTGTAGCGTGCATTGTATATGGTCTTCATTGTGGTTACGTTTAATTCACTTCTTTGTCTCAACGTAACCAAAATTTCTTTTGGTCTAACCATGCTCTTCGACATGTCAACCAGCAACTTTGTTTCCTCCTCTGATAATCTTCCTGCAAATGAATGCCCTTCTAAATATTCCGCGGCCGAATGGTTATGCACACCACATATGACCTCCAACATCCAATCATCATTTGAGTCTAACTTTTTACCCTTTAGTGCGAAAGGACATCCATATTTCTTTGAACCGGTTTGTTTGATCCTCTTTCGCTTTTGGCACTCTTCTTGTTTATATTGTCCATTTCTCTCGCAAGCAAGGAGTACTCTCGCTTTGACACCCACTCGAGCAGCATTTGAAACCTTTATCACGATAACAAACCCATTTTTCCTTCCTACTCCACGAGCCCAACTGATCAACGAATCGCGGCTGTGAAATATCTACAATAAATAAACAAATTAAATACGAATTTAGTAATAAGTAAATGTAACTTGAATAATAAATCCTACATATGTTGGTCTTACCTCTTGAGTTATAAACTCACTGGTATAATCCATGACAAAGTCCGATCCAACCTGACTTTCTTGCGTAGAGACCTGCATAATATATTAATTAAATATCAGTGTCCGGATATTTAATTCCGAACATATAGCATATGTTCGGAATCTCAGGACCGAACATATGCTATATGTTCGGAAGTGCACGACCGAACATATAGCTTATGTTCGGTTGTATAGGTCCGAACATATGTCATATGTTCGGTCCTGTACGTCCGAACATATGCTATATGTTCGGTTCTGAAATACCGTACATATCGGGAGGTTCGAAGTTTCAGGCGAGATGAAGAAATTACAAAAGATACAAAAATAAAAAAAAAATATCAATGAAAATACCTTTCCACTACTGCTTTGATTAAAAGGCACCATTTGATTGTTGTTTTCATCCATCTCTTCCTTCATTGCACAATCAAATGGAGGAATGTGAATGAAAGATGAGTTGCAAAGGAAAATGAAGGAAGTGGAGAGTGAGATAGGATGCCCAAAAAAATAAAATGCAAGTGATTGAAGATGACTTGCCCAAGGAAGATGGAGGAAGTGGAGAGTGAGAAGTGGAGAGTGAGTTGGGAGAAGCTCTTTAGGGAAGAAGAATGGAGATTGTGTGTGAAAAGAAAATCTGATTTGAGTTTTTGTTGGATAATGGCTACTTTAGTCATTTCATAAAGGGGTATAAATGTAATAAGAAAAAACAAAAAATCCTTGTGTTTGAAAAGAAAATTTTTGTGTGCCAATAGCAGCACTCTTATATTATAGGGGTTTTGTCATCTTGGTCCTCTTTGAATTTGGATTTTCTAATTTCAAGACTAAGATTCAAATAATGTCACCACAAGAATCGCTTGACTCCGGTGAATATTTTTATTTTAGCTTTTTTCTATCGTATCCCATAATCATTCAGTAAATATTTTTATTTTAACTTTTCCCCATTTTATCCCAGAATCTCATGATATCATGAGATTTATTAATTTTTTTTGTATCATACACTTTCTAGAACTACGAAGTGAATTTGTTTTTTTACAAAACACAAAAAATGACATTTTTGTGAAAAGTAAATACACATGTGATCACAATTTCTCAAGTTTTATCATGCGGAGAGTTTTTCTCAAAAGATGCTGCATAAAAACCATGACATTATGGGATACTCTCATAATATCATGGGATTTATCAATTTCTATAGCATACAAAGTTCACATGATATCATTGGATCTTCGGCAAAAAAGTTTTATAAAAAATGTTGACTAGAGTCAAGCAATTCTGGTGATATTATCTGAATTTTGGTCATGAAATTGAAAAAAATCAGATTCAAGGATGACTATTATGTTAATCCCCTATATTAAAAGCTCTTTATACTGCCTTTGTGATGGAGTTGGCGACTCTGAATTCCCTAATTTCTCCTCCATATCAGACTCAACTCAATTATATTAAGGGTCTTCCACATGCTTCCCGTCGGTGAAATGGGTAGAACTCTACAATGGGGCCTACCTATTGATAATCCAAATCATTCTGAATGCTTGTCATCCTTTATGTTTGAATGTCTCAAAATTCTCTTCAATTGGAGTTGATCCCACAATAAAACTGAACACATGATTTATGTATAAAACTGATAATGCATTGCTTAGACTCATGGTGGGCCGATTTCCATTGATTTAAAATCTGAGAAGGGGTGCAAATAATTTCAAGTGATCTAGATTATCTATAGTTGACCCTACGGTAGAGTAGTTGACCCTACGGTAGAGTTCCACACATCTCACTCAGGAAGCATAGGATGGTATCCAGATGTAGTGTTAGCTGAGGGGAGCGAACTTCATTGTAGATCCCGCCCACTGCTAATTTGAACCATCGAAAATCAGGGTCATCCACTTTAGTGACATGTCCTAAAATTTTATTTCACTAGGAGTTTGTCCCATTATAGCATAATTAATAATGTGATTAATGCATAAATTAACAATATATAAAATTATAATGATTACATTATTAGTCATATACTTAATCTTGTGGTAATGATAAGAATTAAAATTGAGGATGTATAACCAAAGGAGATAACATTCATTTGAGTATTGTAGGCAAGCTCCATGGTGGAGTTCACACTACCACTCGATGGGAGAGGAACTGTGTGGGAGACCATCGGCTATCCCTTACCCTTACAGTTTGAACGTAAGTTTCGTATTACCTGACACGACATACTTATGCACATTGCTATTTTGGATTCAACCGTGCATACTTTGCTTTTACTTCAAGTACGACGCACGTAGGTCATCTAGTAATTAAAGTCAAAAAACTCAGGGCTAATTTACAATTACATCCCCATTTTTAAGGGTGTACCAAAAATCTGCAGATCTGTAAAATCGATCCTATCCAATTCTCGGATTTTTAACCGAACCGAAGGTAAATAGATTGGCGATGAATTGAAAATCTTGTAATCCGTTAGCAACGGATTGGTAACGGATTGCACTTTCAATTCGCGGATTCAATCACATCCGATCCGTTGATATTAAATATAAATAAAAAAAAACTTAAGAGGTCTAAATATAAAAGAACAAAAAACTTCAGGGATCAAGATGTAATTCACTTTTATATATGTAATTCCATAGATGGAGTGTGATTTTTATGAATTTAACAACATGTGTTGGCTTTATTTGTTGATTAGATCTCTTTTGTTGTAATGTAGATAAAAAAAATAGATTTTGTATTGATCAATTTGGTAGCTTTCAGGACAAAAAAACATATTTGTAATTTGTATTTTTTTCTGTGGATTGTTAGCTTATATGTTAAAACTCTTTACAACATGTTTGATCTCTTTTTTTAACATTAGATTCAACGGATTGAACGAATTAAGCCGATCCGATTTGGTCCTCCAAAGATCGAATTGGATCAATTTTTAACAGCCACAGATTAGTGACGGATTCTAAATCCATCAATCCGTACGTAACGGATTGGTGATGGATTTCACCTAATCTGCACCAATTCAATCCGTGTACACCCCTACCATTTTATATCCTTCACCCATCATCTCTTTAATAATTCTTTCTTAAAACTTATTTTACAAGTTTATCAAACAAGTTTCCATGTAAAGAAATGGACTCTAAACCACATATTTCCAAAAATATCTAAGTTCTTTGCAATCAGAACCTAAACACATAATCAAATCTGTATAAGTCACCATCAGAGTTAATCAGATTAATTTTCAACAAAAAACTCAAAAACTCTCTGTCTCTCTCTCAACAAAAAACAAAAGAATAATCTTTTGCCAAAAAGGGAAAAAACAAAAGAATAAAATCAGAACATTCATCAAATCCCAACTGAAAATGATCAAAATAAAAGGCCACATACAGTTCACGAAACTTAAAATGATCAAAATAAAACGGTTATTTGGATTGATGTCAATTCCAAAAACCTCAACAACCCTAGATTCGACCCCCAAACTCAACCCATATTAAAAAAAAAAAAAAAACACTCAGAACCTGATTAAATCAAACTATACCAGTTGACTCCAACGTCTAATCCAAAGTTTCTTTTTCAATTTCATGTGAAGAATCCATTGCCAAACCCTTCACATTTGAATTTCACAAAAGGGCCCCATAAATCTTGTTTCCATTCATAAGGGTGTGTTTGTGTAATCAATTTCCTCAATCAAAAGATGGTTTTGAGTCCATTCCTATTTTCCTTCATAATTCTTCCCTCATTTTTCCCATTCCAACTTTCCTTTCCTTCTTGTTTTGTTGTATCCATCCCCCTTTTGCAAATGGAGTAAAAGCGCGGGAATCTGACTTCAAACTTAGGCGCAAATCCCTCTTTTTGCCTAATAATGAGACTAAGAATCTTTATGCTGGCCCTTCTAATTGGAAGAAAATTGGGGCGCATAGGTGGAACTTTGTGCCGTCAACTTTTTTTTTTTTTAATCTTATGACTCAGACTGACTGACTGATTAAGAAAGAAGAGAGAGAAGGAAAGTAATGGCAAAAAAAAAAGAGAGCTTTTAAATACAAAGCAATTTGAATCTTCACACATAGGTGCCATCACACATAGGGTAAAAAATTTAAAATTATGACTTTGCTTTCTACACACAAAAAATATACCTAAAATGCCCTATCCCCTTTCTCTCTACACTCACATCGTTTGGAGCCTCTCTGCCATTGTTGACGGACGTTTGGAGCCTCTCCTGCCATGTCGACGATGGACGTTTGGATCCCTCCGCCTTCCTCCTCTCTCAATCGGTAATATCCCTTCTCCTCCATTTCTTCTTCTTCCTCTATATCTGTCTTGGGAGTTTCTAAAATAGTGATTTCGTGGGTTCTTTGTTATGACATCTAGTTCTTTGAGTTTCTAAAACCAAATATTTCAATCATGTTGATTCATTTCAAACTATGTGAGGTCATTTTCTAAGGCATTTGCTTCCTGCTCAAGAAGGCTTCAAGGAGTTCTAACGGAACAACTCCGTTCAGCCTCTCGGAGCTAAACGGAACCACTTTGTTCAACCCTAAGATACTAAACAAACCTATTACATTCAGCCTCTTGGGGCTGAACAAATCCACTATGTTCAGCACTAAGAGACTGAACAAACCCAGTCTATTCAGCCTCTCAGGGACGAACAGAGTGGATCTGTTACAAATTTGATTTTTTTTGTATTAAATGTTTATTTTATTGTTCTTAATGGTTGATGCTATATTTCAAATATGGATAGGGGTGATGGACCTAGAGTTCGACCGACAACTTCTAACGGGAGGCGTCTTGCAAGAAAAGTTAATGATGTTCCTGAAGAACCAGATGTCCCGGACACCCAGATGGAAGAGGAAAATGAGGATGCAAGTTTTAATGAAAGTGTTGCAGAAGAGATGACTGAACCGATTCCTAGCGGTCCAGCAGACACTTCATTGTTGTCTAGTTTCCTGGTAGTAATAGAAATTGAAGGGTTGAAGTATTTTGAAAGGTGGATGTATTTTGTAGGGTGGATCTACTTTGATGGGTGGATTCTATTTTGTAAACAATTGGATGATGAATACCAATCAATTTAATACAGTTTTAATCCTATTGAAATTTCCATGGATGTTGTATATTTTGATGCTAGTATATCAAAATGAAGATCACCATAACAATTATGAACATCGATGTCAAGAAAAGTAAGATCGCCATTAAAAAAATATGAGTTTAATACAACATGTCATCACCATACAGGTGGCTACATCATTAACAACAAAAATAAGATCGCCCTACAAGTGGCTACGTACATCAGTTTATGAGCTCATAAGGTGATCGCCTCATTCCAACTTTATCGTCTCACATGTGGCTATGTCAGAAGTGACAATTTTCTTTTTAGTATGACTCTCTTTCTTGGCCATCAAATCTCTATAGTGTCTACTTCGTTCACATGCAAGGATAACTCTGGTTTTTTTTTCCAATCCCACCCGCATTTGATACCTTAATGACAATAACAAATCTGTTTCTCCTTCCAACGTCACGAGCCCACGTGTGATTAATGCTTCCCGACTGTTGAATATCTGCGCATAATAGAATTAAATAAGATGATAATAACTCATAACGTTCATTTTAAATATAATTCAACTATATTTCTTACCTCTTCAGTGTTAAATTATGACTATAGTCCACTACGCATTCGGAGTGAACTGGACTACACTGTGTAGGCACAACATCTTACATTAAAGCATTGATTGGTTAGAGAGGAGGGAGGAACTGCCACTGTTTGGTAGTATCTTGCTGAACAGAATCGTTTCGTTCTGCCCTTTTCGGCTGAATATAAAGTTTTTTTTCAGCCAGATACGGCTGAGCAAAATCGATATGTTCAACTATAAGAGGTTGAACGTTGGCAGTTCATTCTGCACTGAAAGTCTGAACGTTTCGCAGAAACATAAAATAAAAAAGGCTTTACAAGCTTAAAAAAATGCCGGAAATAAAAAAAAACACGAAAACTCACCTTCTCATTGCTATTATGTTCGGGAACTGCATTGTGCTTGTTGGTTTGCTCATCCATTAGACAAAAAATTGATATTGAGAGTGAGGTTTCACTAAGAAGTAATGTCTGACAATGGTGCAATATGATGGGAGAGTAGAATGTGATAAATGGAGAGATGGTGATGTGAAGGGAAGAATGAGATTGGAGGAATAAGGGAATCAGAGTGAAGGGATGAATGAGACAATGGAATGGGAGGAACAAGATGATGACAGTGAAATTGGACGGTGTGTAGAGAGATATGAGTAGTATGGTGCTAAATGTGATTGTCCTTTTTGGTCTTTTCATACAGGAATATAAATGTATTAAAAAAGTTTTAAAAAAATCTATGAGTGAAAGGTTCAAATCGCTGTGTATTTAGAAGCTCTAAAAAAGAAAGGAGGTGAGGGAATTGGTGACCCCTTCTACCCTCAAATATTAGGGTGCGGGTTTGGTAGTGGCCGGGTACATGGATAATTGATCGATCCAGGTTTTAGCGGGTCTACAGCTGTGTAATACTCCAACCCAGTTATATAATTTAGAGAAGATTTTAAAAAAGTAGAAGACTTTTGGTTCATTTTTAAAAAAGTAAATGAAGATTTGAATATTTTAGAAAAGTATGAAACCTTTCCACAATCCTTTCAATCAAGTCCTCACTAAATTTTTCTTGAGAAATGATAAAAATACCCTTCCCTTATGACATGTTTTTTCTTCTCTTTTAGTAACCTCTTTCCCCTTTTTTAACCATCGATCCATGCATAAATATAGTTGAAGTGAGCCCCACTTGGTCATTTGGGTTGGACTTGATCATTTCTCTCAAATGATTCAATAAAGGATTTTTTTTTTAAATAAAATAAGGGTATTTTTGTCATTTCTCATATTCTTTTTTTGTTTGAGAGGAATTGATCAAAAGAATTGTAGAAACTTTTTGTGCTTTACTGAAATACTTAAAATCTTCATGTGCTTTTTTAAAAATGAACCAAAAATCTCATACCTTTTTGAGATATATATTCCCTATTATTTATATATCACTTGTAAGATTTAATAAACAATACTACTAAAGGACATTTGGTAGTAGGATACTCTCCAAGGGCAGCAGGTCTACTTGTCAAATATAGGGTAGTTTATGTGTCAATAATTGGATCCCACTATTCCAATATTATTCAGTCCTACATTGATTATAAACATGATCCAAGTCCTATACCAATTACCAATATTTGGTCATGAGCCACTGAGCCTCATAATTATTACCAACATAGAATGGACCTCCAGATCACTAATATTAGATTTTTTCTATCATTGTCATATTAGGTGAATTCCATTTTGACTACTAACATTAGATGAATCTCAAAGAAGTTACAAATATTAGATAGTGACAATCAACATTGGATGTGTTCCTCTACAGAAAACGATAGGTGATCTCTTTGAAAATTTGGTTCCAACTTGCTGGCTCTTAATTCGTAAAATGTTATTTGCAGTGAAGTTAAAAAACCTCTAACGAAACGCATCTCAACCAAATTTAACCCATGGGAACACAAAAAAAAATGTTCCAAAAATATGACACCAAATAGGCCCTTGGTTACCTTGGGAGAACTGGGAGAGCTCTGGAAAGCTTCAAGGCCTAAAAGTTACAAATGAGAGGGGCACCACGCCTCTATCCTAATCCCGAGGGGTAGTACAGTTAGTTAGGACTATGGCTTAGGAATCGGATGTTGCAGTTTTGAACGTGCACTCTTTTTCCGGTGCCACTTGCCCATGTAAAAGCCTGATAACCCCATGCATGAGGGAGGCAGAGAGTTCACGTACCCGGGAGGATATTTGGTTTTGAAAGAGGCCTCCTCAAGAGAGAGAGAGAGAGAGAGAGAGAGAGAGAGATTTCTATGCTATAGCTTTTCTGCTATAATAATTCTGCTTCACATTTCTTTATTTGTTTCTTTCTTCTTTTACCGCTATAATAATTCTGCAACTCACATTTCTTTAATCTTTCCTTTCTTCTTTAATGCCTTCTTAAAGTCTCAAAAACATTTATTTTCATTCTCTGGTCCTTGAAAAAGTCTTAAAATCACATCTTTTCCTTCTCTTTTTCTTGAAAAGTTTTAAAATAGCTCGTTGCTTCTCAAAGCTAGCAAATGGCTTTGAATAAGTAATTTCTTCTTCTTTTATAGGCTTCAAAACATTCCTTGGAACTTCTAAAACAATTCAAAGGTCTTCAAGTATCTTTGGAACTCTTGATTTCTCAGATTAGTCCTCATGAGATTGGATGATCAAGCTAAATAGTATGCCCCACAGTGTTATTTGTTGCAACACTACAGTGGCTGCCTTTGCATATTTTAAGGCTTCAAACACCTCAATCTTGTATATTTTTTCACATTCGAGCTTCAAATCCCCAAATTCGTCAATTTCTTTGCATGTATTTTCTTTTTTAATGGCTCAGATAATCAGATTTCAAAGGTGGCCTCATCATATGGTGCTCGTACAAAGCCGTATGAACTCCTAAATTATGCTTAGAATGCTTACCAAAGGATAATATATCATAGCAGGTTTAGATCTTCAACACTTGGTTTGCTGAACTCTCTTGCTAAAACTCGTTGGAATGGTTCTTAATACTCCTCATTAGCTTGCCCAATAGCCCAAGTCTTAGGAATCCTCTTAGGGTAGGAGAATCACCAATTTGAAGTGATTTTGGGCATGAGGGCTTGCTTCTTTTGAAGGCTGATGTGCCATGAAGTGACCAGACTACAAGCTTATGAATAGCTTGTTCTTGCTTGATTATTTAGAGGTGTTTTTCTGTTTTTAGTGTCTACAAATTCTCACACTCCAAATTTTCTATGAATTTTTAGGAATTCAATTGGGGATTTTACTGAAAAAATCTCGAAATATAGTCATATATCCCAAAAGGTCCTCGCAATTTGTGTAGCACTAATGAGGTCATTTCGCCAATTTTTTATATTTTTTTATACTTTTTTATGAACGACGATAGCATTACCATGGGCGACGCTTGCGACGCTCGTCACACCTTCTTCTTCCCTTCTTTTCTTTTCCTTTCTTTCTTTTCTTCCTCTCCAATCACATGAAGGATTGGAGACTAGCAAGCTCAAAAAGCAGTATTCTTTGGTGCATCTTGTAAGAGGTGAGATTGTTAAAACAAATGAAAAATTGGATGCCCTCAAAGCTAGCATTGACACACTTTCTAGTGGGCACAGATGCACAGTAAAAGTTGGTGACCCGGCAATAGTAGGCCTAAGTATGCTGGCATGTAGGGTTTGCAAGACTAGATGGTTTCAACCAAGACATGAAGACTGCTACAGTGGCCATGGCATTGAGGAAATGGTGAGAACAATAATATCCAAAATCTAGAGTACTGTTTAAACTGTTTATTAGAATAATTCATTTGTTTTAATTTCACTTACCCATGGATCTTTCTAATTATTCTGTTGATGGCTATTTTTGTTGTATCTGTAGAAGAAGATAGAAGTACCGAGTGTCAATTATTTTTTCTCCGACTTTGACATCTCTCAAACAGAGAGGGACTCAAAGGGCAAAACAGATGAGTCATTATCATCTATCTCACGTACTGGATGTTTCATTCTCCTGCAGTGACCATGACACGGTAGAGTCCCAGAGGCTCCAAGAAAGAGGAGGAGGAAGAAGAGAAAGAAAGGAAAATAAAAGAAGGGAATAAGAAGGTGTGACGAGCGACGCTAGCGTCGACACTATCGTCGCTCATAAAAAAGTATAAAAAAATATAAAAAATTGGCGAAAGGACCTCATTAGTGCTACACAAATTGCGAGGACCTTTCAGGATACATGGCTATATTTCAGAATTTTTTCAGTAAAATCTCCAATTCAATTTCATGGAAATGAGGGCCCTGTAGAGCAAAAAGGTGGAGACAATGAAATTATTGGTTTTATGAAGGCAAGCAATATGCATGGAAGACAAACAGATGCAGTGCAACATGGAGGTATTGCATGTGTTCGATAATGTGATCTGTTTGCTCAGCTGCAGGAAGATTTGTCGCAGTTTGCTCCTGACTTTTCCATGTGACATAGGTCGTCTGGTGGGAGGCCAAGTAGCCTTTTTCCTCTTTTTCCACACATCATCCCCACATGTGATCTCTCTCAACATCATATTGTCAAAAAAGTCACATCTATACATGTGATTTCTCTCCCTCTCTGACACTCATATTCTCAAGAAAGTCATACAAGTCACACACCTCTCTCTCTCTCCCATGTTCTCAAGACAGACATGCAACACACACTGCTCACACAATCCATACTCTTCCACTTTATCCATATAATAATGTAACAAACATCATTCATTTCATAACTGCTGGAACAACTGAAAAAACACATTCCTTTCATTCACAGCCTCCAGCTACAACTGAAACATGATAAGCTCACCACCTCTCAAGCTTGTATTGTGGGCTCTTACTGTATCCTTGATCCTCCACCATGGTCTTAATCCTCTCTGTTCCTTTTTTTCTTCTTATGGGTTTTGTTTTCAGCATACAAATATACTTTCAAATGCACAACCTTGAGAGTTAAACCAGATTTTATGGCATTTGCAGGGTGCGGTGCGAGATGCGACACCAAAGCTCCGACGGTACAGCAGGTTCAGGTGGGATTTGGAAAGCCACCGAAGTTTGAGGTAGAAGTGAAGAACAACTGCCCCATGTGCCCCGTCATCGACATTCATGTGAAATGTGGGAACTTCTCTCAGGCTGTGGTCGATCCAAGACAATTCAAAGTACTGAGTTACGATGACTGTATTGTCAATGGAGGCCTTCCTTTGCCACCTCTCCAAAAGCTCTCTTTCAACTATTCTCACAGCAAGTTCCTCTTGACACTCAAGGACTGGCACTTCCAATGTGAATGAGCACGTGAAGAGAACTTGCAACCTAGGATGCATTTCAAGTTCAATCCTTTTTATTTTCGGTTTTTTCTGTTGCTATCTGTGTTGGACATCTTTCTGTTGATCTTTTGAGTTAAGATTTCAGCTGGCATGCATGCATATCAATGATTACTCATTTTCAATTTTTTGTCTTTCCATGTACCAGTTTTCTAAATATAAAACAGATCATATGTAGGCTTAAGATCCTGTTAGAGAGACAAAGAGTACTTTGCAATTTGCATCATGTTCCACTAGGAGTATGGTGTTCATGAGGTTGCTTATGATACACCACATTCTCCAAGAGCATGTTCTTAAGTCTGACACCAGTTACAATGAAAATCTGATGACACATATCATAGATTGAATTGATTGGGCCTGCCTATAAAAAAGAAGCCGGACCTTTGTGTTGGTAACCCACAAGCAGAGGACTTCTTGAATTGGGTAGTCACCAGAGTTCAAGGCAAGAGCAGGAATTTAATAGCATTTCATACTAGAGTATGCTACAGCCAACAGAAGCTCTTGTTAATATAATAAACAAACTAACACACACACGCACAAAATACTAGAGTATACTAATAAATAAACTTACACACGCAAGAGGAAGGAAAACAAAATACCAAAGCATGAGAAATCGAGTATATCTCAGTGAGTTGTTCCTGGCAGGCCAACATGCCACGATAAAAATCTAACCTTTACAGGTTGGGAGGATAAGATATGGTAAGATTTAGAATTGAGCTCAGTCTCTTTAATTGTTCGGGAAGAGGCGAAAAATTGCTGGAAAAGGATTGAATAGAGTACCTATGTAGCACTCGCTGATGATCCAGATGAATCCATAAATCAGTGGAATGACTCATTATTTTGATGAATTTGTGGAAGTTAACAAAACTGTTATAGGAGCTGTTCAATGTGGAAACACAATAAACATAAATTAAAGCCTCGCCCGTAGGGCCCACTTCGGCTCAACTATATCAATATCATGTCCTCACACCTCAATTTGACACTATACAAATAACTTTCTTTAAAAAAAAAATACCCCTACATCAAGGACTAGAACTCACAATGGGCACTTGGTCTCTCTAACCAGCTGAACTACAAGCAACGACAACTCCTCCAACATATATTAACAATTGAATTAATTGATCATGCAAAAAAGCATAGAAAATTAAACTTGCATTTAAGTTATAAGATAAAAATTGTCTAGCTCTTGATTATGATGATCAGAGGGGCCAAGGGATGTAAATAAGCCAGATTGCAGAAACAGCTTTGATTAGAAATCAAATGCAAACGTACATTCCTTTTTCACTAGTACATTCTTTTATTTTATATGTTGCCATCAAGTTTTGAACTTGAGACCCTCGTTTAAAGATCTGAGCCCATATCATATATCATACTCTCCTCATAGATAACAAGACATTTGGATATATATACTTTTGCAAAATATATAATATGTTACTCTTTATCACTTGGGTGAATAGGTATTTGGAGTATAAACCTGATGGATCCAGACCCCATTATCGATTGGGTCCAAAAAGGGTCTGCCCAGGCAACTGAGTAATCAGAGGTTTGCTTACATCCCCAAATGGTCTCATTAGTTAGACGCCACTAGGCGATAAACAGGCCTTTCCATCCAATCCCTTCCTCCCTGTTTGGCAAGCATCTGAAATGTGACTGCCAAAACCAGGGAATTGTTTGCTTATTAGCACCCTGGCCTCTCTACGTAAATCCTGGAAAGAGAGACTTCCTTCACCCTTGACATAGGAGGAAAAGGAGCCAGTACACTGATCGACAAGGGGAAAAAAATAGAAAGTTCATATCAAAATAAAAAGAAGAAAAGGGAAAGTAGTCTCTAAAAGCAAGAAGCCGAAAAAGTTTTCCTTATGGTTCTACAGGTCTCCACCTACACAAGGAAAAAAAAAAAAAAAAACTCCACAACTTTTCAAATCTTAGCTGATAAACAGTTGGATAAATGCAAAAGCTCCGTGATCAACACAAGGGCCTCAAAAACTTGGCAGTGTCAAATTTAGGTGAGCGATAATTCATGGGAGAGTTGTTTCTTCTAATCTTCCACAACATGTGTAATACAAGTTGAGAGTTCATTGTGTAGACCATATTCTTTCAAGAGAGATGCTTTCAACTTTACTAATAATAATAGTGTACCCCTGATAAGGATGATGATAACAAGAATAAAAATGGACACTAAAAGAAAAGAACTACATCCACTGTTTGTTGTTCCTTACAATCAGGGTTAGATTCAACCCAAGCGCCCTAAATATCAATGTATGAAAGCCGAAAAAACGTCAGCGCTGAAATGCACCCATCTAAAATAGGGCAAGCACTTCAGAAGTTTGAAGCAGTACACCAAACAAGAAAAGCAGCATGGAGATGCTCGAGTAAAAGGAGCATCTCATCTCACGCGGACACCCAGGGATCGATCCCTGGGTGGATAGGTAAGTTTCACAAGTGCTGTACCACTGTCCCAACTTAGCAGAGCATGTACAAGTGTAACTAGTACACCTTTTTTCCCTCTTTTATGAAAGAATGTAAGTGAAATTGTAGTCAAACCGATGAAGCCATGTCACCATTCGCAGCACTTCAACAAATCAAATTCAGCATCATCACAGTGAGTAACAACAGTACTGAGAAACTCATCTCCAGACTGCAAGCAGACTTAAGGTTATGGGAACCAACAGTGTAGATTGCTCCAGTCTTGTCATCCTGCACTTTGATACTTGAGGAGCCTGCAAATGCATCTCCAAAATATGAAAAAAGGCTTCAACCAATGAGAAATAGAAACAGAAAAAGGTCAAAATGCTTTGTATTAGCCTAATAGCCTTCCTAGAAGAAGCAATTAACTATTCTTGCCTCCATAGAAATGGGATAGTATACTCTCTATTTCTTTTTTGCTGAGTTGGCTCAGTGGCCAGGGAAGTGAAAGTAGACCTGCCCAGCCAGGGATCAATCCCTGGGTGGAGCTATGGGAGCAAGTGCCCTTATCCACAGGGACAACTCTGTGATTCCCGGGAAAGTATACTTGAGCTCCCTATTAAAAAACCAAGATCTGGAGTGCATTAGTATAATTGGATAAAAGAGCTTCAAAATCGTCATTATCATCAAAGCCTTGTCCCAACTAGGCTGGGGGATAAAAGAGCTTCAAAACAAATTGTTTAATTATACAACTGGGGCTATTAAATGGTATATGATTACAGCTGAGTAAACTCTCAAATAAGGAATCAAGTTATGTAGGCCCTTAAAACCTGTATATATTTTTAATATGTGGATATAATCATCTTGGATGTGGATCCTCGGAGTCAGGACGAAACATACAAAGGATTGGATCCAGATCTAGATCCAAATGTTCTAGATCCTATGCTTGGATCCGGATCTAGATCTCAATCTCGCCCAAATTCCAAAGTAAGTTCCATACCCACTTGCTCAGAACTGAAGACTTCGGGACTGGGTACTTAGATATCCATTTGCAAACATATGGCCAATTAAGTCAATTTTTGGTCCACTCAAAAAATTAAGAAGCAAGGAGGGAAAACATGCATAGATGGGTTAGACTGTGTGTATTGCCCTTTTTTTTATTGGTAATAAAGTTTTAAAATCTTACAAAGAAGCCCTCCATGTTTACGTTATTATAAATCACAAAAAAAATAAAAATAAAAAAACGCCAGAGTATTTGACCAAAAAAAAAAAACCCACCACCCATCTAGAGAAGGGGAAAAAATACGCGGCACACACCCCTTCCTGATGAATTCACATCCACAATTTGATACTCATCCAACTGATGCTGTTGGATACTTGGATTACAAATCCAAAATATCAAATTGTCATTGCATGTAAACCATTAAAATTTGAGGGCCAAAGATCAAGGGGTTAAAATGATATGACGGGGCTAGTTTTTGTCCAGCCCTAGGTGTCACTTAGATCTTCCCATTCCACTCCCCTCATTAATTTCCATGCATCTACAAGGGTCCCATAGCTGATCTATGTCAAATAAAGGTGTGAGTAATGAGCAGTGGATCATCATCAATATAGTGGCACGATCATAACTGTCTCTGATCATTCATTATTGCAAAAGGGATATCAATGCTCTGGTTTAACCAAGTAAAAGTTTCTTGTCTTAGTAGTGAAACCATGTAGAGCATTTTTTGTCTTGTTTTCCTACATTTTTGTTCTTTTTCTCCTTTTTATCTATACCAGCAAATAAAAATTTGAATCCCCACAAAAATAGGCAACCCAGAAGAAAAAACGAACCACCCCAAATCAACAAAGAAAACCCCCAAAGGGACAGCGACCTGGGTATAAGACCATTATAACCAAGCCTGCACTACAGAAGGAACATTACAAGGAAAACCCCACCCAAGGAGTGACTCTCTCTAACCCCCTGCTTGGCTAGGGCTTCCGCCACACTGTTAGCCGACCTCCCAACAAAGATTCAGAAAAATAAAAGATTAATCTCATTAAAGGAGAACTAAAATTTCCGGCTTAGCCATCGAAGCAGACACCCAAGTAATAGCATTCAAATAATCACTCTCCATCACAAGCTTTGGAAAGAACCAGAGAAGATCTGCAAAGCTTCTAGAATTGCCAACACCTCCACCACATTGGAATCTTTCACTCCCACAGATTCAGAAAACATAACCAACACATCACACCTTTGCTATTTCGAAGAAACTATATAGAACAGTTGACCTACAGGAATTGTACTTTGGACCATTTCTTGCCAAATTCCAAAAATTTTCCTCTACAGATTTTAAGTTTCTTTTCAATGAGTCAACATTTCACTACCAATAGTTTGCCTTGGAGCCCAACCTACATCATCATATACTTTCCCTTACTTTATCTATTGAAAACTGTCGAGTAAAACTAGAATGTTAACATGATAAGTTATCATGGTGATCTGGCCCACTGTAGACTGTCATCAGTGAAAGTTTACGCTATGGGAACTTTTCCTTCTAAATATCAATCAAGTGCAGAGAACACAATTTAAATCACAAACCAATAGATTTAAAATACAAGGAATATCCATCTTATGGTTCATTTAACTAAATAACAACTCACTTTAACTGAATCAAGCCTACTACAATTTCAAGGAAAAATTGAAGTACAAAATAACTGAAATAAGAAAGAGAAGAATATATACTCACAGTTGTATTCTGTCCATCCTATGACTTGACTTTCAAGATCATAAACAACAAGCTTATTTGATAACACAAGATCTGCATTGACAACAGAGAATAATGAGAAAGCATGAGTACAATCTCTAAAAAAGTAAAATTTATACCAAAACTGACAATCAAGGATTAGGTCACCAGAATCTAAAAATCTAAATGCAGTGTTTATCATTCTTGTATAACATCATCAATAGTTAAATCGGTTGTTACTGACTGATGTAGATCAACCCACATCCATTATGATGATCAAAAAGCTTTTAAAGCTTTTGGATGCTTATGCTCTGAGCTTACTGGAACAGACATGTGTCTAGGAGCTACAAGGATTGAATGAACCCCAAAACAGTCCTCAAAAAAATAATAAATTATACTGTCAGGAACTTGTTTGATACAGTCAGAAACAGGGAGTTTTTTCTGCAATTCCAGTAGAAAATCCAACAAACAGGCTGTCTATTGGGCCTCATTCAAATGGGCCCCCAAACCCATGAAAGCTTCACACCAGCTTGGTTCTCCAGAAGTCCCCTAAATTCTGGTGGGTCCATCTGATGGAATGGTAAGCAATGTGAGTCCCACAGGTTCAAACATCCAAACAGTTCTCAACGTTCCAGAACTTGTGATTTCATTCCTTTTTAGTAATTTTAGGAAATTTAAAAGATGTTTAAATTTATATAGGATGGAGAATGTTCTCCTACAAGCAGACTACGTTTGCAGTCCAGCTGTCTGGGCCCCATTTGGGCCCACCCTTAATCAGTCCAGCCCCTCTCATACATTTTTCACTCAATGATCTGGCATGAGGCAAAATTTTACACTCATCAAACCATCACTCACCGTTGGATTGAATCTAAAAAAAAAATTCTAGGGTAGCCATTAAAATTTAAGGCTGTTGAATCAAGTCCTAGGATAATCTTATCTGGCTGATGTTTTTGGATGACCCTTATCCATAAAAAATAAAAAAAAAAAAAAAAACTTCTCATCTGCCCTTGTCCCATGGATAAACACGCATCTAAGTGGGGCCCATGTGCTGGACTGCACATCAACAATATGCAGTCTGCAAGCATTATCCTATTTAGGATTTCTATAACTTAGGACTTCAATTGAAGAGTGGCTTTGATCTATTTTAGATTTTCAAGAACTTTTATATGCCTTATGTTTGATGTACTCTGGAGGACAGCACACATTCAGAATTTTATTAAAATATATTTCATGCCATTGGATGGAGTAGACGTAGTAGATGATAAAGTAATCCACATGGATGCAGAGATCACTGAAGATATTCTTGTGTAATATTTTTGTAGAGTGCAGACATATCTGGTAGATGATAGTGCCCCTAATCAAGGGGATATTGATTATAATTACCCCAATCAGGGGTTTCACTTGCTGTAACTATTCTTCCACATGAGCATGTGAGGGGCTGTTCAATCTTTTCCTCTTCTTGGAATTGTCATGGCATCAGAGTCTCGTAAGAATTTTTGTTTGTGAATATTGATTGCTTGATCAATTCTAGGTTTTCTTCTTTTTCCTGAAATCATGATCTATCAGTTCTGCTTTAAATGACTGATGTTAATAGAAGCAATTTTGGGAAGCTATTTCACTATCTAGTCTTGATCAGAGCTAGGAATCATCTATTCAATTCTTCTCTTCCCAGCAGATGATGACGTTGGATTTTTAATCATGCTGTGGGGCCCACCTTTTGATCAACATCAGGTCCTTATTGATCTTATTGTGATCAGTTAGCAAAATCCATTGTTTATCTTTACGATTAATGTAGTGATTTTTTTTTTGTCAATTGAGGATATGGAGTTCTAAGATCACTATCAATTGGATTGAATTCCCCTTTGACTGTGTCAAATCTCCACTGAAGCTCAAAACCATCAAAATAAAATGTCTAAGACTATTA
This sequence comes from Litsea cubeba, assembly GCA_012931725.1. Classification (NCBI taxonomy): domain Eukaryota; kingdom Viridiplantae; phylum Streptophyta; class Magnoliopsida; order Laurales; family Lauraceae; genus Litsea; species Litsea cubeba. The sequence goes on from CM022946.1 coordinate 21,696,941, forward strand.
CATGTCGAGAAATGCCTCCTGTAAGGTAAACCATGACTTAAGGTTGTGACTTCTACCAAATTAAGTTCCTGAAATGAAATTTAAAAAATTGAGAATTTCTATATCATACATTCATTACTTTCTGGCATTGCTTGGATATTAAATTATGATTAGACCCACGATAAAAAATTGTTTTACTATCCGAGTTCGAATAAATTGATGTTAAACTAAATAAGCACATTTATTCTGAAATGACTTTATTCTTATTCTTATAATAAGAATAAGAATAAGAATAAAGTCATTGCAGAATAAATGTGCTTAAAAGGTGTGAAAGCATAGAGATTGCTAGGGGTAGGAGAGGGAGACCCAAGAGAAGTTGGAAAGAAACTATTAACCATGACCTTGCCTACATGGATCTAACAGAGGACATGGCCCTAAACAGATTTGATTGGCGTCGTCAAATCCATATAGCCGACCCCACCTAGTGGGAAAAGGCTTGGTTTGGTTTGGTTTGGTTATTCTTATTATTATTATTTTATTTTTTTTTTTTGGGGGGGGGGGGGGGGGGGGGGTGATTATGAATTAAGTTTTCCACATACCCAAAATTTTTTCCTCTCAATGAACAAATGAGTATTTGAAAAGACAACTCTTTTACTAATAATTAAGGCTTTGAAGCTCAACCAAGTTGGTTTTAGTTCGCATCGATATTTTTCCAGCTCCATGCAATGCTCTTCAAAAATGATTGAGGTACACTATCAAATAAAGATTGAACAAACTTGAGAAATAATAGAAAGAAAATAGGGCCTTCAACTTGCATATTGACTTCCATTGAATACCTCCCAAAAGTGTCATCTCTTTTGTGTCCTTAGATTGCATGCCACTATTTTGCCAACCAATACACCATAAATCATCCTGCATAAAAATATATATATATATATAAGAAATAAAATGAAACTTGAACAGAAAATAACTACTATGAAGAGAATCAAATACAAATCAAATGACTTGTGTTGAATAATACGAAAGATTAGTGTATTAAACTTAAAGGTTAGATGATTCTATACACCCTAGGACTGATAACCTTACTATACCAAACCAATTTGAAAAATGTATCTCTAAAGATAGGTTGTTACAGTTGTCCTCCCCTTAAAATAGAAATACTTCCAGTACATATAGGATACAAGGGGTTGTCACCATCTACAAAATTTACAGAGAAGTTCCCTCTAAAACCTTTCCTTTAGGGAAATTATTATATAGTCCCTGGCTCCTTGCATTTGGTAGAAGTCCTTGTAGTATTGGAAATTAGTTTTCAGTCCTTAACCTTACACAGTTTTTAAAGGTTGGTACTCTTGGTCAAAATCAGTTTTAAAAAAAGACACAAATTTCAATATTTGTCTCTCAAACAAGAATAATGCATTTCAAGTTTTATCCAAATGGTGTTTATAAGCATAATAATCCTTCAATTTGTGAGAAAAAAAAACAAAAACTAATTTGATGCCAATAACAAAGATCGGTAGGAGCTGCCCTGGCTGCCTACACTTCGACACATGCAAAATCACTCTAGTTAGTGGTGATCACGTTCGAGGTGGCCCACCTCGTCCTCATCAAAATAATACTCAAACTCCATCACTTTTCTCTCCTCTTTATGCTATGGGTGCTTCTGAAAATTTCCCAATAATGGTGAATTTGATTCTAAAGTTGCAGTAGTTTCTTCCTCCCCCACCTCTTTTTCGTCCTCTTGTTTCTTCATTATTCAGTTCTTCTTCTTTCTTCTTTTGTTGCCACGTCATACAGGTCGGGTCAGATTGACCTGCATCGGGTGCAGGTTTAAGTTGGCTGACCTATGTTAAAAACGGGCCGAATACAGGTTGGACTCCAACCTATTGACCCATCTAACCAATCCAACCCATATGCCACCCCTAGTTGGCAATGTACATACATATAAACACAGTTTGATGCAGCATGGGTAGGGAAGAATAGCCAACGAGCTACTCTCCAAGACAAAGGCTTAAGGATAGGGATCCATGATCGAATTGTCTTGGTCTCACACCACAGACACAAACAACCGAGAGAAAACTCTATGGAGAAATTTGTATTAATCAATAGAACTTATCCCTAAATAATTCGCTCACTTATCCTCCAAATCCCAAACTGTTTGAATCGATTTAGGATTCAATTCGGTGGGGTTTGGAAGTTTGAAATCCTGTAATTTGTAAGAGTTCGGTATTTCCATCTTCATGTTTTTAGTATTGCAGAGATAAGAGGGAAAGAGATTGATGCTGGAAAGACCTCAAAGGCCACGTGTAGGGCCAAAGTTAATTTAGGATTTTTTTATTATTATATGACATTAGTTTCCTAATTTTATTTAAAGAATTATAATTAGGATAGGTTTGATTAGTTTACAATTTTTATTAGTTTTCTTTGGACCTAAGTTATGTTTTCGTATTTAGATGGCATTGTAGAAGTTGGGATTAAAATTTGGTTTTCCCATTTAGGTGAGTCCTCGTTATTGTCTATGCCGAGACGTGTTGAAGTGTCTGCAGACATGTGCTTCGGCACCCACGCAAGCCCTAACCCTAGGGCCTACATCGAAGATGATGATGAATAGTGAAAAGTAAGGAAAATGAGATGGAAAGTTGAAAAAGAAACGTGCCATCGTCCCAGCCCCATTCCTCACAGAGAAAGAATTAAATATTTAAATACTTGCCTTCCCATCTGTACTTTCTACCAAATATAAAAAATAATTGTTAAATAGTTGTCTTTCTACTTTTTTAATAACAAGATAAAAAGTAGCATTGAAATGCATCTGTCCTTTCTACCCATAATAAAAAAAAAAATTTGTTTAATACTTGTTTAATAGCAAGAGAAAAGGTAGCATTGAAATTTGAATGTCTCCTGCTGCCGCCTCCCCCTCCTCTCTCTCTCTCTCTCTCTCTCTCTCTCTCTCTCTCTCTCTCTCTCTCTCTCTCTCTCTCTCTCTCTCTACTCTAGATTCTTCTCAGCTTTAATTAACTTGTTGAAATCTTGAGATAAAAAAAAAGGTAAACCCACCAAAGGGCCTATATATTACAATCTGAACCATTTAAAATAATCTCCCTCCAAGTATATGATATATCCTTAAAATTTATGTTAATCAGATGGTCTTGAATATTTATTGTTTCATAGTTTGTGAAATATCATTATTTATATATTTATTAAAGTATCTAAAAGCTCATGATATATATATGTGTGCGTGGTGTGTGGAATTGGGCTCTCAATTAGTACATCGAACTCGAATTGCAAATCTAGCTAATTGAAAAATGAACTAGGTAACTCCCCCATTGAATTTTCGAATTTAAGTAAGCGTCGAACTACGAATTGCGAACTCGGATTCGAATCAACCAAATTGCGAATCAGGTAACAACGGTTTTAAATGCATACTAGCCGGGAATATAAATTCCGGGTGCCAATGAGTTCGAGCAAAATACTTAGAAGATGTAGAAAATGATGGAAGAATAATAAAGGCAAAGACTTCAAGAGCATCCCGTCAAGACATTACCAAAATGTAGAGCATGTAATTCAAACATAAACATTGCACAGTGACGAACACAACTGTTCACTTTGGTGCTATCAATAGACTTACTTGGTAATGGAAAGATAATCATGAGGATAAACCATCAATGATAGTGAATTTTCAAAATGAAATTTGACAGTCGGAAATCCATCATCAACGCTGCAATTTATGAGAAAATGGCACCTTATAAGATCAATGTACATTAATCAAGAAATATAATATTAAACAAATTCAAAGAACTTACTCCAGAGCAAGTGTCCGGGCAAGAATACATGTAAAGAAAATAATTAGGCATTACGGAAAGGAATATTTATAGAAACGTATGATAAAACATGCTGCTTAAGGTAGTGTTACAGATAAAATAATCAGTAAGGTACTGAGACCGATGTGATCTATGTAAAGACGAGACATAATCAATATCATGTTGGAGATGGCAAGGATTCTAAAATGCCAACACAAAAGATCCAATACATATGTTATAAAAAAAAAAAAGGATCCAATACATATGAACGCATGAATAGATGGCAGAGTGATCTGAAAAAATAAATAAAGTGTGTTTTCTCCCTTAAATGTCAGAAGATCAAGGGCCTAGTTCAAGATAAAAGAAAAATTGCTAGTTATTTAT